>OZ038488.1:121419478-121424478 GCA_964036315.1 Acanthosepion esculentum | reverse complement strand
TATCTAGATGTGTTGATATGGGTATTTATATATGATTAGATATTTATGTATATATAGATATATGTTTGTCTGTCGTAGTATGTGTATTTGTATGTATGCCTTAGTCTACTTTTGTTGATAAGGAGCCTTTAATTGCTTATAGACTGTTGTTATTTTTTTAAATTATTATAAACTTTTAATATATTTTATCATAATATTGTTGGAATATTATTAGAATATATGTTTGTCTCTGTATACTTATTCCTTTCCCTTTTTTGTGTGTGTGTCTATATGTTTTTGTATATATGTATATGTGTTTGTATATTTATGTGTGTATGTGTATATATATATATGTATATATATATATATATATATATATATATATATATATATATATATATATATATATATATGTGTGTAGGTATTTGTATATATATGTGTGTATGTATATGTATGTGTATATGCGTAGTTGCGTATGTATGTGTATATATATATGTATACGCTGAGGTGTATATACATATTTATATTTATATAGTTTTAATTTACGTTTGTTTGATTTTTCATGTATATGCCTGTATTTGTAAATGTCTATGTATATGTTTAGTTTATATTCATATATGTATGCGTCCATATGTATGTATATCTAAATATGTATGTGTATGTATATGTATGTATGTATTTGTATATATGTGCATCTTTATGTATATATATTTTTACTTGCTTTATTTACTTTTTTGCGTTGCTGTATGGGTCGATATATTTATACGTGCTTATGTATATGTATGTCTATGTGCGTATGTCTGTATATGCATACCTATTATGCGTATATATGGATATGTAGGTATGCGTATGCAGATTTGTATGCGTATGTGTGAATGTACAATTATATATGGAGGTAGTTATTTACTTTTGCATGTAATGTGTGGAAAACTATATGGTTTAAAATATATATATATATATTTATATATATTTATTTGTTTAAATTTTATCTATATATATTTGACCAGATTAGTTATATTTCAAGTTCAAATTCGTTTAATAACACATTAAGACAGGAATATGTTCATGTTAGCTATTACATCTGAACGTCTAGGTCAATGTGAATGTGGATGTATGTGCGTGTGTTTATTGATGTCTATGTGTAAGGAAAGTGCATGCACGTTTGGTTGTATGTTTGCTTACGTGTGGTTGTGTGTAGTGTAGATGTTCGTTTTTTTTTGTTTTTTTTATCAAGGGTCGTGTCTCGTCACCGTATTTTATGTGTGTATATATATCTAAATATGTCTCAGCGCTTATGTATTATAACCTGAGTATTTTCTATTGATTTCGCGTGAGAGGCGACTACCATGTTGAAATGAAACTATAAAAATGTATACATTTTTGTCTGGGGCTCTGAACATCCTTTTTAACATAATTTCAATGAAAATATAAATTAAATAGCATATATGTCTTTTATTTTTATTTTTATATTTTTATATTTTTCTCCTCGGTAATTCTACAATTTAAAACTTAATAGAGATTTGATTTAGATGTCTAAATAGGTAATTTTTAATTTTTTACGTTTAATCTTTATTTCAAATTTTATAAATCTTTTAATATCTATGATAACCTTGCTTAGTTGTCAAATTTTTCGAATTACCCTATACTTGTATTTTGATTGGTTATTCTAGCTTATGTAACAGCGTTTGCTCCTAGCTAAGGATCGTTAATTAATTTGAAACTTTTAAAACCATTTATTCTATATTCTACATCATCACTTTATAAGACACCAGAAGTGTTGAAACAAAATAGCTATTTTTGTAGTGATTTTATAACATATTTATGTTATAATATTCAAATAAATGATTATATATATATATATATATATATATATATATATATATATATAGTTTAGGTAATATATATATATATATATATATATATATATATATAGTACAGGTAATATATATATATATATATATATATATATATATAGTATAGGTAATATATATATATATATATATATATATATATATATAGTACAGGTAATATATATATATATATATATATATATATAGTATAGGTAATATATATATATATATATATATATATATATATATATATAGTATAGGTAATATATATATATATATATATATATATATATATATATATATATATATATATATATATATATATGCAGAATGAAAAGTAACTCCCTATTTTAGGTTTTATGGACTCTCCTGTCATTTAAAATTATTGATATAGGAGAGTCCGTCATACATAAAATAGGGAGTTACTTTTCAATCACCCTGTACATTTATGTATTTATTTATTTATTAAGGAACACGCATATCTATTCGAGGAGGTGCTGCAAACTAATCTATAATCGAACCGAATAAATAAATTGAAGATTTGTAAGTGGCTTCTTTTCAGCACATCTGCTTGCACATATATAAAATCAGTATTTTGTCTCACCCACACATGCACACACGGTCTTATATTATTTAGATCAAATAGAAAATAGATAAATAAAAATGTGCATATATATTTGTGCTTATTTTTTAAGTAGAACTTTCCAAAAATTCATAAATATTTATATATATGTATCTATGAATATAAATATACACCTTTATGCATTTAACCATATATATATATATATATATATATATATATATATATATATATATATATATATATATATGTGTGTGTGTGTGTGTTTGTGTGTGTGTGTGTTTGTGTACTTTTTTCACTCAAAGATTAATGGACAAATGAAAGGTCACAATCGATTATCGATTATCGGGTTTTGTATTTATTTCTATTTGTGGAGCCCTTCGAAAAGTGAATTTGTTGTTTTACCAATAAGATTTCTGTCGCCTTTTTACGTTTCATTGTTTATAATTTTACAATTCTTCTTTCAACAATCGAAAAATTAATTTTTCTTACTATTCTAACATTATTCATGAAAAATATATCTCCAGGATCTTTTATTAATTTTTTTTTATTCTTGATATATGACCCAGAATAAACATACTTGTATATCGCTTGTCTTAAATCACCGTTATAATCAGATTCATATGAATAATATATTAGGTTGGGCCAAAAATAATGTCGTTTTTTGACGTTCAACTTCATGTGAGAATACGACATTATTTTTGCACCAACCTAATAGTTCGTTAAAGATACGAAAATCAAACAAGTACGCAAAATTAAATATCTAGGAATCATTTTAAGATTGAAATGAATTGGAATTGGGAAAGATGCCTTACAAAAGTGAAGCAAAGTATGAAGAAACAGGAAATTTTCGTTAGGAACAAAGAACACATGGCACAGTGGATAAAGGCGTTGGTTAGATCCAGTGACAGCACCCAAAGTGTGTGAGTTCAATACCTGGTTAAGACAATGGAGAACTTGGAGAGGTGAATTAACAGGAGATAACTGAAAACTGACATCCATTAGACATGGCACAAAAATCTCCTGAGCCGACCAAGCATAGGAATGAATACAATATAGGAACCCGTAATAAGGAGTGCCAGAGAAAAGCGATAATAACAGCAAAAAATTACAATATAAGCACTGGTAAAAAAAATGATTGAAATTCATACACAGATGACCTCAAGGACAAATGGCACAGTGGATAAAGGCGTTGGTTAGATCCAGTGACAGGTCCCAAAGAGTGTGAGATCAATACCTGTTTAGGGTAGTGGAGAACTTGGAGAGGTGAATTAACAGGAGATAACTGACATTCATTAGACATGACACGTGGAGCTTGAACAGTCTACCCCAGAGAGCAAACACCTGAAAAAGGTCGGAGCGTACAACGGCCGAAACGTTATGATAAATATTACAACAAAGATGAGTACAATAGTCCGAATAATGTAAATCGTGAACAAAGAACAGATTGCAGAATTTTTACGTAATATATGTCCTCCTATATAGTAGTGCATGTTTGACAATCTCCTCACAGAATAATAAACTTGATGCAACAGAAATGTGGTTCTCCAGGAGGATACTGAGAACTCCATTCATTAAACATATGAGTAATGAGGGAGTTTTAAGAATAACAAGGATATTTACAATTAGAATCAGATGGAGACTTTTTAAATATCTCGGAATATTAATAAGGGAAGCGAGATCCGAAAATTTGAGACTCGCAGAACGTATAAAATCAAGAAGGAACACAGCGTGTAAACTACTTTAGCAAACCAATATAGCAATATTCTTCACCCAATATAATGCTCGAGAACCACTCAATTTAGAGGCTTACTGAATGTGGTTCCTGCAAGGACGTACTGGGAAGACTTAAGGTATGCCTATCATGAGGATATGTAGGATACTTGAACAGGTTAAGATTGTAATGATCGAGGAACTCCTCTTGGGGGAGTTTATTGCACAACGTAACAGTTATGGGGAGAAAAAAAACGTTCAAGTAAATGAGGAATGGTCAACTGCAATGGAGGCTCCGGACTTTGAATTTCTGTACATCTGGAACTAATGAATGTAGCTCGTCATGAAAATAGCGATAGGGTAGCAAGAGACTAGCTGTGAGAAAGAATGAGCAGGGTGGAAAATGATTAATCACCCAAAACTTAAGAAAAAACCTTCACAGTGTGTCAAGGCTGAAAAGTGAGTAGTGGTGGCGCCAAGCCAGATCTAGCAGCAATATTCCAATTTCGTTCTGAGCTGGTTCTTTTAAAGATAGAGCAGACAGAATGAAGTCAGGTAATGTCTTCACATATATATATATATATGAGTTCCACTTGAGACCTGAAATGTGCTTCACTTTTAACAGACGTTCCGGATGAGGAGAATCATGAGAGTACAGACGTTCATCGTGTCTGGAGAATATTCAGGGTTTTGCTTTGTGATGTTGTAACTTCGCCGGCTTTGTTTTGGAGATATAGAATATTAAAAGATTGTTCGTCTTCCGTTGCGCTGTGTGAGTTCGGTTGGATTATAAATTAGCTGCCAGGATCTGACCATCCAGATTTTGGGTGTTATTTTTCCCCTCCTCCACCTCTCAAAACATAGTTTCAATAACCGTC
>OZ038488.1:121411978-121414478 GCA_964036315.1 Acanthosepion esculentum | reverse complement strand
TCTAAAACTAAGATATTAGCGCGGTTAATTTATTCATCTATGACTTGTTTTGTTTAATAATGCTGTTATTCAGTAATAGTATTATCCCAGCATTTTACTCTATACGAAAAATCGCATTTTCTATATTCTGCAAAGAGACTGTTATTATTAGAAAAATTATTAACAATATAGTGAATCATACGAGACATATTTCCAACAAAATGCAATACCTGTGAAATGCAGGTAAACGTATTTATGTGTTGATATGTATTAGGAATTCAAAGAATTGTGCATTCGTATAAAATGTGTGAATAAATTTATTTTCAGTGCGTTTGTCATATATATATATATATATATTTCGCTGTCGACTTCAGTCCCCTAAAGAAATGGTTGCTGCCAACTCAAACGGATGTGTGTAAGTAATATCTTGCACATGCGCAGTCGAGTATCGCTTATTTCCGTGATATTTTATTGAATTATTTATTGACTTAATCGTGTGGATTCATATCCTCTCGCTTTCGGGATAAGTCTGTTTTCAAAAATGAATGAATATTTTTTGTTAATTAGATCATAAATTTTCAAATCGGAAGCAGAACAAATTAATATCCTGCCGCTAATGACATGCATCGGTAAGGAAGGAAGATAGCTTAGTGTGCAATGGCGAAGTTTTCAGAGGAATTAGTGCTACGGTAAGCATATATTGAGCTAGATGGTGATGTAGAGGAACATAGGCAAACAAGAAACAGAGAGGCGCATATATAGGTAGAAGGATACATACACACACATATATATATATATATGTATGTATGTATATATATATATATATGTATATATATATATATATATGTTTATATATATATATATATATATATATATATATATATATATATATATATATATATCAAGTATACATAAGTGGTGACATAGATATATATATAGAGAGATTTTCATCATACGAAGAATGTAAGTTTGCCTTCCTAGGCAATCAGTTCTGAAATATTGTCGCTATATTGGCTCGAATGCCAAATTAGGAAAAATAAAAAAATGACTAAATCACGAGACATGATCTCTTTCTCTCTCTCTCTCTCCCTTTCTTTCTTTTTATCCGTCTCTATCTCTCTGACTTTCTTCCTCTCGATATATATATATATATATATATATATATATATATATATATATATATATATATAATATATATATAGATATTTCTAAAATTACTACCATCATCATCTGCATATTAAGACAAAGAAAATGTCTAATAGACTGGATGCATGCACTCGGGTTCAAGCGTCCCTTGTTCAGCTGTTACACATTCTATGTCCCAAAAATAAAGCTTTGTAGGCATGCAAGAAAAATATAATAAACACTCGAAGTACCTTGTTAGTCATCTTCAATGAAACCGGGATGTATTTATTAGTAGTATTATCAATTTTACTTCCGTTGTTTTACACCAAGTACAGTTTTATTGCCACCTGCACTTACTGAGAAATATCTTATATACACTACAGACAAAAGGTTTCGGAATAGCCTGTATTTCTTTAAAAAAAGAAACTACGTTAAAATGAGATACTTTTGCATCATTTTAAGTAAATGATATTATTTTAATAATCACTGTGTATGTGTTTTATTTTAACATAAATAAGCACATAAAAATAGTATCAAACAACAACATCATATTCTGTTTTCGTCAATAAAACCACCACCTAACTTAATTACTATATACAAATACTAGACATTCTTCCCAACATTTTTTTGGAAAAAAATTACATGTCAGACCAAGCATTCTTCAAGCACTGAAAAAGCTCACGCTCACTCTTTTATTATTTTTTTCAAAATCTCCTATTCAATTCAACCCATACTAATTCAGTGGGAGTGAGGTCATGAGATTGGGACAACCAAGTTATAATTTCCAACATTTTGTTCCTTTTTTTACTTGAAGTATTTTTGATAATTTCGAAGTTTGTCTCGGATCGTGGTTTTGTTGAAAAGCGAATTTATTTCCAATTAAGTGTCAACCAGATTGTATTGCATGTCTTTGCAAAACAAATGATATCGTTCTTTTTCCATGACCTTAGCCAAATGTCCAGACCACTTTCACCTAAAACAGATTCACACCATAACTGATCCAAGATCATGCTTAACTGATGGAACCACATATTTATTATTCAGTTTGTTTCACGTACACTCTACTCTTACTTGAAATCCTCTTTCCATGTACAGTTGCTTCATGGAACCGAATCCCAAGAATATGCTTCCCCAATACCTATAATCTGAAGATGTTCAAGATTAGGATTAAATATTGTTTTTCTCATATATACCCATAATCTGTGTCTCTTCCTCTGTAACCATCTACCGCGAGTAACTTTGGGGCATTGTACAGTGCGTACATTATTGTAAAAAAAACGTTTTCCTATCCGAATGTCAGAGATTAATGTCGTGTATCAAAACTATCTTTATTCTGAAAACGTTTTGCTTTTTCAATAACAATGACTCCACATAAACCTTAAAAAGGGTCAATGTA
>OZ038488.1:121389478-121406978 GCA_964036315.1 Acanthosepion esculentum | reverse complement strand
ATATATCTGATGGAGGTGTGATAAATTGGTCTATGTCGAAGGTCTCTGGCCCACTACCAGTGATGAGGAATTGTTGCAATATGTAACAGCACAAATGAGTGTCAGCTTGTAGAATAAGCGAGGTATAAATGTTAAAGTAATGCCGATAGTGATTTGAAAACTCTGCTCCATCCATTTGAAATTTAATGAATTTTTCAAGCAAATATAGGTCAAAAAGAATTTGCGATCACTCCATAAATCTGTCTTGTTGGGTGCTGCAATGATATTTTGAACAGTTCTTTGTTAAACCTCCTCCTTACTAATGGAATACAAAAGGGATGAGAATGAGTTGACTATGTCTACTTGACATGGCGGATCCAAGCTGTGTGAGTTTTAACTGATGGAATTAAGGAATATAGCTCTTCTGAACATTTAGCATGAAAGTAACGATACAGGCTTGTAATGTTTCCTTTGTAGGAAAGGGTTGTATGAGGAATACTAATTAATCACCCATGAGAATATATTAACACTTTTCTAACTCTCGTGTCTGGTATAAGAGGATAAGACAAAAATACTCCACTTTTGGCTTGATGTGGCTCTTATAGATATAGTAGGAATAGCCAAATACTTTTTAGAGTGGCACAAGGAAGAGGCCAGTATTGCAGAATTTTTAACGATTGACCGTATAAATGATTTCCATTTGATTTTGTACAAGAATATTTTTCAGAGTTACTCTTCTACTTTTAAAATTAGATTTTTAAAAAATGGATGGTCGCTTATAAACTTTACGTTTTTAAATCAATGTCTCCCAGTATGTACAGAAAAACAATGACCTGTACCAACTTTTTCCATTAATCAGATTGCGAAAGATTTTAAGAAAAATAAAATGTGAAACGGAGAGATATAACTGGAGATCAATAGATTAAGTGAACACTGAGTTTAAAGATTATCATCTTTCTTTTCTCCGCCGATTCTTATTGTGTCTGTAACAATGGATATCGGATTTGGGGCGAGACGGGATCCTAAGAAAGAAGCCAGAGCCCATTATAGCTAAATCTCGATGTGTCTGGTTGGTGTACGGTGGGTGTTGGTCGCCAATATCTGTCGACTCGATGCCTACAGACGTTGAATCTTATTTAGCCATTGTGAGAAGCAGACATTGTAAAAACGGAGACGATAACTATCACTGATTTATAAGGAGAAAGAAACGAGAAAATATCGTCAGATTATGTCGTCCGAAAATGTTGAGGAATATTAGGAAAAAAAGTCTAAGGGGGAAAAGAAAAGAGGCCATTTAACTTGGAAGACGAATTAATAAAAGAAAGAATGAAACAAAATAAAGTACAGACAGATTTCACATTTTCATAATTGACATTTAATAGAGATATCCGCAATAAAAATGATTTACATTACTATAGCATCAAAAGAGAAAAATACGGACACTTCACAATGCCTCGTACTCCATGAATCCTAAGAATACGAAAAGATACTCTTTATTCTGAAATCCAGATGTGAAATGATTCAGTATGAAATAGGATAGACATCTGGAATCTCACTTTTATTTGAGAACCAGTTGAGTTTACAAATTACTTGACTATTAAATAATTACTTGCATTATTTACATTATTCGGACTGTTATCCTCATCTTTATTGCCATATTCACAACGCTTCGGCCATTATACGCTCCGGCCTTCTTCAGGTGATTACAATTTCGAACGGAACACTTTATTTCGTCCACCGGAGTAAAGTTTTCTAGTTCCAAGTGCCATCCGTCTTACTCAAAGACACAAGGCCCAGTGGATAAAGACGTTGGTGATATCCAGTGACTAGACCCGAACTGTTGTGAGTTCAGTACCAGGCCACAGCAGTGGTGCACCAAAATTTGGAGAGTGGAGTTAAAGAGAAATAACTGATCATCTGAATAATGTAAATCCTTCAAGTAATCATAATTCTTCATCAGATATATAGACAGACATCAAATAATTACCGCCATGAAATTAAACTAAAGAGAATTATTGATTGGAATGAATATCATGTAGCTTGAAACATATCGAAATCAATCTGAGAACAATAGAACAATATCTTTTCACACGAGGTATCATGGCAAGAGATAAACCACTTTTTAAATCAGTCTTTATTCAGAAGAGAAATGAGTTGTAATAATCAGCAGATTCCGTTTAAATCCTTTTCAACCATAGAATTATTGTGAGTGTTTTGGTTGCCGAACCGCAACTTTGTTTGAACTCTACCTGCAGACATTCTGTAGGGGAATTTTGCCTAAGAAGTGAATAAGGATTTTGGCGCAGCACTTATTCAAAGTGTCCATACCAATGCTGGAATAAAAGGTTATGAGAATAGTGTTCCTAAAATCTATACATGAAAAACATGTTTCTGATATAAGTTGTGCAGTTTTGAATCAAGAAACAAATCTGAAATATTCGATGGCTGAATATTTTATTTCTCTTATTAATGCAGCCTAACCAAATGTTAAACATAGGAAAGAGCAGAGCCAATAAAACTCGTAATTAAAAATATAAAGACTTACATTGTTTCTTGCAAAAAAAAACAGTATTTTTATTTGAACTCCGAAACATGTAACCAATATTATGGATTGCAAGTTAATAGCGACATGAATGATCATATCAAGAATTTCAGAGACTGTCGTAAACATTTCAATATATAGTTAGATTAGCAACAAACAATTCCAAAGGTAAAAGACAGTGAAATCTGTCATAAAAAAATAATTTTTAAATTCTCTTTAATACCTGCTCCGATTTCGATGAACTTGTATCAACTCTGTTCATCTTCGTTATACACATAAGCTCAGTTGCTGTTATGGGTCCTTACCCATAACTACAGAATGAACTCTTCCTAACACTATGTATACTACGCCTCTCAAGAGAGAGGTACGAATAGAGTCGAGCCGATAGTAGTTCACTCCAAACCAGACTGACAGTCATACTAACACCTTCCACATCTTGTATTATTATTCCGTGTAATATATCTTCGTTATTTCTGCTCTTGTGTTCGTGTTGTTCTTCCTTGGTCCTAAACTCGACCATAACAATGACTATTAACATAATTTCACACGTTACACGATAGATTCTAACTTGAGTTAGTCTCGAGTCCTGGAGAACATTAGAATTTCAACAATCCGGTATGTACCGCGTGAAAGCAAGTCGCCTTTAATGCCAGCTCATGAAGGTATGCGAATATGTGTTAGCCACTGGTGACTACATTATGAGTTATTTATTAGCACACTTTCTAGGGATGTCAGTGCTCAACGTTAAAACCCAAATAAAAACCAACATTTTGAATGATTATTATGAAAGTAAAAAAGAAAACATCGTCTCTGCTTGAAACTATTACAACATAATCTCCTTTTTGCCTATTTTGCTAATTTGATTTTATACCGTACGAAATTAAGTTACGTATCAGCAGTGGCATTCCAATGAACAGATCGTCGCTTGACTAGTGACATTCAGAGAGACTTACAGTACTATGAATGGTTACACGAAGAGAAGAATTATGGATGATTGTTTACAAAATGTAAGAAAATCAAAAGGAGGACAAAACGAAATGGACAGGTCGGTAAAATAGAAGAAATAATAAAAAACAAAGTAACGAATGAAGGAAAATGACAAAGGAATAAGAGCGAGGAACATTGATATGCAAAGAAATTTTTAAAAAATGGAAAAATGGAGGAAAACAAGAAAGAAAAAGATCGAAATTGAAAATAAAAAATGTGAGATTGATGTCAACTGCAGGACAAAAAAAGAAACGAAATATATGGGTGGATAACCAAGGAAAGAGAAATAACTGAAAGGAAGAAGAAAACAGAAAAAGATTAAATAAGCAACAGAGAAAAGGAGATTGAAAGGGAGATTTACGTAAGAAAGAAAAAGAAAGAAAGGAAAAGAAAGAAAAAGGATTCAAAATGTAAAAGGAAAGAAGAAAAGTAAAAGAAAAACGAAAGAAAGAAAGAAAGAAAGAAAAAATGAAAGAAAGACACACAGACAGACAGGAATGATAAAAGGAAAGAAAAAAGGAAAGAAAAAAGGAAGAAAACAAAAGATTTAACGAAATAATTGAGAAAACATCTAAGAAAGTGTAAAGAAAAAGGGAAAAGTCGATTGACAAAGAGTTAAAAATAATTTATGCTTCAGAGAAAAGAAAAAGAAAGAATAAAGCAGAAAGTGACATAAAAGCTTAAAAATGAATAAAAAGAAAAAAGAAATAAAAAGCAAAAAGAAAGAGCAAAAATATATGACAATGGTAATGTTTTCTTCTGGAAACCCTCGGCATTCATTGATCGTCCACTCGATTTACGCAATTCTTCACTCACTGCCCATCGAGCTAGGATCAAAGTGTAGTATCTGCTCTCCTGATCTCTAATGCCAATAGTAATATTAGACGTTGCCTTGTAAAAACCATTCGCCATTCATCGATTTAGCAGTCAGTATAGTTTTGGCTGAATTTCATAAAATCTTTCTAATAAAAGAATCTTTCAAGATAATAGGTTTCCCAAATCCAGTAACTGTTATCACGCTTTTCAATAGTGAAATGACTTTCCTTTCTTCCTAACTTATAGCAAAATGAAAAGTAAATAAAGAGAATTTAATATTGTTTTCTTTGTTGATATGATTCCGCCACGATTTAAATCACTGACATATAATTATTAACTACTAGACAAGATGTAGTGATATTTTATAAGATCCCATCTAGTACTAGGCTTAAATTCTTGAAGGAACCAAAATGGAAAGCTCAGCTGAAAAATTGGTATGAAAACTGTTATAGAAAAGTCACGCTGAAGTTACGTTACAATGGCAGGGAAGAGATTGATGACGAGATGCCTGATCAGGACCGGTAACATTGCAAATTCTTCTTTGAATTTTGCCAAGAATAGATAGCGGACGTGATGTGGTAACAGTATCCAATGCACTGACGAATGGTAGACCTATAATGGGTCAGAATAGATTCTGGTGAGAAGAAATTTTCGTGGCAACACACCAAACACCTAACTCAATATTATCGTACCAATTCATATCAGTGGAAACCCGGGAAGTTGCAACGGGTTACCCTCCTGGAGGTTAGCTTCATTCATACTGACGAAAGGCTCAAACGGCTGAGATGATTGTAAGTGAGCAGTTAAGTTTTGAAAGCGTTGAAATTAACAAGCTAATTCTTTGTTTTCAAAACTGATTTTCTAGGCGCAAAGTACCTCACACCTTATACAGGATTGATGTAAAACACCTTTCAGAAGATGCACTTCAGCCATTTCTTTATTGTACCGAACAAAGTTACGCTTCCTCGTCTCTCTCTTTCTCTCCTTTTCTCTTTCTCTCCCCCCCCTCTCTCTCTCTCTCGCTATATATATATATATATATATATATATATATATATTCAACACTCGCGGCCTGACAATTGCGTCTAGCATGAAAAAGCTTGTCACCTCTGAGTGTTGACTGTAATGTTCACTCATATATATATATATATATATATATATATATATATATATATATGACACTGAAGTCAACACACAGTAGTCTATTCAGTTACTTTGGCTGGGGTGGAGCAGGTTTTAATTTGTTTATTATTTTATTTATTTCAATTGATTATTTTTACTTGTTTTTGCTTATTTATTTTATTTTTATTTGTTCTAACGGTTATTTTAGTGGTAGCGGTTTGTTAATTTGTTTTTTCATTTATTTATTTGGATTAATTTATTTTATTTGTTTTTTCTTATTTATTTATTTACTTATTTTTATTTTGTTTATTTTCATTTAGTCTGTTCGGTTTTCGATTTTTAAGTAACGTAGGTAATATTTTGAGCAGTTATAGCTATATTTTCTTCTTCTAATTTTTTTTATTGTTGTAGTCTATTCTAACCGTTATTTTGGCGGGATTAGTATGTTAATTTGTTTATGATCTACTTTATTTATTTATTTTACTTCTAAGAGATACATCTATAAACACACTTTTAAAATTTTTACTACATTAATAAAATATTGAAAACCGAAAAGAATAAATAAATATATAAAATAAAAATAAATGAAAACAAGTACAATAAATTAATCCAAATGAATAAATAAACAAATTACTCACACCAAAATAAGCGCCAGAATGAACTATCCACAATGCGCCACTGACCCGTATGAATAAATAGGCGAGAAAAAAAAACAACACACGCGGCCTGACGATTGCGTGTAGCATGAGTCTGTTGCCTCTGAGTGTTGACTTCAATGTTCACTTTTATATTTACATACGCCTTATCTCTGATACTGAGCACTTTATCCTATAAACATAGCACACGTTAAAACTATATCTCTTCATATATTTATATATATATATATATGTTGATATTTATATATATATATATATATGTTGATTGTCACTTCTTTACAGAAGACGACCATCTCTTCTTACATTTAAAATGAAAGCTTGATATATATATATATATATATATATATATATATATATATATATATATATATATTAGTCATACACAGAGAGACTGTTTCTCTAGCTAGGATCGAAACCCGACTGAATTTGTGTCATATATATATATATATATATATATATATATATATATATATATATATATATATATATATATATATAGCATAGAAAAATTGGATTTTAACTTTCAATATCCTTGTGTTTTGAAGCTTCGTAAATATCAAGTACTCAGTTCAATCTCCAACAAATATAAGTAGGGTTTAAAAAGATTCATGTAGATTACAGTTTATCAATCCAGAGATTGTCTAAGTTCAAATTATGATAAAATCTTTGTTTCTAAATAAATCAGGATTATGGTAAAGGCATAAACCCTATTTTCCCTTTAGCGTCGGAATATCACTAGATATCTTAACAACATTTGCTTATTATTTTCGCATCTCCGTTTAAGATTTGACACGGTGTTAATTTGTGCATTAATTTGAAAAAATATCTCGGTAATACTATCTTAAGCACAATCTTAATTTTGTTGCATTTGAACGTTCTAACTGAAATTGGATGTCGGATTCTCAGAAATCAAATTCACTGCGTTGCCTTTAAGGCAAAATAAAGAACAATTATAAGCAAAAGGCATGAAAAAGAAACGCAAGCTACTTGTTCAACTTTGCTATTGTTTTGTGCTTCTGTTGAAATATGAAGTTTAAAATGGCTGTGAAAGAAAAAAATAACATCCTATAATAAAAAATGAAGATTCCAATATGCACTGCTCACATGTCATATGGTATTCACATGCTACGGTGTGCTGAAAAGTTCATAAGCTCACTATGATGCTAGAGATGCAAATTCTTTCATGCATTAATTTCAAATCCCCTTATTAATAACTGCATTTTTTTTAATTTCCAGGTAAACTAACATGTAAGCGTCCAAGGAAGATCGTCCACTCTGTTGTCCAAAAATATCAACAACAGATATTCTGTAATATATGGTGCGATAATGGTTCCCAGTCAAGTGCCTTTTCATGTTAAGGAACAGATGATAGTCAAATTAGGTGAATACGCGGCTATGGAGGGTGACCAACTGGCTCAAAGCCATAGTCACGCGTAGCAGCCATTGAAACCAATGCCACAGAAAGTTCGGATAGTACTCTCCAATGATGGTGTGGCCCTTTTGAAGATAGTCAATAAAGACATTGCCTTTTGCATCCCAAGAAACTGAAGCCATCACCTTCCTTGCAGTTGAAGCGACCTAGGTCTTCTTTGTAAAAGGTGAGTAAGAGTGTTTTCACTGCATGGATTTTCTTTATGGCCCGGGTTCAAAGTGAGGGAAAGCTAGTTCAAGGAGAGCAGGCGAATCTGCTTCAAACAATGTCAGATTTACTCATGATATGATCAGCCTGTATGTTTTTGATCAGGTGTGTGAAGACGTGCCCCCCAACTAGCAAAAACGTACGTCATGCCAAGTTCATTATGCAGAAAATTCTCAACTGTCACAGGTTATGTTAATAGCATTTGCTATTTGATTCATTGTCAGTCCCTTGTATCCATTATCAGGTGGTGAACTAATCAATGTTTTCCAAGGTGGTAGCAGTCTCAGGGCGCCCAGGCCTTGTATTACCTTCAAGAATTTCCCTTCTCCACTTAATTTCTGCAGCCCACTTTTGACCTCTTGATAAAGCCAGGGGGCCACATATACCACATGATACCTTGATGTATCAACCGCGTTATCATGAATGTTTTTGTGGAATAAAGCCTTTTTCAGCAGGTACTTGTTGAAACCGCGGTGCCAAATTTCGTTCATTTCAAAGAGAGGTCGCTTCTAGTTCCATCTGAATTCTTCGTTGAACAGTCAGATTCCAATTTAAAAAATCCATAAAATTATTGATAAGGAGAGTTAAATTAAAGAATCCAATACTCCACAGCTGCAGTATTATTCAATCATGGTGAGCGTATGAACCTTTCAGTCCATACACGTAAATAGACAATATAAAATGAATAACACACACACACACACACACACACACACACACACACACACACATATATATATATATATATATATATATATATATATATATATATATATATATATATATAGAGAGAGAGAGAGAGAGAGAGAGAGAGAGACGCACACCACACCAAAAATATCTTGGAAATTAAGGTAAAAAATTCACCAGGCTACAACAACCTATCAAAAACTTGCAAACATTGCTTGGAGGAAAAAATAGCTATCATTACCTTCCCAGACCAAAATAAATTATTAAACAAAAGGTCCGAGCTCATCTCAAAATGCAGACATGAAAACAAATTTATACTACGTAACTTTTAGAAAACACAACTAAATATAATCAATCCAAATAAATATATTAAATATATTAAAACCGTTCCCACCAAAATAATAGTCAGAACAAACCACATCAACCCCAAAATTCAACAAATAGCTTTAATTATCTTCCCAAACAAAAACAGAACTTTTAAATAAGCTATATAAACAAATTTTCATTACGTTAATAAAAACACCGACCAAAATAAAAAAAATAATAAATAAATATATAAGATAAAAAATTAAAATTAAAATGAATAAAAGCAAATAAATGACTTCCGGTAAAATAACGGCCATAATAGACTACCCACAATAAGCTATATAAACAAATTTTTACTACGTTAATAAAAACACCGATCAAAATAAAATAAATAAATATATAAGATAAAAAATAAAAATAAAATTAAATAAAAACAAGCAAAATAATTTGACACAAATAAACAAATAAACGACTTCCGGTAAAAATAACCCCCAAAATAGACTACCCACAATGCACCACTGACGCGTATATATAAATAGCCGAGAAAAATAACAGCACTAGTTGCCTGACGATTGCATCTAGCATGAAACAGACTGTCGCCTCTAAGTGTTGACTTCTATGTTCACTTTTACATTTACACACGCTCTATTTCTGATATTGAGCACTTTATCCCATAAATATAGCACACTTTAAGACTATATTTCTTCATATATATATATATATATATATATATATATATATATATATATATGAAAGCAAGAATTTTCTGCATTTTAGCCATTGTGAGGAAAGATAATATCTGATTATAAAGAGTGTTTCATTAAGACGAAGTTATTAGTAAATAAATCAGTGTTATTGGTGAAAATTTATTTATTTCTCTATTGGATCAGGTTATTTAAATCATGGCAATTATGTGTGAAAAATAATATGCCCGAAATGTACTAATGTATGTGGGGGCGTATTTGTGTCTAACATTATATGGAACGTCGATGGTTTAGAAATTCAACATCTCTTCTGATATTTATGTTGAAACTAACAAGCTAATACATCCAGGATGATATCTAAACTCGAAAAATACATTAACATTTTCCACAATATATATATATATATATATATATAGATAGATAGATAGATAGATAGATAGATAGATAGATAGATAGATAGATAGATAGATATTCTAGCTTAAAAGCTTCCCTATTGGGCGGCATTAAAGGTAGCTCCTGCGGCGAGCACTTGATTAGGCTTTCATCACTATACGTAGGTAGGAGTAGATGTAATAGGCAACAGTAAACTACAGAAGAACTCAAAATTGATCGCGTCTTTTATTATTTAAGCTTACCTTTTAAAAGTTTCGAGATAATTCTCCTGCTTTCACGTAATTTAAAGACAATTTGATGTACGTAGGTCCTTACTACACTTTCAAACAACTGTTTTGTTTCATGTGTGACTTTCGCTGGATATATCAATTAATTTTGATTATTCCCAAATTTATTTTCAAGTTATAAAAAATGTTATCGTACAAAAAAAATCGTCGCAAAAAAATCACGTAAAACATCTCAGTATTGAAAACTTGGATATCCATATTTGAGTAGACACTGCGTATATTTTAGATAGCATTTATTCCGTTGATGACGAGATAAATACTGTTTAAAATAAGCTGAGCCTCTATTCAATTACGGGCAACCACTAAAAATGAGAGTTTGAATTTATAAAATTATTTTGGATTAAAGCATAAAATGCTTAATTTCTTTAGTAATTCGATCCAAAGTTATTATCGTTTCTTTCAACTTAATTTTCGTTGGAAATTGAGTTATTCCTGGTGTCTACGT
This sequence comes from Acanthosepion esculentum, assembly GCA_964036315.1. NCBI lineage: Eukaryota > Metazoa > Mollusca > Cephalopoda > Sepiida > Sepiidae > Acanthosepion > Acanthosepion esculentum. The sequence goes on along the minus strand of OZ038488.1, from coordinate 121,396,415 downwards.
TATTGCAATTTAGGCGTTGTTCTAGGTTTCTTTGTGTTAGACTCCGCAGCTGACTTTTCGGACACCGAGGCCGGAGGCAAGACCTCAATTGAAAGCGCTCCTTCTTGATCCGCACTACGAAGGATGCAGTATGAATGAAAATTGTGAACTTGAGTCATAGTGAACCATTCATTAGCTGATTGCTCAACGAGGGACTCTGCCCCTATGGATACGTTGCAGTAACTCTCTTGACAGAACTTGCTGATCCTGACCGTTGATCATCTAAAATTCCTCCGCTAAGCATCAATGTGAAAAGGCATCGTTGTCTCAGTTGAGCGCGTCCGCTGCCTCTTCACAATCCGCCATGTTACAGTCTCATGACTTCGCCGTAACCCTGACAGGTTGGTTAAACGAGAGGTATATCTTGCGAAAGAGATTCCCGTAGCTATACAGTCATCATAGTATTTTCAAAATACCGACAAAATCTTCTGACATGAAAGAAACGGTTTATATTTACACTCTTAATGTTCCACGGTTCAGCGGTTTACATCTTCTGCTTGAAATCCCATCACTTGTCGGATCTCTAAACATTATTTGTGTTCGAGAGCATCGCATCAGCGTGCGATGGATAAATTAGCGTCTAAATGTCATAAATATGAAATTAACACGTGCATCTCATTTTAACAGATTTATTGACCAAAATTACACAAAACCATCTTGAAATACTAAGGAGTAAATTTATTCAATAAAATATTCATTGGCTTCAACCACGACCTCCAGACAACTTCATAATCACCTGCAACACATCTGAACTGTTTCCTTGTTTAAGTTGATGAACGGTGCCATAATCCTTGATTTCAGTTCACCTTTGGCTCTTCAAGGAGTTTTATTGGTCTCTCGCTCAACTGCGCCCCATACATAATAATCAAGGGGGCTGCTGTCTGGTGAGTTAGGTGGCCAGATGTAAAGGGTGATGTGGTCACAGAAATTGTCTGACAGCCATGACTGGATTCTCCTGGCTTAGTCCTGTTACCAGACCTAGTGTCTTCCATCAGCAACCCTCTTGACCCAGGGTAGTACGAGCTCTTCAAGGCACTTTATGTAGGCCTCCGTGTTGAATCTAAGATAATCACGGTAAGCCCTGCAAACATTGCAACCAGATATCTGACTTTTTTTAATTTTCTTAATTTTAATTTGAGTTTGTGCCTTATTGGGAGGTGGTCACTCCCACAATCACTACTTGGATATGTTTTATAATTTAAATAATGAGTTACTGAATTTTTATTGATTGTTATATAGTTGGAGTTGTTAATCGGGTTTCCTACTGGTTTCACTACGTATAACAAGAATAGTGGATGTCTTTTAAACCAGGCGTTGGTCAATATTCCGTGGATTGCTGCGCAATATTGTGCCAATTACTCTCCACACTCCTTACGGGATCATAGTCCGTATTTTCCAGATATTTCTTCCTATTTTTCCTTTTTTATTTTAGCATTTATTTCACCATGATGATGGAATTTCCCGTGCGTTACATAGAGTTTGGCGTTCTCCTGTATGTTGTAAAACAGCAATTTTTGCCTCCATGCTTTGTGCTTCCGCTGCGTACATCACGGCAATAGATATATTAACCAACATCCTTTTCAACTTAACCAGAAGAATTCTCTCAAAGAATTGAGAGAATCTCACAACAGATTTCTTCATGCATTGATCTAGTATAAGTCCTAATCCTTCATTTTTCTCACCGCCTGCACATATGACCCTGTGACCGCCACTGAAGGAATCACCATTTTTTATCATTCTAATTCCAACAAACTCGTAGAATGCTAATATTTAATCGATTCATGGTTGATATTTCTAAAATGGCCGCATTAATGTAGGTTTCTTGCATTCTTTTTCCATCTATAGTGTGAGCGATCATGATTCTCCACAACTTCCTCTCCTATATAACTCTAACCTTCTATCTATCATTTTACGATCGCTACTTGTCCTTTCTTTATTATGCACACATACACACACACTCTTCTTACGTAATTTGCTCGCTTTTCCACTACATCTCCTTCACTCAATACGCCCTGTAAGTATTATATTTTCCAAGCCGTTCTTTCTCAAAGGGATTCCTAGGATTTTCTGTTGCTCCTTTTTTCTTTCACCCCGCAGTAAGGTCTGTGGGAAAGTAAATTTTTCAGCCTTATTATTTAAAATCTAGCATATATTTGGAGAACAATATAGTGTGTATGAACACAGGAATCAAAACTGAGTTGGTCTGAAAGTGGCATTTTGGCACAAAACGTGCAATCAGCAACCAGTATGTTTTTTTATTAGCCACAATCTCTATGCATGCATACAAAAATACTCTCATATATATATATATATATATATATATATATATATATATATATATATATATATATATATATATATATATACACCGTAGGGATACTTCCAATGAGGAATAAATAATGAACAAATTAGCAAATTATTATTATGACCAAAATATTAGTTAGACTATAAAAGTCAAACCAAAAATCGGACGCAAAAAATAGCTATAACTGTTATATAACGATAAAAAAATGAATAAAAAAAATATACTACGTTACTTATGAATCGAAAACCAAAAAGAGAAAATATACAGTGTAACAAATAAATAATAACAAGTAAAATAAATTGATCTTAATACATCCAAATATATAAATAAACTAACAACCGATACCGATAAACTAGCCGTTAGAAAAAATAAAGATAATCAATCCAAATAAATACATGAAGTAATAAACAAATTTAAAACTGTTCCCACCAAAATAATAGTTAGAACAAACTACAACAATCAACCCCAAAAATTGAAAAATAGCTTTAATTATCTTCCCAAACACAAACAAAACTATTAAATAAGCTATATAAACAAATTTTAATACGTTAAGAAAAACAACGATCAAAATAAAAATAAATAAATATATAAGATAAGAAATAAAAAAATAAAAATAAAGATAAATAAAAACAAGCAAAATAATTTAACCCAAATAATTAAATAGACAAATAATCGACTTCCGGTTAAATAACCGCCAAAATAGACTACCCACAATGCACCACTGACCCGTATATATAAATAGTCGAGAAAAATAACAGCACTCGTGGCCTGACGATTGCATCTAGCATGAAACAGACTGTCGCCTCTAATTGTCGACTTCTATGTTCACGTTTATATATATATATATATATATATATATATATATATATATATACAGAAATATAGTCTTAAAGTGTGCTATATTTATGGGGTAAAGTGCTCAATATCAGAGATAGAGCGTGTGTAAATATAAAAGTGGACATGGGAGTCAGCACTTAGAGGCGACAGTCTGTTTCATGCTAGTGCAATCGTCAGGCGACTAGTGCTGTTATTTTCCACAAATTCAACAAACAGATTTAATCAATGACAAATAAACAAATATATAAGATAAAAAATAAAAATGAAAATAAATAAAAACAAGCAAAACAATTTGACCCAAATAAATAAGCGAACAAGCGATTTCCGGTAATGACGGCCATTATAGACTACCAACAATAAGCTATATAAACAAATTTTTACTACGTTAACCAAAAACACCGATCAAAATAAAAGAATAAATAAATAAATATATAAGATAAAAAATAAAAATAAAAATAAAAAAACAAGCAAAACAATTTGACATAAATAAATAAACAAATAAGCCACTTCCGGTAAAAGTAACCGCCAAAATAGACTACCCATAATGCACCACTGACCCTTATATAAATAGCCGAGAAAAATAACAGCACTAGTCGCCTGACGATTGCACTAGCATGAAACAGACTGTCGCCTCTAAGTGCTGACTCCCATGTCCACTTTTATATTTATATATATATATATATATATATATATATATATATATATATATATATATATATAGTTTATTTCAAGCCTTTCTGTACGTGGCTATCATTAGCCTCTAAGTGTCTGTCTCAGTGCATTATTTTAAATTTATTTTCAATGTCAGTCCTCCTCTGGTAGACACTTTGGACCAGAAACAGAACTTCACTAGCAGTACACAATCTAGACTAATACACCCAATAAAAACAGAACTGAGCCTAATCTAAAAGAATATAATTTTAAAAAAGTATAAAGCGACGTTCATTAAGTTTGATATAATTGACTTCTATTCCTCTATTACTAGGAACCTCCTGGTCAATAGTATCAACTTTGCAAAGAACTATATAGAAATAACGGATTATAAATCTAATATCATTTTAACGGCGTGAATGTCACGGGTGACACTGAATTATTGCACTTGGACTAAGCGCCACAATGACAAATTCGAGGTCCCCATGGGAACGTATGACTCAGCACAAGTTGCGGATGTCTGTATGTTTTTACATTTTAGATTTACTTAGTAGAATCATAAAACCGGCAATAATAGGACTGTATAGGGATGACGAATTCATCCTCATACCTAATAGTAATGGTCCAATAACAGCTAAAGGACCTCCATAAAATGGTTTCGAAAAGAATCTGTCTTACGCGACCACTATTAGTAATACCAATACCCGAACAGTAGAATGTAGGTGTAAAAATGAGAAAAGAAAAAATCACTTGGTACACCCCCACCTTCTGCAATCTGTCAAATAAAACCTCGGACAGTACCCCCTAAATTTAATTACTAAACACTTTTAAAATCCTCTAAATAAGATATTCAACAGGAAGTTAATCAAAATTAGCTACTACTGGACTGATAAATTGTACCAAATTATTATTTCCTATAAGAATTGCATTTAAAGTAAATTCCAAACGAAACAAAAACTAAATCTAACATGGAAACCCCCTGTAATTGCAGAATTAAGGAAAACTGCCCAGTAGAGTGCAAGTACAGATCCACTAGGGTAGTATACCAGGCAACCATTACCCCTAACGAAAACACAACAAACCATAATATTTACATCGGAATTTCTGCAGGAGAATTTAAAAAGAGAATCAATATACATAGACATTCATTCATCAATGCAAAATTAAAACACTTTTTCCTTTTGAAAAAAAATTCGTAATTGAGGGAAAAGCGTCTGAATCCTCAATTTTAGGTGTCGCGAACACTTCAAATAGTTTTAATGATAGGTGCAAGCTATGTTTAGAAGAAAAAAATCAAAAATATAAAATATAAAGATAAATGCAAACTATTAAATCAACGGAGAGAAATAATCACGAAATGTAGACATAGAAATAAATTCAAAATTACATAAGAATGTGTGTGTATATATGTGGGGGCGTATGTGTGCGTATAGTGGTATATATGAAAGGATATGTAAATACACACACATATATATATATATATATATATATATATATATATATATATATATATATATATATATATATATGAAGATATGTGCACATATCAATGTGTTAGACTGCATGATTTATTCCATTGCGTGCTCTGGTATTACCTACAATCTATAAATATATATAAATTCAGCTAATGTACATTAATCTTAAATACTCCAGTACATGGATCTTATATAATAGATTAATCTAAGAACTTGTATCATGGTTTTAGATAGGCTCATCGAATCTCGACTTTCATATGGGCCTCAGACATGGTGTCAAACACATGCATAAAAATCTAAATATTCAGCTGTATACAAACATTTGGTCAGATCAACATCTAAGATGGCGTCGAGCAATAAAGGCTATAGATCTTCAGCAGGACCTTCGTTTATCAGATCATATTAATTTTGTGCTACAGACACACAAAAGAAATTTATCAAATAACAGAAACACAATTAGTTGGAAACTTTTGAATATGAAAAAATAAAATGGATAGCGTATGTAATACGAAATGAAAATAAGAAAATACTGAAGACAGTGACTTTCCAAAATATTTCAAAAAACACTTTAGAAAAGCAGACCTAACAATATTAGAAAGAGCAGCAGAAGGGTTAATTCACTTAGGAATGTTATGTTTCTGAAAGACTTTTTAAAGAGAAATATTTTATAAATTTCCAAAGACAGAAAAGGTAATTCGATCAAAGAATTCCGAATGTTTCCCTAAAAAAGGAGCAGTTAATCTCACCATATTTTATCAATGAGACATTCATTTGAATGTTATAGTTCAATCTCCTAACATTTAAACAAACTCTCCTGTTCAAATTCACGATTTAAAGAAATATTAATCGACAATAAAACTATACTCCACCAAGAAAAGAACATAATACAAAATAAAATAAAATTCTGGAACATCTTTACATAAAGATTTTCATTTATGAGTATAGCAACAGAATTTATATCAGCAAGGATTTAAAATATCTAAATTGTAATTGTTAAAAACTACACTTAAAACAATATTTAAAAAAAACGTAATTTTAATAAGAATTTTACATAAATTAAGTTGCTTTCCTTACATAGCGGCAAAGCTTCTCGAATTTTACAGCATTCATGGTCACATATTCATAACTTACATTAATATTTTGTCTTAGAAATTCACCACTGTAGATGATAGCGGATGAGATTGAAAGTACTTGAGAAAATAAAGACCATATGAATAATTACAGCTTTTCTCTGATCAGTTTCGTTCTAAAACTAAGAAATTAATCCGTGAACTTGAGAGGATTAAAATGAAAATAAATAGAAATAATATGTTAAGATTATTCAACCAAATATACTTGAATGAATATATTGCTGCCTATCTATATATATATATAGAGAGAGAGATAGATAGATAAAGAGACAGATAGATAGATAGATAAAAGTGAACATTGAATCGCCATGGTCTTACGATTGCCTTTAGCATGAAACAGTCTGTCGCTTCTGAGTGTTTATATTTACATACGCTCTATTTCTGATATTGAGCACTTTACCCCATAATATAGCATACTTTAAAAATATACATATATATACATATATATATATATATATGTGCGTGTGTGTGTATGTATGTATGTATATATATGATGATTG
>OZ038488.1:121381978-121384478 GCA_964036315.1 Acanthosepion esculentum | reverse complement strand
ATGTAATATACGTCCTACGAGGCTGGCATCCCGTTCCCACCCCTTCACCGTTGAAACTGTTAGATGTAGACGTTTCTTCTACTCCAATAGCTTCATGTCTCGCACATCTCGCCTGTGGAACTCCCTTCCTTATTCCTGTTTCCCTGACAAATATAGTCTCCAACTATTTAAGTGTAATGTCAATCGACATCTCCAATTGCCTTGATCTATCCACTTCCCTTCTCCACATCCTTTCACCTTTCATTCCTATCTGCTCTCGCTCCAAATCTTCTGTAACCCCCTTGCCTTGATCGATCCACTATCTTTATCCACATCCTCTCCTTTACCACTCCTATCTGCTCTTCCTCCAAACCTTCTGTAACCCCTTGCGTGCTAGTGGCTTCAAGCCTTGCTTGCGGTGATACGCTTAAAAAAAACAAAAACAGAAAAAACTCTAGTACATTGATGTTGACTGATGGGTTGAGCGACACAACGTTTCAATTTGGATTTGAGGCAATAATCCTTTTTTTTTTAGTTAACAAGCTTTAGATTTACCAGCAGTCACGATTTGTGAACGTCTACAATACTCGAGTACCGATTTTGATTTTCTCTCATGCATTCCTCGAATAAATTTGCTAGTATTAATAAAAAAAGCAAAGCAGTTTCATTCATCAATCATGCCTTTGTTAAATCCTTACATCGTCTCATGGATTTTGCAGCTACACTACCTCTTTACCCATTTCTTCATACATAGTCTATCCATATGAGTTTACTTTAACCAGTTCAGACGTTTACAACTAGGACAAAACGTGCCACTTCAACGGAGCCGAATCATACTAATTTCCTCCATATTACAAATGTAAGTAGAACGATTAACTCCGTCAGCGTTTTTCCTACAACAGCTACTTGATGGAAGATATATCGCATGGATATTTCTCTAGACAATATCACCTTAGCCTCTTCCAGTCAAGAGGCAATCATTATCTATCCTGCCCATAATCTTCAGTTCCTACCACCTCCTCTTACATTCCTATAACGCATAAAATCATCGTAAAACAGTAAAATAATCGCTTCTGTGTCCTGTGTTATGCGAAATTTAATTTTTAAAATATGTCCGAAAACGTGCAGATTATGGATCCTGCCCTAGCATATTATCAAGTTCGTCTCGCGGGCCGGGTCTTGGTTAAAGATGGTGTTAAGAAAACTACAATATTAACGTCTTCAAATCGTCGATCGATTGCCATCTGTCTTCTATATCCGCATAATATTTACTTCCATCAGCCTTCTCATATGAATCGCATATCTCATTCACCTTTTCAGGAATAATACTCTACCTTGAGTGGCTCAACTGGGGAGAGTGAAATATCTCATTTCTGCTATTTCTCATTTGAGGACATTTCAGGTAATGGATGTCACGTATGCAGGTTGCTTTTACTCAACTTCCATCTTTGTTTTCCGAATGATGATACATAATTAACAGTTATTACGAATATTTGTTAAAATTTACTGAATAGGAATAATCAACAATCCGAAGACTGTGTAGCCCCAATCATCACTTACGCTTAAAATCTCTATTGGTGCTGGAATATCAATATAGGACAGAGGTAAAGATACATGAATATTACAGTTACTAGATAAGCATGTGTGGGTAGCGTCAGAGTTATCTGTATGGAAAGTAGAATCGTCGATCCGAGTTCAAATTTCACTCTAGTCTATTGCATTCACTAACGCACATATTCTCTTGGGAAATGTGCGAAACAGTGTCTACTCTTCTAGCTAGAGGTTACTTTGCAGGCCAGAACGGAATCTATAACCTTTGGGTGGCATCCAGTCTTAAAGAAGCAAAACTCTAAATATGAAATTGTGGAAAAAGCAATGAAAAACTACTCCCATATCTTCCCTGTGTAACCCTGCCATTTCGCAGATAATAAAGACAAGGGGTCTCGTCAGAGTCTTGATCGTTTAAACCCTGAAGCAGCATCGCATTATTTATACTATTTAGATGTGGACTATTGTCCTTATTTTTATTATCGTTATCACAACGTTACAGGCGCGCTTCATCATGTGTATATCGATCCAGGAAACCTACAGTGTATTCCGAAATTAACACATTATTAAATACGCTGGGTAAAACTGATCTCGTTCCACTGACCACGATATCTAGGATATGTTACTTGATTCTTATTTTTAGTATTTCTCAATTATTGCTCGCCCTGTTTCCACTGAGTCCAAGTACATATAGCCCGACCCAAGGATTGAACTCACAATTACTATGATACCAGATTTCCGAACCACTAGGTTATTTGTCCCATAAGACAATTCACTGCGGCCACTTAAATATAACCTACCTGCTGCTGTTGAAGAGTTTCTACCATTTTTCTTTAATTCTTTATTAACGGCTTCCACATCGTATTTATTTCAAGGATATCCTCATATCAGTTTTCAAGAAACAGTTGGACATCTTTCTATATTTCTGAGATCAGGTATTATGTACATTATTTATATTATTCGGACTATTGTC
>OZ038488.1:121361978-121374478 GCA_964036315.1 Acanthosepion esculentum | reverse complement strand
TAACGGTTAACACGATTTACGGAGAACTGAGACCAGTCTCTCTTCAGCTCAAACAATTGCAGTTTGCCGGGAGTTGCGACCGAGCGGATGGGGTAGTTGCCTCATCCTTACTTCTCTGGCATCCTTCTGGGGGTTTCTTTTCGCGAAAGTTGACCTACCCAGACACCATTGCACGGGACTCAGTGTTGAACATAGGGGATCTGAGGACGGCAATGCAGGACCGAGCAGTGCGGAAAGGCATTGTCAATGGAGCTCCGACCAACCACAGGGAATGTAGAATGATGATGATGATGATGCTGATATCACACACGATCTTATTTGGTGCTTAGGCCATAACCTGTAAACCATGAAAATGAGCAGGCCTGAATCTATGTCTCGTAGCATTGTCTTGTACAAGAATAAGAATACGGTTTGCTGTGCATTTATACTTGTCCGATTTAAAACATGGTTTCTTCTGCCGAACATCCACAAGGAAGATTTCATTCTTTTCTCTTATAAGACGTTCTACATTAAGAGAAAAACACTACTTCATGTGAACTTAAGTTTAGAACAAATTATTAGCGATGCATATATTAGAATGGTCGGAAAATAATGTCTGATTTTAAAATAAAAATTTTAATCGTGTTCTTATATATTATTATAATAGTTGCACAAAAATATATGACTCCATTTTAAAGTGAAAAGATTCCTCTTTGTTAATTTTTTATCAATCTCTTTCTGAATTTAACTTAGAATATTATATACCCCCCACGTTTGTCTACAGAAGATACATATAATTTTTTTACATTTAAACTTGACCTCATGTAAAAAAAAACAGTAAATAGTAACAATGCTTCCAACATTAACAAAGCACGAGGTGAAGGATCGAATCTTCATCAAAAACGACGTGTTGTTCTCTGATGTTCCGCATTGGGGATACGAGTCTTTAACATAAAGGCGGGAGGGGAATCCATATCGCAATTGACAATCAACATCTGAAAAGATCCGTCGAACAAAACCCAAGTTAACGTTTCAGAGAAATGTATCATTTAATGGATGTGAGTATTTCAACATTATCGGAAAATCTCAAGAAAATTGACAAGGTTCTGGGCCAAAGAAATGCAGTGAAAAAAACAGTTCGATGTTTTGATGTGTATTCAGTACTATATCTGCGAAATTCGAATGATCCACTTTTCGATTGAGTAGTGACTTGTGATTAGAAATCCATCATTTATGACAATCGTAAAAGTTCGCCTGAATGGTTTGGTCATGACGAAGTACACAAACCCTTTCCGGTACCAACATTTGCCCTAACAGAACCTCTTACGGAAACGGTCATATGGTCCGCCACTGGCATTATCCATTACAGCTGGAATGTAATCAGCGCTTCATTGCCAAAATGTACTGCCAGAAACTGCATGAAATGCACATTCGGTTAAGCAAAATGCAACTAGCATTAGTTAATCGACTCGGCTAAATTCTGTTTCGTGAAATTCTCATCGACATGATGACACTGTAGAGACATTGCCATATCTACTATATTCTCCTGATCTATCACCCACGGTCTACCCACTTTTTCAGGCATCTTTTTAAGCCAAAGTGTATTCCATTGGCGTCCAAACTTTATAAATTTAATTGTAAGGGCATTAATAGTCTAAGAACTCAATGTATGCAGGACCAAGATTCATATTTTACTGTTTAAAACTGTTTAAATATAATAATTCAGGAATAAAATGTTGATTCTGTAATAGGAAATTATTATCTGGACAACCTAATAATACATCATGTGTATAAATTAATCATTAAACAGCAATAACACCTGGGAATATAAACAGTTTCAAAGACAGTAACAATTCGACTTTGCAAAGAATAATATCGTCTATAAATACTTTTTCTTTACTTATGCATAATTTCTGGTTGGTAGAGTAAAATGTGTAGAAATAAGAATATGCACATTTAATAGATCAACATTCTTTTGGTCCAAAGTAAAAATAAATCACATCTCCATTGTTCTGAAATAGGAAGCGAATAGATTATTCACTAAGAATATGAACACACACACACATACATGCATACATACATACATACATACACACACACACACGCACACGTAGCATGACTATGGGTTTCATAAATGCATTTTCCGATGTTTGAGCGACAAGTAGTTCAGTTCTTAGAATCAAACTACCAGACAACGTGCGCATACTAGTTGACTATAGTAGTGAAGGCTTGTACCGACCACATTTTTGGGAAAAGCTGACTACAGACAACTAAAGCAATGCATGCCACAATGTCCCCAAACGACGATATTGAGGCTCTGAATTCAGAGTTTTACTTCTCATAAACCGGTTTCCAAACAAGCCTATAGGACTCCCTCTATCCTGCTATTTACCCATAGATGGGGGGAGAGACAGATTCAATACCTTCCCCCACAGCATTAACACATAAGTGAATGTAATTGGTTTAGTTTATTTTGTTTTACGGCATATCAACACCTCAATGGGTTATTTAATGCCGACAACATTTTTAGGATAGTTTCGTATGAATAGAATATGTATTCTTTGGTTTAGATTGGTTTGGTTTATTTTGTTTTACGGCATATCAACCTCAATGGGTTATTTAATGCCGACAACATTTTTAGGATAGTTTCGTATGAATAGAATATGTATTCTTTGGTTTAGATTGGTTTGGTTTATTTTGTTTTACGGCATATCAACCTCAATGGGTTATTTAATGCCGACAATATTTTTTATTTCTTGTAACATTTTGTTTTTTCAAAAATCTGTTTCTGGTAATATATTTCCTTCAAAATTGTATTGCTGACAATATTTTTTTAAAACAAGCATTGCTGATAATAGTTAACTATTTGCCTATAGCTGGGACCCTAACAGGTCAGGGTGAACCTAGGAACACCAGCAATTAAGGAGTGGTTCCACGCTACTGAAAACCTCCTGATCAGTGGCCTTGCTGATGTACGTAGTTTAACGTCTTACCCAGGACACGGATGTAGTTTAACGTCTTACCCAGGATGAAAGTGAATATAAAGAATTCGACTGGCGAGTTTCGTAGAATCAATGAGCGTAGTCACGTAGGGAAGGTATAACTTGTGTGTGTATATGTGTGTGTTTCTGGTTGTTACTTGTGTGCGTGTATGTGCGTGCGTCTGTATCAGGATGTTGGTTCTAAAGTTATAATTATTTTTATTCATAGATATTTTTGTTGTAGACGAGTAAACCTTTTGTAAAATTATCGCTGTCATTGTCAACGGGAATATCAAGAAATGGGATTGTTTTGTAATGCTTCGTTCATAAGTGAACTTTGAAAAGGTTTTTGTTTTCTATAATGTCATTAACGGATTTGGTCTGGATGAAGATGTCATCAATATATCAGGCATACGTTGTGAGTTTATTTCTTTTATTGAATATTTTCTTTTCTAGGTTGACCATAGTAACACCGTTAGTCTGGGTAAAAGTATTTCTAAGGTGATCGTGTAAAGTGCTTGTCTTGTAGACGCTAATGCGATTTATTGATATTGGGTGGTAAATTTCCAGGAGTTGCGGCGGAGAATGCTGATAAATGTTATTTAAAATAATGTAAATTGTGTCATGGATAGAAGCGTTACAAATGTTCAAAATTTAAGGATGCTAAAGTTTCATGCTTGTTGGTGTCAAGAATTTATATTATTTACATTATTCGGACTATTGTCCTCATCTTTGTCGCCATGTTTATCACAACGTTTCGGCTGTTGTACGCTCCGGCCTTCTTCAGGTGGTTGGAATGTCGAACTGAAACCTTTATTTCGCTAACTGGGGTAGACTGTTCTAGTTCCACGTGTCATGTTTAATGGATGTCAGTTAAATTTGAGCCAGAAATTTGGAAATGGCATGTTGTACTGCTTGGTATTCCCGCGGGAAACCCCAATACGAACATTACAGAATGTTTGGGTATCAATCTGGGGAGAGTGCAGAGGATTTGGAAAGAATTGGATGATATATCCAGTGAACATCATGCTGTTTGGAGTGACCACTCGTGATGGCAACGTTATACCTCCATTCATCTTCCTAAAGGGACTCACTCAGACTCAACACGGAAACCTACATAAAATGCTGTGTGATGGTAGTGGAGATTTAGGTCAACAAGTTACTGCTGGAAGACCCTATGTCTGGCAAGAGGACTCTGCATCATGACACAATCTGACATACCCAGTCATGGCTGTCAGGCAGTTTCTGCGACCTCATCACCCCTTACATCTGACCAACTAACTCCCAATGCTGTAACCCTTTGATTATTATGTGTGGGGCGCAGTTGAGAGAGAGGTCCACGAAACTCATTGTAACAACAAAGATAAACTGAAATCAAGGTTTATAGCAGTATTCTCCAGTTTAAAGGAGTTTGTTCAGAAGAGATGCAAGAGATTCCAAAGTCGTCTGGGGGTCGTGGTTGAAGACAATGACGATTTTATTGAATAAATTTACTTTTTAGTATTTCAAGATATGTTTGTGTAATTTTGGTAAATATATGTTTAAATGAGATATCACACTTATTTGAATTTTTTGCGTAATTCTGACGACTTAGCAGCCCATATATATATATATATATATATATATATATATATATATATATATATATATATATATATATATATGGGCTGCTATGGATTTAGTTGGATCTTTTTCTAATTGATCCCTTTAGCTCTAAGTTGAAATAATGATCTCACTTCCTGTTGTGACCTCGTGATCCAGTTTTCCTCTCTACTGTTCCCTCTTTTGAAAACTTATTCACCGTTCACTTGATGGTTCTTTAATGGACTTTGAAGGGGAAGCCAGAGTATGTTAGCTAGTACCATTACTGAAGACATGAATGATATTTTTCCTCTCGCCATTGCTCATTTGGAAAGACAGTGAGGCTGACACAAAACGATTTTATTGATAGATACTTGACAAATTGTCTGTTGTCAAAATGTGCGATAGTCAGGGACAAAAGTGTTGGGGAGAAAAAGTATAATAATACTGCTGAATTTGGCTAGATTAAAAAAAATATTCTTTCAAAAAAATATTATTTCAAAAATTTTGGAACAACGTGACAATATCAACAATTCCCAGTCTGATGAAATCCTAACGGATGAAACAAGTCAAAAAAACATTTTTCCAATTTGTCATACCGATTTTTCTAAATACTGTTTGTTGATATATAAAATTATATAACGATATATATATATATATATATATATAGAGAGAGAGAGAGAGAGAGAGAGAGAGAGAGAGAGAGAGAGAGAGAGAGTCAAAACAAAATTTTTCCAATTTGTCATACCGATTTTTCTAAATAATGTTTGTTGATATATAATTTTATATAACGATATATATATATATATATATATGAGAGAGAGAGAGAGAGAGGGCGGGGGAAGAGAGAGTGTGTGTGTTTTCTAAGGGCATAATCCTATCGCTTAAATTACTTTTCCGTTGCTGAAAGGAAATTCTCGCTGTTCCTATGCCCTTCAAATATTTGAAATAATATATATATATATATATATATATATGTATATATATATATATATATATATGTATATATATATGTATATATATATATGTATATATATATGTATATATATGTATATATGTATATATATATGTATACATATATGTATATATATATATACATATATACATATACATATATATTTAGAGACATTTATATTATGTTTAACGTTCTTTTTATAGATACAAGTATTTAAGCAAATGCTCTGTTTTATAATAAACAGTATTAAATAACATTTACCGGCCTGAATGTCCGAGAAATTTTCATAGAAAATTTTCGCTCTCCGACAGGAATCGAACCTGTATCCTATACGGAACCATCATTTCGCGTGATGTGCCTTAACCGTTCGGCCACAGATGAGCGTCTGGTTAGCAAGGTCGATTTTACTATCTTTAAACTTAAATCTTCCATGAATCTCTTCTATTCATATCTGCTCTAGCGTATCAAATGTAAACAAATGACGTCATATATTTTAGAATTGGACATTGTCCGACAATTTATTTAGAGACATTTATATTATGTTTAACGTTCTTTTTATAGATACAAGTGTTTAAGCAAATGCTCTGTTTTATAATAAACAGTATTAAATAACATTTACCGGCCTGAATGTCCGAGAAATTTTCATAGAAGATTTTCGCTCTCCGACAGGAATCGAACCTGTATCCTGTCCAATTCTAGAATATATGACGTCATTTGTTTACATTTGATACGCTAGAGCAGATATGAATAGAAGAGATTCAGTGAAGATTTAAGTTTAAAGATAGTAAAATCGACCTTGCTAACCAGACGCTGCTCTGTGGCCGAAAGGTTAAGGCACATCACGCGAAATGATGGTTCCGTATAGGATACAGGTTCGATTCCTGTCGGAGAGCGAAAATTTTCTATGAAAATTTCTCGGACATTCAGGCCGGTAAATGTTATTTAATACTGTTTATTATAAAACAGAGCATTTGCTTAAATACTTGTATCTATAAAAAGAACGTTAAACATAATATAAACGTCTCTAAATAAATTGTCGGACAATGTCCAATTCTAAAATATATACATATATATATACATATATATATATATATATATATATATATACATATATATATACATATATATATACATATATATATATATATATATACATATATACATATACATATATACAAAAATATATACACATGTGTATATATATATATATATATATATATATATATATATATAATGGTGTAATTAATAAAACAAAATATACAAATATATAAAATGGTGTGCTAAATAAAACAAAATATACTTAGAATTTCTTCCCGAGAAGAAACATGACATTGAAATGTCGGATTTTCTAGCCTTTCCGTCAATGAATAAGTTGTTTCTTCCATTATTCTTGTTTTACAGAGGTCATGGCCACCAACACTGGTCATAAGCAATTAGTGGCGTAAAAGAAAAACAAAATTGGTCTCATTTGGTCTTGGCACGTAGGAGAGTAAAAACAGGCAAAGCATAGTGTTGCGTTTTGTTAAAACACTGAAATAAGGAATGATATCTTGAGGGTCTGAATCTATAATACAAATGCACAAAGACCAAAACAGATATTTTATAGATTACACAAATGATAGGCCACATTGACAAACTTAAAATACTAGAAAAGCGGAATTTACAAGAGAAATACATCCGAGTAATTTGTTTCATCTACTGGTAATAACAAAATACAAAAAATAAAATACCTGATTATTATCAAAAGAGGAAGAATAAGACATGCTATGTATTGCAGACATCAAAATGACGCCCGTGCAGAAATCTAGGTAATATAGTTGCACACAACATGAGAAACATTTGAAGAGGCCTGGGGAACAGCGAAAGTTGCCTTTCGAAAGAGGAATTTCAGAGATAGGAATATGTTATTAAAAAAGTTGATGCTGTCGTAGACGGACGTTGCGAATACCATGGACTGAAATTATTACTACTATGCAGGTTTTTAGCAAAGCAGGAACAAGAAAACTTATACTAACATTCAGAATGAGACAGCCGGAATTTCAGCGACGCGTAAAGAAAAAAGTTGGCCGAGAAAATAAAACAGAAAAGATTTTAAATATAAGAAAATGAATGTGATACTTGTGTGAAAAGATGGCAGAAGTAGAAAGTTTGCTGGTAATTTGCTAAATTGAAAGAAACAAAATACATGAAGTTGTGGCGAACTTTTACTACCCATATTTTGAAACGACAAGGCGCATGGCTAATTTGTGAGGAATATTTACTTTGAATGTTTGAAAATATACTTTAGGGAGGACATTGTTGTTTGAAAATACATATTTACTCTTCACACATAAATAAGAAAAGAGAAATCTAGTCTTGCACGAAACGTATACAAATGGTAAGAGTTACCTTTAAAGAGTTATCCACGTTTTTTTTTAAATCATTTACCTCCAAGCTGAAAAAGCCATTAACTCGCATGGGATTACTTAGAATGAAGGAAACTGAAAACAGTTTTTCTGACGACAAATAAACGGAACAGAATTCATGGGATAGAAGATGACGATTGACGTGGTATTTCATTTTTTAGAGATCTTAGCTGACCGGAAAGCAAGGATCTGGAAGTGAGTTTCAGAAGTGGAAGCCGAATAAGAAAACGCGATATTTAAAAAATATCTAAAACGTGCCAATCTGTATAGTTATTTAAGAATATAAACTTTCAAATAAAAGGAGCGCTGAAAGGTTACCGATCTATCCTACCTCTTTGCACAGCAGAATGTAGTAGCGAAGAAATTTCGGTTGGGATGATAACTTTTCAAGGGTTACGGACACATCACATTGAAGAACTGGTTCCCGTGTGATCACAGAAGTTAAGCAACCTCAAAACTGGTCAGGAACTAGATAGTTTACCGCTTATACTGTAAGCTTGGATGTGGTGCAATGGGTTGTTAACCCAAGATATGAATCGACCTCTTCTCCCCCAGCTATGGGTTAAATAGAAAGTCTTGTAAAATTAAACTGTTATTATCTCAAGCAAAATCATTACAATCTAAAATATTTTCTGGCATTAAATAAACTGCAAAAGGTTGATATGTCGTAGTAAACGAATCAATCATTCAGTTATAGAACTTTTCAAAAACACAGCGTATATGTAACTATATAATAGTCTCCGTTATACGCGATTTTGATTAAGGTGATTTAGTTATCATTATATTTTACGCCCCCCACACGTGGGTTGTATGTGGCACAAGGCCGAGTTTATCGTGGGTTCTCCGAGCCCGTAGGCTCGGCCACAAATATTTCCTTCGAACCCGTATAAACGGGTTCAGAGCCTGTCTACCTCCTCGGACGAAACCTTGGCCTTCAGCAAAGCCTCGTCCGGTTTCCTCTCTACCGAGGCAGAGAGTCTGACAGTGATGAACGGTTTGGAGCACCGTTCCGAGATTTAGTTACCGTCGTCCATAAATAAATCACAGGTGCTACTTTACAATTTTCACAACGCAAGAATATATGATACTGAAAATTAGCATATACGAAATATACTGTAAAAATGTTCATAGATGTAAAATATTTCTATACAATAAGAAAAGGAAAAAAAACAAATGATGAGACAGATCTACAATGCCAAGGATAAATTATCTCTATTTATGACAGAATTTTTTCTCTATTTATACACAGAATTTTATCCATATATATATATATATATATATATATATATATATATATATATATATCAAGAAAGAACAGTAAGATATATAATCCGGTGTTCTTATTGATATTTTTTATTTTTACAAAACAGTGCTCAATGGAAATTTACAGAGCATAAATATTATAAATTAACTGATTTAAAATATGTTTTTTTTTCGTTACACGGTAATAACCATGTTTCAATAAATGAAGCTAAAACTTCAAATTTAATTATATAATTAAATTAAAAGCATTAGTTCCATTTCATCTTCAAGCGAATTTTGATATAACTTATTTTTAAATTTACTGAGTTTTAAACGCACATATAAATTCATAATTTCCGGTTTCCAAGAATACAGACAAATCCAATCATTCAGACAGGTGCGGTAGCGTGTTCATTTTTATTAACTATTGTCGTGTCAATTATGAGTAACGTTCGAAAAAGAAGTTATATATATGTATATATATATATATATATATATATATGTGAATATATATATATATATATATACGCATATGCATAGATATATATATACATATATATATAAATATGAATATATATATATGTGAATATATATATATATATATATATATATACACACGCATATGCATAGATATATATATGCATATATATATAAATATGAAAAAAAAAATGAATATATATATATATGTCTATATATATATATATATATATATGTATATGAATGTCACAGTTATTATATATATATGTATATGAATGTCACAGTTATTATATATATATATATATATATGTATATGAATGTCACAGTTATTATATATATATATATGTATATGAATGTCACAGTTATTATCCGAAAGTTGTAACTTTCGGAAAATAACTGTGACATTCATCTAGTTATTGAACAATTTAGTTCATGCCACATCGACTGAAAAAAAAACTACTACTAAAAAAGAATTCCCCTATTACCATATTAGTAAAAAAATGCACAATCTTATTTTATTTTAAATTCAACCTCAGCGTTGCGACCGCACGAACCAAAATTTCTTACAGTTAACAATAACACATTTCCAAAAAAACATATTTCGGATTACGTCATTATCCTGTTATTGCCTGGATTTAAAAAAACAAATCTATTTTATACCTGATGATATCTGTATGAACAGACGAAAGTACTCGTATAAAAAGACCTTAAGCAACTGGAATTTATTAAAAACAGGGATCATAACATTCATCTAGAGGTTCGTGGGTTAAAGATGTATTCTCGCCATTTATATCATTAACTTCAGTATCTGCTTTTTGTATGAATGATTCATGTAATGTAAATTGAACTGCACCACATACTTGATATATATATATATATATATATATATATATATATATATATATATATATATATATATATATATATATATATATATATATATATGATATGATATGCTATAGAGTTTATCCGGTTTATTTTTATAAACAGTTTTATTTTAGAATTGTTATGCAAATCTTTACGTCTTCAGGGCTTAGGCGATCATTGTTCTCACTAGATTCTTCTTCTATACGCCATACCCAGTCAGGAAATTGGCAATCATGTCTCTTTGAAAACACTGTGTCTAGATTATATGTGAATTGCTGTCGTAGGAAATATAGTGAACTGGTTTCCTATTGCTTTCTTACCAGTTTTTCTTCTCGAGAGAAGCTAGAAATCTCAGTCAACCGTTCTATTTATCTGCTAACTAGAAGCATTAATCATTATTTATGCTTGCAACCCAACATTTTACAGTTAAATATAACCGCCTCTTCGACTCCAGCAGATTCTTCTTTCACACTTCCCGACAGTTGAACTCCCTTCCTCTTACTTACTTCCCTGATTGCTATAATCAATTTAAATGTAATGCCAATCGACATTTTATCTTGCTGTGACCCCCATTCTTGTTTTTATCCTCCTCCGTTCTTCATTTTATCCTTTCCTCAACCCCCTCCCCGCCTATACCCAGTCTTTTCCCTTACTTACACTCTCTGTATCTCATTGCTTACTAGTTGCACTCACGACGTCCTTGGGGTGAAATGCTTTAAAAAAAATCTTAACTGATCTTAAATTATAGATTAAACCTTCTTGTAAGAGTATATGTCGGTAAAAAAAAATGTCCCTTTAAAAATAAGGATTTTTCTTTGGTTCTTTGAGCATAAACCTCACGAATAAAGAGAGTCAATAAGCAACCCACTGTAAAAATGTCAGTGAGCTCCTGAAGTTGGACGCGTATTATTCAGCGGTCGTTAGTTATTGCAATGTGCTAGGGCGCATTACTCACTGTTTTCTGTACACTCATACACTATCCCGCGTCCTGGGTAAGTCGATAAACTACATCCACATCCTGGGTATGACGATAAACTACATCCGCGTCCTGGGTATGACGATAAACTACATCTACGTCTTGGGTAAGACGTTAAACTACGTCTAACAGCAGGCCCTCTGATAATACGTTTTTGAAAAAATAATCTTACCAGCTATAAGTTTTTGAAAAAAAATAATATTACTCCTATACATTTTAGAAAAAATAATCTTACCAGCTATAAGTTTTTGAAAAAAAATAATATTACCATCTATACGTTTTAGAAAAAATAATATTACCAGCTAAAAGTTTTTGAAAAAAAATAATATTACTCCTATACATTTTAGAAAAAATAATCTTACCAGCTATAAGTTTTTGAAAGAAAATAATATTACCATCTATACGTTTTAGAAAAAATAATATTACCAGCTATAAGTTTTTGAAAAAAATAATCTTACCATCTATACGTTTTAGAAAAAATAATATTACCAGCTATAAGTTTTTGAAAAAATAATCTTACCAGCTATAAGTTTTTGAAAAAAATAATATTACCATCTATACGTTTTAGAAAAAATAATATTACCAGCTATAAGTTTTTGAAAAAAAATAATATTACTCCTATACGTTTTAGAAAAAATAATATTACCAGCTATACATTTTTGAGGAAAAACTATTAAGAGAAATAGATTTTTGACAAAACAAAAATATTACCAGAAAAAAAAGTTGTCAGCATTAAATGATCCATTGAGGTTGATATGCCGTAAAACAAAGCAAACCAAACCAATTATACACTATCCTAGAGATATTTTATCACGCTATCTAGGGACAGAATAGATTGTAAGGGAACTAAAGTGCTGCATTTCCTTCTATGCGAGGTGAACTCGGGTTGGCGATTTCATTTACAGCGATGATAGTCGATAAACTACCCATTCCTCCTTACCTCTCTCCCTCTCTCTCTCTCTCTCTCTCTCTTTCTTGCGCACCTGCGTGTACAGACAGACATATGTGTGTATGAGCGCTTTGTTCGTGTGCGTGTC
>OZ038488.1:121294478-121356978 GCA_964036315.1 Acanthosepion esculentum | reverse complement strand
ATTACATAGTTATCCTATTCCTGTAGCCTTGTACCAGAGTAATTATTACTTAGCAAATTCACTCTCCCTGTCCTGTGCCAATTCTCTAAATGTTGCTTCTCCATCCTCGCTTTCACAGAAGCCAATCCGTGGTGGAATGTGTCCGTGTGAGTGCGTTCGTGTTAATATTTCACCATGTCGGAAAATGTAAAAAGAAAAAAAAAGTAGTTTTGAAATTCAAAGTCTATTTTGAAAAGTAAAAATATTTTTAGACCGGAAAAACCGTAAAAATAATTCATTTCTATTGTACTCAATTGACATTTATTGTGAACGAGATTTATCCAATGGCGTTTCGTTTTGCGTCGAAATGATGTTCACGCGCTTTTTCATGTGAATTAAATATCTTTTGATGTTTTTCTGAGAATTCGCCAGGGCATTTTAGGCATTCGTATAGTCAGTACTGCGTATAAAGTCAGCATTGATAGGGGAAAAGAAAAAATATAGATGTGGCTGAAAACAGTTGCATTCAAAATGGCTTCTTTCTTCTTTCTTACATCTGCTCAAAGAAAGTTCTCTTTTCAGTATCAGTTTAGATTTAAAGAAGAAAGTTAGTCGATATTTACTAAGAGCAATGTTAGAAGCAAAGAGAAAGAAAATTAAAATAAAGTTTGCAGTTGGGAAATTAGCTTTTGTAAGAAGAGAATAAATGGAGCAGACGAAATGAAAAAATAGATTGGACGAAAGAGAAATCGAAAAAAGAAAACAAGACAAAATATAACAAAAATTGTTGAAGGTTGAACGAAAATAAAATAAAAGCGATAATGAGTGAAGAAGTAAAAGACAAACGAAAAGAGAATCTAGAAAAAGGTTAACAAAAAGGCCAATGGAAAAGGTAAATATGTGGAGAAATAAAAAAGGGCGAAAGGAAGAAAGTAATAACGAAACAAACATGATGAAAAGAAAGAAAGAAAGAAAGAATGTCGTGTAAAATAAATAAATATCGGGTAATGATGAAAAGACCTGGGGAAAGAATGGAAGAAAAATGGGATATGGAATAAAAGAGCAAAGAAAGAAAGAAAGAAAGAAAGAAAGAAAGAAAGAAAGAAAGAAAGAAAGAAAGAAAGAAACAAACAAACAAACAAACAAACAAACAAAGAGAAAACATTGTCATAAAACGAAATAAAGAAAGAAAGATTTTAAAAAGACGGGAGAAAGAAAGAAAGAAAGAAAGAAAGAAAGAAAGAAAGAAAGAAAGAAAGAAAGAAAGAAAGGCGTGCAAAATAAATAAATATCGGTTATGATGAAAAGGCCTGGGGAAAGAATGGAAGAAAGATGGGATATGGAATAAATGAGCCAGAAAAGAAAAAAAGAAAGAAAGAATGAATGAATGAATGAATGATAAAAGAAAGAAAGAAAAGAAAAAACGCGGAAATGAATTGAAAGAAAGACAAAAACAAAACGAACGCAAGAAAAAAAGAAAGAATGAAAAAAGGAAACAAAACAAACAAATATAGCTCAAAGAAAAACATGTGAAACCGAGATAACCTATGAATGAAAGAATAAAGCACGGAACAAACGATTGAATTAGCAAAAGAAAGAAAGAAAGACTGAAAGAAAGAGAGGAGATATATAAAAGAAAAATGAAAGGAATTTTAAAATGAACTAAGCGTCATAAAGTATTTAGTAAAGAATCAAATAAAGGAAAAATAAAGAATAGGAAATACTGAAGACGGCCGAATGATTTGCGATTAAGAGGAAATGATAAGGACAAGTCTTTCGGAAGCCTCACAAGTTAAATGCAACAACTGTTAAGACTGGGAAGGGTTGGAGCCGATAAAAACATTGGACAATAAGAGATGGCAACAGAAATGAAGGAAATTGAAGAAATGAAAAGAATTCAACAAAAGAAAGCGAGAAGGAAACAAAAAACATGTATCTATAAAAGTGAACGTCTAATAGGAACAGGAAAGAAAAAGCAGGAAGAAGACATTTAAAATCGAAACAAAATGTATCATATCCAAAAAAAAAAGAAGGTTACTTCGCTTTCATACTTTGTAATATATATCGAAATGATAAACTTGTATTGGCTTATAGAAATTCAAACGCTTACTAGTATACAAACTGGCAAATTTTTAAGCGCGTTCAAAATTGCCATATTTTATTGCGCGTACTGAACACTAGCTGTAATACCACCAATCACAATAGTAACACAATAAAACTCTTTTCTGCAAACTTAACAGGTGCAAATCAAACTTAAACTCTCAAAAATAAATCGTCGTTCAGATCATTCTTTCTTTTTTTACTTTGTATTTATCTTATTTTATAACTGTTAAAATCTAAAATGGCAGCCTGAGACATCAAACGATATATGATAGATTTGAAAAAAAATACTTGAATTTTAATTTATTTATTTCGTTTTTAGTAGAACGTTTCTGGGAAGAGAGACACATTTTGCAATCGTGACAGATTTTGACAATAAATTGTGTAATGCAGCTTATTTATATACAGCTGTTGGCTTTGGGGGAGTTCAAGTTCATATATAAATCTGTATTTCAAATGTATTTTTAAAGTTTGGCAGGATTAATTGCTTCGATTTTTGCAGTACCCCTACGAAAAGAATGTTTAGCGTTAGTATATATGAAAAAAAAATAGTTCCCATAACTTTGTCAGATTTTGACGCTGATAATGTTGTCATCCATGGCGTCCAACTCGTACTGAAATGTCTAAATCATCGTCTGTATACAACCGTTTACGTTATAATCCAAGATTAGAAGTGACGTCAAGTAAATGAATGATTTAGCTCCTAAAAACATTTATATCCATCTTATATGATATTTATACTGGCGCTACATAATCGTAAAGAACTTGAAGGTTTCCAGTAGCGACAAGAGGTAAGGGTAGCATATGATGTGCAAAGGAATATATAATGAAGATGATGACTTTCTAAACTACTATAAAATGTGTTTCCCGTGATGGTGCACCACAAATTGACCATTTTCTAACTACCGAATCTAATCTTAGTTTATATAAAGTTTATTACTCACTGAAATTCCGGGATTATATCCTGTGATGTGAGTGTTTAACTGCGTCTCGTACAATGCCACATAATCGAGAACTATAGTTAGCTGGTCATGTATCTCTTCAAAGTGGAGTGGGACTTAAAATCAACATTTTGCCTTTAATCCCGAGCTTGTAGCTGTGTGAAATACTCAACAGTGATAGCACTAAAAAAACATCAACCTCAAGGAGATGATGACATCATCTTCATTTAATCTACGTTAATTCTTCAAGAGGGATATTGTCTTGTTCCGTTGTGGATTAATGGATAGCGGCTAGGGTTGAGGAATCGGAGAGCCGAGTTCGAATTCCAGTCGAATCCATTACATGCACTTAAGTGATATACCCTTGGGAAAGGTATGAATCCTCGTCTTCTCTCCGCCCACCAAGTTATAGGTAAATAGCAAGACAGACCGGGTTCTATATTGGATGGCAACTGGTCTACCACAGAATGAAAAGGCAACCTACTACGAGAAAAAATCTGCCTCTTCACTCAGGTATCAAAAGATACATGACCGCCCAAACGTCTATCACGCATGGCACATAACTGACTGATTACTCACTTATAAGGGTTACAAGATTCGCTTTCCCGAGGCCCGAGTTCGAAATTTGGTAGATGGAGCTATTTGGGAGTTTATGAGCTAGAGATGAAGTCGTGACCGAGGGTTTAAGCGGAGTGGCCTTGTTCAGATATTATACCCTCTCCCAGAAACTGCAACCAAGGTCGGCGCAGCATAGTTGCAGTATGAACTATGGGTGTTGAATAAACAGTGTAAATCTTTGGGTGTTGAGCAGGCATTTGCCCCAGGGATCAGCTAGCCGCTTTAGGCCGACACGGATACGAACGATCAGCCATTACTTATTTTTACTGCTCGCGTCGTTTCTACTAACTAACCCTGTACTACCAAAGCTATCAAAGTTACTAACCAACGCTTAATTCACTATTCTGTTGCCCTGGGGACAATCCTGGGTTTAGAAATGAAAACTAAGGTTTTCATTACCTGCCTGTTGTTGTTGTTGTTGTTGTTGTTGTTGTTGTTGTCAAGCTTGGTCTTTGCCAAGTTTCTTTTTGTTTTAGGCTGCATCAAGCAGCACAGACTTAAGCCCAGTTGAAACATGGTGAGCAATAAACGTTTATTACTAAAAAGAACGAGACGAGATATCGCTGGAAATTGTTAATGGTAGATAAATAAGAAATTCCTAGATAATTAAAGTTTTCACCTTGGAATTCCTGGACGGTTCAACTGGATCGACACAATTCTGAAGAGAGACTACGAAAGCCGAAACTTCGTGGTAATAGCATCAAAAGTAAATGTATTAGTCCGAATGCAAGTGAAATATACAATGATAAATCATCATTCCCAGAAATTCATAGCAAAATGTCTTTACATTAGAGATTTATTAAGTTTAGTTTCGACGGTTAAATGGCGATTGTCAGTTACAATGTGTTGCGCAGTAAAATGTAAACCCAGTCATTGTTTACCAAAGGTATAAATCCGACCGATGTTTAACTTTAGACTCAAGTATTACATATGTATACCTCTAGCCTCACGATAAGAATCAGACTTCCGAAGGAATTAACGCGGATGCGCTCGGCTATGACACAGTAGACCTAGCACAGAAATATAGATCATATGTGAGAAAATAATAAAGAAATGGAACTGACAGTAAGGCTTCAGCAGTAGCAGCAGTGAGAAAAGAGAAGATCTGATAAAGGAGATACATCAGCATCACGTGCGACAGCAGATTGGCAATAACAACATTAAATTAATGGCTACAGGTTCACTGTTCAAGATTGATAATAGCCTTGTGGATTAAAATATTGGTTCCTGTCTTTGGTGGCATAATAATTGTACATTCAACCCCTGGAACGGGTAGAACTGATTTAAATGCAATGAGAACTTGACGAGCAATAACTTCGCCATATTAAAAAAATATTTTACCCCTATACATGGAGAGCAGTGCTCTCGCAATCTACGTTAGTTATTATTAAAGAAATAGTTCAGTCTGAAATTCCCTGAACCTTACTCGGATCAACAGAACAACAGATCCGTTTGGATATATCAGCTACAAAACATTATTTTCAACTATTCTTACATCCTCACGTACCAAATTGGTTATCTATTTCGAAAAAGAAAAATGACTTTTCGCACTCATTGCTTCTACCAGTCAGGAAACTCGCCAGCCTAAGACTAACTATGCTTACATCATCTGTTTGGTTTCCGCAAACATTCAGCTAGCGTCAATCAAAAGGGCTGAAATGTTTCCGCGTGGAGGAATTTACTGACACAACTCCGCTTTGTAAGTACCATCATATTTTGCAGGGGTGCTGTCTGTAACTACACTGAGTTAATGACGGGAAGATTAGTACTCTCACGTTGGGGACTAATGTAATAGACTAGATGGCATTACTTTCGGAGTAAGCCTTGCATCTATCTGAACATTTTTCTCCATTTTGGTTCCTCTCAAGAGATCAAAATTCTCTCCACCTTCCCAACTCTTAAGCCCCCCGTCGTATAATTTTACTTTTCCTTTGCATTGCCAAACTAACTTAAAACACACTTTAACTCTTGGGATTTAATTAAAATCTCTTTCTTGTGGACACTACAGTTTACCTACGATCATTTCTTGACGCCGGCGAATTCTGGCTTATTTTTTCAATAATTATTTTCTTTAAGTAAACTTACTTAATATATTCCTTGCTTTATTTGCTTTTGGTCTTCGTATTCGTCTAATGATTCATTGATTCTTTAGCTTTTCTTAGTTTTGCTTTATCTTTCTATTTACACTAAATACACGTGTCTAAGTAGATACAACATAAGAACCAATTCTTAGTCTATATGCTGTGTCTTGAAATTGCAAAATCAGGACTAGTAAATTTGTTGAACGAGCCGTCCATTGAAGTCATTATCGCATCCATCCCATCGCTGGTATTATGTTAATGAAATAACCGAAATGCTACCGTTACTCATCGGCTAAGAAACTTGTCTTGCAAACATTTAATACATATAAATATTTTGGTATACATTGGTGCCTTATATATTAATGCTCTGTTCGATTTTAATATAGGGTACACGTGTATACGTGTAAATGATGAATATTTCAAATATTGATTATTAAGGTAGAAAAATAAACTCTCCAGACTTGAATAATTTTCCAGTATCATCCTGGTGCATTGAATTTAGCACCATTTGTTTCTTGATTAGAATAAGATAAAACATATCTTCAGAAATAACAAGAATGGATTATTTTTTTCTTTTGAGAATTTAAGTGTTTTCATTTCGGAAAAATATTCATTTTCGGTTCAAGTTGAACTTACGTGGTTGTTATGATACTATATTGTGCAATTACCTTTCATCAAGGTAACGGCGATTACTTGGCAGCGGACATATCCTTCCTTTCTATGCTTCAGGTTTCAGTGAATTAATTAGTAACAATAAAATGGAGTAATCCCTACCCTGAAATTATTATTATCTCACGGGATAATAGCCAAGTGTATTTTGGTTCGCAATGTTTTAAAGTCAGTTTTAAATATCTGAGCCGTACTAAATAAAGAATTATAGTTTATTGCCTAACTATTTACACCCTTGATGATGATCTTAGAAAGAGATGGAAAGTACTTGAGAAATAAAAATAATTTTCACTGTCACAGTGCATTTCTTGCCTCAGTTGATTGTAATACACGGAAAAATATTCGTGAATATGAAAGGATTATGCTAAAAATAAGCAAACATAATGTTTGTAATTTATTTAATCAGACATGCCTAAAAGAGAAGTTGCTGCCTAAATACACAAATATATGTGTGGGATGTGCAAGAAAAAATAGAGAACGCAATAGTAATAAAGGAAAAGTTTACAAAGTAAGAATGGTGTTAACACACAAAAGGAATATAGACAAGTGATTGTAGCTTTCTAAGTTCAAGACAAATGAGAAGAAAAATTGTGGATGGTATGGAGAAATTGACTATGTTATTAGCTAGGAAGAAAAGAAATCCCAGTATGCATCTGTACGATTCGTCTATCAATTTGGCGGGAAGGGCGATTTTTAGAGTCATTCCCTAATATTGAAACCAACACATCAAATATAGCGCCGTCAATCCTCGTTTATGTTCCAAGCTTTCATTCCTTTTACCTGTGATACATCGTTAAATATAAAATAGAAAAAGATACAAAAATAGATACAAATGTCTCGTTCTTGATCTGTAGCTAACGGAGACGATGGTGCCTATGTGAAATCTTGTGCAACCTACGCTACCATTACGACCTGACCTACCAAGGCAACTTTATCAGTGACACACATTACGAATCCTCTTCTTTGTATTAATTTCTCAAATATTCATTTACATATCATCTATTCAAGTATACGCCACGCTCTTACGTATGTCGACAGGCGAAATGTGTTTAATAAATCCTTGAGCTATGATATGCATGTAAGTTCAAAATTGAAAGATTTCATAGTATTACTTTCTTTTCTCCACGTTATCTCTGTGCATAAATACCAATTGCTAAATATATTTTTTACTTTTGTCTTGGTGAGTACAGACAAAACTCTCGTTAACGGACTAATAGGAGAAGAGGTAGTCCATTAAGCCTATTGTCCGTAGATGGGAAGAGAGTATTTTTGAGTTATAAAACTACTATAGTAACTACGAGTAGTTATGGTCATAATGTAAATACTATAAACATGTATATATGACATAAGTAAATATATACATTTAATAATATAATATACATATATTAATCAAAATAACAAAAATAATAGCTTTCTCAAAGCTACTTTCTCACGCACGCGCTAATGTATCGTACTTTATATACTGTACACCCAACATTGCTTACAATTGAAAAGCCCGCCTCCGTCGCCAAGCGGTCACTTTGAAAACTAATACAATGCGTTCCGCTAAGATTGCAAATTTTGAAATAGATCTCTGACGATTTGGGAGTTTTTTCCTGCAGATGTTTTGTATTATTTTGCCTGTCCGTTGCATCCGAAGTCCGTTGATGATGGGGTCCGCAGATGAGAGGTTTGTCTGTATAATCAAACGATTCCTTCAGTGTGTTGAAAGTTTCTTTTGCGTCGGTGGCATGTAAATGTCCGATATTCCATTAAAACGATTTAATTCGACATTGCAGAAAAAATAAATAATGGCTGATGAAAGCAGAAAATACTGAAAATTTATATTTAAATTTACAGTTGATGATATATCATTTCTTCTCGTTTTTTTTTCAACTGATTCGAAAGAAAAGAGTATTTCGGTGTGGTACCGAGCTGAGTTGGAAAATAATTTCAACCAGCAATAATTTTCATTGTAAAATCTTTCCTTTTCTTTATAGCTTTGCATGACATGATTTTCATTATTGTCTTCTGCGTTGATGTTTTCTAGCAAGACACAAGAGCGGTCATCGGATGTTAGCTTGTTTAAGTAGACATGAATACGACACGGTTTTAATTACTAAAAGACTTGAAGAAAATTCGATACTGTTGGTAGTTGTATGTGACGGCCGGGCTAACTTTAGTAATGCGATAAGCTACTAGCTGTAGGATGGACAGCGCTTTCTTCAAGCCGTTATTACACGTGTGTGTCACGCATGCGCATTTGCGGATATTCTCGTTTTAGGCTGAAGAGACATGCTAGGAAAAGTGTTAGAACAAGCCATAGTGTGCCAGAGAATCAGAGAGAAAACCGGGATTCCATTCCACATCTCTAACCATTTTTAAATAATGGCGTCGCTCTCTATCACTTTATTCAAGTGTTCTTCCATGCATTTCTCCCTCTCGATCAACTCGAGGGTTTTTTTTGGGGGGGGGTTGTTATCATGGTGTGTGATTCGCTTCAGTGATAATATAGACATAGAGAAGGAGACTGAAAATTCCATTCTAGTAAGTAACAAGGAATTCTCAAGGATATTGACAAGAGGAAGAACACTTATACTCGGAATCAGGAAAAGACAAACCAAAATTATTTGGAAAGACTGTTTGGAAACATTAACTCTCATGTGGCAGGGTGAGGACAAGAAAGATAGGAGAAAGCAGCGAGCCACATAACTGACGATATTGTATGAAAGAACGGCGGGAAGAGTGCCAGAGCCTTAGAAAGGTGAGAGAAAAAAACCTGCTACCGTACAGAAGGGATAGGAAATCGCAGAGAGCTATGACCATATAGTCGTCTTCTGCGGAGTCATCAGACGCAGAGATTCCGGAAACTCGAGATGCGTCTGATGACTCCTCAGGAGACGACTCTCCGACACGCGTAAGGGAGCTAGTTCCATTACGACGAAGCACCAGGATAAAGAGAGCTGCTCCAATCTGTTCGATTTGTGATAATGAGATCAGGGGGTGGGGGATTATAGTGAAGAAAACGGTGACTTACCAAGCGACAGTGTATCGCATGTATCCTACGACGGAAAATGTGAGGAAAAAGAAAATTACTTACCAATAAAAAGGGCACGTATTCCGCATGACATGCTGAAGACGGAATATTTAAATTTAAAAAACAAAACAAGTACGTCGCTGGAGTCGCTGTAAATGTATTTTGATATGCAAAAATTAGGCGTCCTCTCCCACTCGTCGACGAATGGAAAAAATACTCTGGCTATAAAAGCAGTTTAGTGTTCACGAATCGGGGCGAAAAATTGGTGTATTTTGTCAGTTATGTTTAGTTCACTTTGTGTTCATGTTAAGTTTGTTTGGGGGTTCATTCCCTCCCCTCTTATTTTTCATCATAGATTTTTAAATATAATTTATTATCATTAAACTTTTATGGCATGGGACGTGTTTTGTAGCTCCTCCTTGCGAGGATGCGGTATTGTGGTGTATGGAGGATTGATTGGTGACGGACGAGTTTTTATGGTGAATGGGCAAATTGTAATACGTGAATGGGTCGTGAATCGGATTACCAGCCTTAACCCCTCCCCTTTTCGGCCTTGTGCCACTATTGTGTATATAATCATAATATAATCAAAATTGGTGTATTTTGACTACCGCGTTCACCGCAGAGTGAGTTATTTTTCTGACTGGTTACGTGCATTGGGATTTGTGAGATAGTACCTGCGAATCGAGTTCGACATTTCTTTCTGCCCCCGATATTCGAGGCTGTACTTACAGTGAATGGTTCTTTGTGTTGTGGAAGTAATTTGCGACAAACATTTCCTTTGCTTTCAGAACTCTTACAGATCACCTATGCCATGAGGGCTCGCGCCGTTTAGAAGAAAACGCACAAGACAAAAATGAGTTTCACACAGTGTGAGACTGAACTGGAAAGAATACTTATCTACAATAAATACACGAGAAAGGGCCATAGGGGCATATTTTTGAACGGCTAATAAAGAAGAATTAAGCTGAGTACAGAAAAATGTTTATACGCTCGTTGAGGCGTGCACAATAGAACATGCCATTGTTAAAGTTATACTACGAACTTTAACACGTAGTTGTTGATATTCTGAACTATCCAGAATCGAGAGATCAATCGTAGTATTACGAAAAAAATATGAAGTGACGAATGTAATGTTTTTGTAGCAGCAATATGCGTCAGTTTGAAGGTACACTTTGGCAGTTTTTTCGTTTCGGTTGTGTTGACTGGAGTTTTCTCTGACCACGTGTCGCTTCGAGATATTAAGCTCATCTCGCCCTCAGCTGAAAATATAAATTAATGTGCCTATTCGCACTTGTTTCGACTGACGTTAAACGAATACAGTGTGGCCATAAACTAGCCGAAAATCAAGATCCGCGTATTTTATTGTTTAAGAAAGTCTTCAGTTTTACGTAACGGTTTTTCGCGCATTCATTTTTATACTACATTTGAGCAGATTTAAAGAAATTATCAATCGTATTGTTTAATAATTATTCTCTCACTTATTTCTTTTAACCCGAACAGTCAATATTCCGCTATAAGTGCAACTTACATTATTTATATTATTCGTGCTGTTATCCACAAATTCATTGCCATATTCACAAGGTTTCGTCCGTAGTACGCTGCGGCCTTCTTCAAGTCATTAAAATTTCGAACTGAACAACTGGGTAGATTCTTCCAGATCCACGTGCCATGCCTCTTCGGGATGTCTCAGTTATTTCCCTTTAACTCAACTCTCGAAGTTTGGTTCATCACAACTCTTTCGGTCTAGTCACTGGATATAACCAACGTCTTTATCCACTGATGACATGTGTGTACGAACTTTTGGGACTGATAAATCTAATGTATCAGCTACCATTTTTTACCAGTGCTCACATTGCAATTTTTTGCTGTTATTACTATTGCATTTTTTTACCAGAGCTTATATTGCAATTTTTGTTGTTATTTGTTGCTTTTCTGTAGCACTCCTTATTAACAGTGAGAGTTGTGCGTTCAATAACAGGCCACAGCAGAGGTGAATCAAACTTGGAGAGTTGAGTTAAAGGGGAATCCGGGAGAGACATGGCACGTGGAACTAGAACACTCTACACCGGTGGAAGAAATAAATGGTTCGGTTCGAAATTCCAATCACCAGAAGAAGGCCGGATTGTACAACGGCCGAATCATTATGAATATGTCAGTGCAGATGAGGATAAGAGTCCGAATCATGTAAATAATGTAAGTAATCATAATACCTCATTTAAGAGATATAGACAGATAAATGTAAATCCTGTCATTAAGCTGAGAGAGAAACCAATAAGAGAAAGAAGCTATATATCTCTTTACTACTCCAGAAGTCGACTTTAAAGAAGAAGCGGCAAGACATAAAAGAACCGACAAGACACGATGGTATGCCGCTTTCTACTAAAGTAACAAGAAGAAATAGACTTAACTTAAAAAAAATTAGCAATGTGTTTTGAGTCAATAAAATCATTTACATACGAAGTTTGCAAGTGCTTTCCACCACATTTTTCATGAAAGTATTTCTATATGACAGCATAATTTCATTTAATAGATGTTTTTGGTGGACAGAAATTGGTGTTTCTGAGTAAATTGTTCAGGCATAGTGAAGAAATGTCCTGGTGTATGTTTTACAGCGAATTGTATTTGAGTCATAAAGAAGCCTTACTTAATTGGTGACAGACAGCATAAATGGACCGAAATCGAGTAATGTCTGTCTTAGGAAACGTGAGTGAATCATGGTTCTAACTGGGTCCTAGCATTACTCTGTAACTATTTTTTCAAATATGAACAAAATTAATACCCTGCACCTTTGAACAGAAGAATCACTACTCTCAACACTCTTGAAGTTTAAACTTCTTGCTCGGGGTTCGTTGTGTTGTCTGTCATTTTTGGCTTCTCATAGTCAATCTGCAATTCCTTAAGTCCCGTCAATGTACTGCAGACTGAATAAACAACAGACGCTTTTCTTAGCTTTCTGTTACCTTTCTTCAGTGGAGAGAAACCGATATAGCAGCATCGTTTCTTAGAGGAAGAGAGAATGATAATTATAGATAGAGGACAGACATCAACAGATCAGTAAGCAGCTAGCCATTCCCACGTATTAAATTTGTTTCGGTTTGCTGAAAACAAAGATTTTGGAGGGATGAGGCGTTTTCATATTCTGTTACAGTCTTCGCTCACATTTTGGCTTAATATTAAATCTATAAGACTTAAAGACATCACTGCCAAAATTCCACACACGGGGTTTAAATCAACCCCTTATAGTTTGGGTCGTCACAGCTCTAAACAATATTATAGACACTATTTCCATTATTCGGACTATTGTCTTCATCTTTGTCGCCATATTTATTACAACGTTTCGGCCGTTGTACGCTTCGGCTTTCTTCACGTGGTATACATAATACCTCATCTCAGAAATATAGACAGACACAATATTATAGAGTTTGATAATCTGTATTTTGTAGCATAGGTTCTCCGGTGAAGTCCCATAGTCGAATAGTTATATTACTAAAAACAAAGATATAAGCAGCCCAGAAAATATATGGCAGAATAATTATAATTTCAGAAGAGAAAAATATAGGAAGACTGGAAAATATATGAATTGCAAATTTGTGCAAAAGAAAAGATCTGTCCAAAAATATATGAAATAAAGTTACACAAGACAACTCTGGATAATAATATGGTTGGAATATTAACCTAAAAGCTACTCACATAAAGACAATCTAAAACATATTTAGTATAAGGAAATACTTTTCAATTATTCAGGATATAGCTGGACGTGATTATTTTCAATTAATTATAACTGGACACATCGTCTTATTCCAGTAGAAAATAGGCTTGTGTCGCAAGAGATAAACCATATTTTCCCCAGTGCATATAAGGTGAATATTTGCTTCGAGCCAGTCTGAAGGAAGTTGGTTTAATTTTCTGTTATTCATACGTAAGGATTTGGTGTTTTCTGCCTTAAATCATTGCATTATTCACGCCCCACGTCGGCTAGAAAAAGAAAGTGAAGAGTTTCATTTTTACACAATGTCTGACGATTTATATTTGATCAATGAATAGTCTATAAATTTGTGCGTTTATCGAGACAGCCCGGCTCCGTGTCGGTCGTATACATGCAATTTTCATTCACCTCAAAAGATTGTCAGTGATCGAAAAATATGGGCCGGCAGCCAGGATAAATACCTGATAATCAGGAACACGAGTCTTGTTTGATCCCTGCGGCTAATATAAGTCATGTGAACGCCAACCGATGCCGCAAAGATCATTGTGTTCGAAAGATTCAATTAGAATTACAATCGAAACAGACACGGTGTCTCAATGAAATCGTTTCGTCTCGTCATCGTTTCCGCTTCTATTTTCAGGTTTTTCTTTCTTTCTTTCATTCTTTCTTTCTTTCTTTCATTCTTTCATTCTTTCATTCTTTCTTTCATTCTTTCATTCTTTCTTTCTTTCTTTCATTCTTTCATTCTTTCTTTCTTTCTTTATTTCTTTCCAAATTTCTTTTTTCTTTTCTTTCTGCATTTCTTTCTTTCTTTCTTTCTTTAAATGTTTCTTTTTATCTTTGGACTCTTTTTCCTTCTTCCGTTCTTTAAATAGATTCATTAAAGCTTATTTTTATCGTCTTTTGTTTCATTCTATTTCTTTCTTTCTTTATTGTAAACACTAATGATTTTTATTTTTCATTCACACACACACATATATATATATATATATATATAGATGGATTGATAGATAATCTTTATATCTATCTATATATATAGAGAGAGATATAGATAGATATAGATAATAGATAGATAGGTATATAGATAGATAGATTATATATACATATATATATATATATATATATATATATATATATATATATATATACAGACATCCACCGACACGAATGCACTGTCACATATACAGGCATACAAAAATGAAATATATATATATATATATATATATATATATATATATATATATATATATATATGTCTGTGTGTGTATTCGTGGACACTGCAGTAAAACCCACGTGGCAACAGTCTGTTTCATGCTTGAGCACAATCTTCAGGTCTTTAGATTGCATTTAAGCAAAAAAGATACTGTTACCGCTTAGTGTTTACCTCACTGACCACATGTTTATTTATATCCACGATATTGACCACTTTTTAGAAACAAATATATATTTTATTATCATATATATATATATATATATATATATATATATATATATATATGAATGAAGAAATATTTTTTAATGTCTGCTACTGCTATATTTATGGGATAAAGTGCTCAGTATCAGAGATAGAGTGTATGTAAATATAAAAGTGAACATTGAAGTCAACTCTCAGAGGCGACAGACTGTTTCATACTAAACGCATCATCAGGCCTAATGATATATATGTCTGTGTGTACAATTATACACCTCCTCCCACATATATATATATATATATATATATATATATATATATATATATATATATATATATATATATATATATATAAGCGAACATTGAAGTCAACGATATATATATATATATCGACTCAGTAATTAGTAAGAACTCTGTGTTATTTTTCCTTTTTTTAGTCATTTCACCTCAAGCAAGGCGGGAGAGTACGCAGGGGGGCACAGCGAGTTAAAGGGAGAGAAAAAAGCTGGGCATGGGGGTGGGGATTGAGGAAAGTATAAAACATGAATGCGTTTCAAGTCAATAGACGATAGCGGTTGGCGTTAAATTTAAACTTTGTAGTAGCAGTTAAAATTTACAGTTGTCAGGGGAGCAATAAGCAAAAGTGAGTCCCACTGTCGAGAAGGGCGAGAATGGAAAATTTAACTATTTCGCCTGTAAAAGGTTGCGACCTAGATGCCAATCAAAAAGTAAAATGAAATTCATGTAGACGGGTCACAGGTAAAAAAAAAAAACTCGTCATGAAAATATTTGCGGAAAAGTCAGAGTTAAGCTACATCAAATGTGTGACAAAGTCACTGAAATCGAAATGCCAGGTCAACATCGATTACATTGCAGATCCTTTCTTTGGATTTTGTGAAGAATCTCGAGATGAACAGCAGGGACACCAGAAAAGATTTGGCAACTGTATGCAATGCATGGACGAATGGTAGATTTGTAAATATGCAAGATGGATTCTGAGGAGAAACACCTACTGGCACCAAACAATGAACCAAAAATCCTTGCAGTAGATTCACCTATTGATTCAATGTAGTTGTCCCACTTCAAGTCAGTTGAAAACGTGAGGCCAAGAAGGCGCAGTGAGGTGCTCTCCTGGAGGGAGCATCAGCCATGCTGATGGTGGGCAGCGATATTTCTCTATGGTGGGTAAATGAGAGCAGTTTAGTTTTGGAGACTTTGAACTTTACAAGCTATTTACTACCCAAGTTAACCTCTGGCTGAATGCCCTTTTCAAGAGAAGTGTCCAGGATTTGCTATTGAGACAAAAGTAATTAGTAGTGTCATCTCCATAAACGCCTAATTGGGAACTGATGACATCAGGAAGATAATTTATGAAGACCAGAAACAGCGTAGGACCCAGTATAGAGCCTTCCTGGACACCCACGTTCGTGTGAAAAGATCTGGAAGTCAGTCCGTTCAGGACGACCTTCCTTTCACGATTTGATAGGAGTGATTGAATTAAATCAAAGAATCCTCTTGTAATATCGCAGACCTGAGGCGTACGTAGAAGACCAGCATACAAAACCCTATTAAATGCCTTTATGATATCTAAACCCACGGCACGAGCTTCTCCGCCATCATCAAAGGTTGATAAGTATAATCAGAGATAGCCATAAGCACATCAGATTTCGACCGGGCAAAACAGAGTCCATATTATTTTTCAGAGAATAGGTCGTGAAAAGTAAGATGCTTAACCATTCCAGCATTGATTAAAGCCTCGAATACTTTACTGAAAAGCAGTAGGAGACTAATAGGGCGATAGAGGAATCAGAATGTTCTCCAGAATTCATAAAATTCTTAATTCTACAGAGGAGGACTTCCAACAAGCTGGAAAAGTAGGAAGTGGCGAGACTATATGTGTAGAGTTAAGAGCGAACTTGGGCCAGTTCTGGAACACATTTTTTTAGTACGACGGCTGTAATCCTGTCAACTCCACTTAACTCATGGGAGTTTAATTTAGAAATTATACCAGAGACCATTAACGGGGTTATGCGCATATCACTGGTTATAGCCTCAGATCTATGGGGAATCAGTCGATTTTTGAGATGTAAGAGATTTTTCGATGAAAGCATTTCACCTTATTTGCTGTAGATGCCAGAACCTCGAATTGATTGAATAGGAGAGGGATTGAGAATTTGTTGTTGCT
This sequence comes from Acanthosepion esculentum, assembly GCA_964036315.1. Lineage (NCBI taxonomy): Eukaryota > Metazoa > Mollusca > Cephalopoda > Sepiida > Sepiidae > Acanthosepion > Acanthosepion esculentum. Next base: position 121,340,269 of record OZ038488.1, on the reverse strand, counting down.
TAGCACACTCTTGCAGAGCCGCCAAAGATCTATGCAACCGAACTTGCGAGATGTTATATGTTGTTTCATTCTGTCAGCAAACAGTAACTTTGTTTCATTGAAGACATGTTTACATTCGTTACAAGCAGAGATAAAGAGGCGTCTGTTGCAATCACCCATGTCTCTCTGGTACAACCGGAAGAAGTGATTCCTGTGGGCTATAGAGGCTGAGCGTGCATGTGAGAACCAAGGAGATGAACGTCGTTTAACTTGCTATATCCTTGCTGGATGAAATCATCGATGCCGGGTTTTTCCCAGGAGGAAGTTTTTGAACAGGATGAATAAACATTTCTTTCCATGGAAATCACGGAACTAGTCTCAGTCTGCTCGTAGGTAACAGAAGGGTATTCTGTTCGTAGGATGCTTTTAGCTGGTAAGTGAGAGGAAGTTTAGAGACTACTGGATGATCAGAGTTGCCAAGAGAGCAGGGCTGCATAGTAGGACATGAGTCAGTGTTAGATGTAAAAAAGAGATCGAGAGAGATTTGATTCCATCAGGGTTAATGGGGAAATGCGTAAGGGAGACAACCACTTGCGGTAGAGATTGAGTGACTGAAAAGTTTGGTTTATAGGTCAATAATAAAGTATCTAAGCTACTTGGCATGGTGAGACCGAAGTCACCGAAAACGAATATGTTTTCAAACGGATATAGGGAGATGACCTTATATATATTATCAGAAATACTATTTAGCCTGCGACAGTCATGAGAGGAAGGGAAACGTTAGAGCAGGAAATGATATCTCTGAGAGAGACGGTGACACATGTACGAATTCAAGGTGAGTTTCCTAGTCAACCGGATATGTTCGCGGGCATGAACTCCCAGGTCATCCATGTGGACTTTAGACTCCTTTCTAAGAAGAGGAAGGTAGCAAGGAATCGAAAAATCAGAAAAGGGGATTGAAGAATTAAATTAGTTTCGAAGAGAGCTAGATAGTCCGGAGACTTTTCGAAGAGGAACGATTCCACACTGGAGAATTTGGCACGAATACCACAAATGTTGGAGGAGGAAAGCTGAACTGGCGGGAAAGATTCTGTTGCTTATATATTCTAGAAGGCTGGAATTTTGAAATAGATTCATCACATAAAATATATAAGTCGAAAAGTTAAACAAACACGCTTTTTGTTTGTATTTTTATCTTCTTTGCATGAGGACATTCTGCCTAAACTTGGCTCTGATATATATATATATATATATATATATATATATATATATATATATATATATATATATATATATATATATATATATATATACATGTTTTACGTTTATTAAAGATTCACCAGAGAATAAGATATGGAGAAAAACAGAACTAAGAAATTCTATTATTTTATATCTGGGTTTTATTTTTAACATTGCTCAAATAGGTTTTACATGGATTTGAATTTTTAAGCAAGGTTTGTATGATTTATGGAGTTTTGAACAGAAGGGCCGAAATGAACGTGAAAATTGATGAGCCAATGAAACCCAAACAGAAAAATAAAAATACCAGAATTTCCATGTCTCATTCTGTTGAAAGTTTAATAAAAGTGAAACATATTAAATTAATAAACGTTTCCTATGTGTTATTTAACCCATCATTTTTGCTATATTTATGGAAAGTGCTCAATTCTCAAGGATAAAGCGTTTTTAAATATAAAAGGGGACATCGAAATCAACATATTATTGTGGGGACCTACCTACGAATGGACTCTTCCACACCTATATAATATGGATACCAACTCTGACTACGGCCAGCCACCAAGTAAGGTGTCAGCTGTCAAACTCTCTGCCTCGGCGGAGAGGAACTCGGACGGAGCTTTACCGTAGGGCAAAGTTTCGTCCGGGGAGGTAGACAGTCCCTGAAACCGTGTATACGGGTTCTAATGGGCATATGTTTGGCCCAGCCTACGGGCTCGGTAAGCCCACATTAAACCGGCCTTGTGCCACATTCGACCCCTGTTGGGGAGTTGCTAAATATCCAGTCACCAAGTGAGGGTCACCGAGTAGTAGCCACAGAGTGAGTGAATGAGTGAGTCGGGACACCAGTGAGAGAAAGTATTCTCCTGTCCACATTTACATTTGTACTACGTTTCCGAGGATATAATATTTAACCTATATTCGAGTACGTGTTATCTTTCTATGGTTTTACACCATAACACATATAGAATCGGCACTGTGTTTCATGATAAACGCAATCGTCAGGCTATATATATATATATATATATATATATATATATAAAAATGGTGTGCTCTCCAGTCGTATGAAGGTCAACCGACTTCCAAACACTAGCACATATAATTTGTTTCGAGTTGTGAAGGCTTTGTGCAGAACTAACCACACTTTTTGAAGGGCTGAATACAGAGACCTCGTGCACTGTGTGTCAGCAGGTACCCTTTCTTCTCCTAGACCAGTTGCCATCTAAGTTACCCATAGCTGGAGCGAGAAGAAGAGGATTAGTGAATAGAATAGATTTGACTGGAATTCGGACCCGGTTTTCCGATTCCTCATTCCGAGTCGTTATCCACCGTGCCCCTCTCTCTCTCTCTCTCTCTCTCTCTCTCTCTCTCTCTCTCTCTCTCTCTCTGTATATATATATATATATATATAGATAGATATAACCTGGTCATTATATTGCATGTGTCTGCCAAGAGGGATGTACTGGCTGGTACTGACAGTGATCCGGAGAGGTTAAACTCAGCGATAATGACGCATGCGGACTGTCGTTCGGAGTTTCCGTGGCAAGTCTTTTGCACCGTTACTTTTTTATCGACAGATCCAAAAAGTGTGGATGGTCCGACACAAGTCTTCACCACTTGAATCAAATCATTGTCTTGGTTTTCTGACAACTACGTCTAATTAGTTTCAGCCATATCCGACTACTGTGAAAAACTCTCCGAAATATCAACTTCATCTTAACACTTGGAATGTACGAATTCTTTAGGAAAACAACTCAGCACCAGAAAGAAAAACAGCTCTGGTCGGATTGGAGCTAAAGAAGTACAAAATTGATATAGCTGCACTGAGAAGTAAACATCAGTCGACTACATGAATCACGAAAGCTAAATAAGACAGCTAACAGTGTTACTGCTGCACTTAGATACAATACATTCTCCTGTATTGTTTCTGGTCTTTTGTGCAATTCTCGTGCCGGTCTCAAAAGTCATGCCCATCAGAGGCATACAGGTAGATAATTAGTTCGTGGTCGTCGGCACCTCATACGTCGAATTCGACGGGAGAATCCATCATTATATATATATATATATATATATATGTATATATATATATATATATTGCTTTTGACTAGGCATTGTGAGCTGATTGATTATTTTCGACCAACGCGGTTGTCATTAGACTTTTCATTTTTCTCTTATATCGTTTGTTCATATATATATATATATATATATATATATATATATATATATATATATGTTATGTCCCAAATAATTTGACATTCATTTTAAACGCAATTATCTTGAAAACTACTAGCTCAATGAAATTGAACAGTTTAGGTGTTGAACATCATAAGTTTATTATGGGACCGATTTCATATGTGTTGAATACGTGCACCGCCTGTAACACAACGCACGAATAGTCGGTAGTTAAGCTCTTGCCATAAAGGCTGTAGCATGTCTCCGGTAACATTTTCCAGTGCGGAAGTGATTTTCTTCTTGAGTTCATCAATGCTAGCAGGAAGAGGGGCATAGAACAGTCTCTTCACATGTCCCGATAAAAAGAAACCACACCGGGATATGTCCGGTGACCGCGGCGGTTATTTCATCAGGAAACTGACTTCATCTCCACTACGTCCGGCCCATCCTTCTGGCAGATTCTCATTGAAATAAGCACGTACTGTCCTCTTTCATTATACATAATCTTGATCTGTTACAATACATTGTCTGAAAATTGGAGGTTATTTCAACAAGAATTGGCGAAATTATTCTCCTGCGAAATGATGTGAAATTTAAGCGGATACCCTCACCCCCCCACATATATATATATATATATATATATATATATATATATATATATATATATATATATATATATACGAGGGTCATTCAATAAATAAGTTGAATTTTTCGCTATAAGAACTTCCAATACAGATAGAAGCTTACTCTTTTTTCTTTTTTTTCTTTTTGTTTTACTTCTTTTTCACATGGATTTAATTTCTTTTGCAGATTAAAAATAAACTTTGAGAGTTTTGGCGATTAACAAAGATGGCCGACCAAAAAGCATGCTCCAGGATTGAACAGCGGTCAGTTATCAAGTTTTTAGTTGCTGAAGGGTGCAAACCAGTTGAAATTCATAGGAGAATGTCAACTGTGTATGGTGCCATATGTTTCAGCCAAAAAAATGTCTACAAGTGGGCTAAATTGTTGGACGGAGCAGTGTTGAGAATGAATTCAGGCCTGGGAGGCCTACAGAAGTGAGGTCTCCTGAGGTGATCGACTAAGTCAATGACCTCATTGAATCTGACAGAAGGGTGACAGTGGATGACATTGCAAGCACTTTGAAAGACATAAAGAACAAACGCAGGGGTCATCAATCAGAAGGAGTCATCTTGCATCATGACAACGCAAGACCTCACACAGCAGCCCAAACGGTGCAGACCATCAACGAGCTGGGATGGGATCTGCTCCCTCATCCCCCTTACAGCCCAGACCTTGGCCCTTCAGACTTTCACCTGTTTGGTCCCTTGAAAGCGTTCACGGGAGACACGAAATATAAAAGTGACGATGAAGTCAAAAATGTTGTGAGCGACTGGCTGAGACATCAGTCCAATGATTTTTACGCTGAGGGAATACCGAAGATTGTGCACCGATGGGAAAAGTGTGTGACAGTGCTGGGAGACTACGTTGAAGAATTAAGAAAAAAGTAAGCTTCTATCTGTATTAGAAGTCCTTATACCGAAAAATTCACCTTATTTATTGAATGACCCTCGTACATATATATATATATATATATATATATATATATATATATATATATATATATATATATATTGTCCTGCATGCGATTATCTACTTCTTGTTTGACTTCTAAGTCTTTTCAGTTGAAAAGTATTGAATATAACACTTGTATTTGGTACTAAACTGTGTGAATGCGTAATCTGAATTTGTTTTCAAATAGATATAGCTAGCAAAATGGCGGCTTATAAAAGAGAAACAAGTATGTCTGCAAAATACAGCTTTGCCTACTTCAGCGTTCGTGGAAATTCCAAAATTAGCCTTGCTTCCTCCAGCAATAAATAATTAAACGTAGAAAATAAAATCAGAAAAAAAATCCCCTTCGGCTCTGGAATGCAATTTTGGAATTTCCCGTATATTACGCATATATAAACTTGTGGTCAGATCATGGCCTTAATTTGCAAATAAATTAAAATTTAGCCATCGTTTAAGATAGCAGTATAAGGCAAAACACCCGAGATTGCACAGTGATCACAGGAATGTCGTTGAAGGAAATTAGATGAATTAAAATTCCCTTAAATCTTTCCATGATGTGAGCTATTTTGCAGCAAACGTATAAATTTTGTTAAGAATTGGTTATAACGTTTAGTTCATTGATTGCTTCAATAATTCTGCTCTTCAGGTTAGCATATTAGATTATTAGTGGCAACCCTGGAGTCGGGTAATTATTTGTAGATGGCTGTCTGCTCTCTAAGTAACTTGAAACAGTTTTAGTCAGTTAAATATTACTAATGTTCGGTTTTCTTCACAAACCCATAGATCATCGGGTTAATCTGGGACAAAATAATTTATTTGAACGCATCCATACAATTTTCATCAGATGTGAAAATTCTTCGTCAACCATCAATATCGCCTACAATTTCCTCACTTATACAAATAGTGATAAAATTATTTAGACATTCGTATCTACCATATATAATCACACAGCTAACAAATTCAAATTCACCCACTTTATTAGGATGATTTTTAAAACCTCCACTGAAACCGCACTTAAATGCACTCAAGTCGGTTGAACTTAAGTCTTTCACAAAAGTGATCCCACCTAAATTCCTCATTTTTGGAATGTTGCTGAGATATCAGATTGCAAAGAAATATGGTCTCTAGAGAAAAAGTTCCCCGAAGTGGCTCCATCACTGAAATATTACAATAGATCTCCTACTATTTGGTCAGCATATTTATTTTGATTCCGGTAACTGTCATATGGAAATTCTTCCTTACCGCTAATACATACATATATATATATATATATATATATATATATATATATATATATACATATATATATATATATATATATATATATATATATTTGAATTGGACAGAGTCCGACAATTTATTAAAGACATTTTTAATATAAAAAAGAACATTAAACATATCAAAAATGTATTTCATATATATATATATATATTTGCTCTTGAAAAATTAATTTCGGTTGAGATCTCTGTTTTGAGGTGTGAATGTGTAAACAGTGACTATTTAAGCTAATATTGCACGACTCTTCGGCAGAATTGAGTCACTGTCAGTCACTGTGTGTTTATCTAAATCTAAAAATAAACACGCTAAAATTCACTTTCATCCCTGCCGTGCGCCGATGGCTTAGTGGGAGAAGTTCCGACTGACGCAAATTCAGTCGAGTTTCGATCATAGGTAGAGGCAACCGGACGTCTAGCCACACTGATGAGCTCTGAAACAGCGAAACAGTCTGTCTGTGGATGACAAATATATATATATATATATATACTTACATTATTAGGACTATTGTCCTCATCTTCTTCAGGTGGTTGGGATGTAGAACTGTTATAGTTGAACAACTCGGTACACCCCGATTGGTCAGGCTATAAAAGACTGACGAGCTATTGAAGAAGAGGGGAAAGTGAGACAGACAGATAGAGCGAAGGCGACCCTTACGAACCTCCGTGACTTATCTCCTGTTTTCCTTAGTATTACGAACTCTTGCTCATTTGTACTTTACGTACAATAAACCATTGTTATTTGTTACCTGATTTCTTGTGTTATTGTAATCTTTCCACTCGGGATTACTTTGTTGTTTAGATCGTATAATCCACGATATGACAAGAACTGAACCCTTTATTTCACTCACTCGGGTAGACTGAGCCGACCAAGCATAGAAATGAATACAATATTGGTACCAGTAATAAGGAGTGTCAGAGAAAAGCGATAATAGCAACAAAGTTGCAATAAGAGCTCTGGTAAAAACTGATTTGACAGCAGCAAAATTTGCAATATGTGCACTGGTAAAAATGGTTGCTGAAGACATTAGGTTTATAATACCCAGAAATTAATACACAGATGTCACAATGGACAAAGGCGTTGGTTAGATCCAGTGACAGGACCCAAAGAGTGTGAGTTCAATACCCGGTTAAGGCAGTGGAGAACTTTCAGAGGGAAAAATTAATAGAAGATAACTGAAAACTGACATCCATTAAACATGACACGTGGAACTAGAACAGTCTACCCCAGTGAGCGAAATAAAGGGTTCATTTCGACATTCCAACCACCTGAAGAAGGCCGGAGCGTTGTAATAAATATGGCGACAAAGATGAGGTCAATAATCCGAATAATGTAAATAATGTACATAATACCTCATCTCAGAAATATAGACATATATATATACCAACTTCAACCAATAGTTATATAAACGTCATGGATTGAGCATTTTATCTTAATTGTTATTATTATTAATTCATACGCGTGGGAGAATTGTACATCTGCACTCTTATCTGTCGGCATGGTAGGCATGAGACAAGACATTTTCGTCAATATACAATAAAAATGGCTTTTTATTTGCAGAAAAAGGGATAATGCAATGAATGTAATAAATTTCGACACAAAATCAAGTAGTTCTTCAGTTATTTAAATGAAAACAGATTTATTTCAGACAAAGGGGAAGATCTTATTTCCGTTAATAAAAATTCTTAACACAACATTTCCAGTTAGACGGATTGGACTGAGAGGCAATGTAAATCCCTCAACATTTAACATTCTTAGCCCAGCTGAGATCTCTGTAAAACTTCCTTGTGTGTGGATTTTTGCGTGCGGTGTGCGTTGATGCATGTGGTGCCTTTAAAGACAGCAATAATTATTCCTTTTTAATTATTCACTTAAAGATTCTGGTGTTCGTATGAGCGATGTGTAAATAGTTCCTGTAAGATGTGTCTATAGGTCATTCAATCAACATTTTCGATGACGTTTTCGGTTGCTTTCAAGTCAGGAAACCGTGAGCACATAAATTAATTGAGGAAGAAAAAAGTCTGTTATCATGGTGGCTCCATCTTACAGGAATCGTGTAACTTTCACTCTTAACAGCATAATACACGCAGATGGCACCGTGTAGATCACAGGCGTAGAAAGACAGCAGCAGGAGCACTGAGGTCAAGTTGTCAAATAAAGCAAGGATTAACCATTAACTGCGAGAAAACAAAACACATAATCCTCAGCCAAAGATACGAACTATGAATTGGAGATATTGATGTCAATCAAAAACACATTTAACTATCGTCCGGTTCACTCTCCTCTCCGATCTTTTGAACAGGAATAGAGATTTATACTTTGTTTTCTGATTAGGATTGGGTTTCCGGTTCGCTCTAAAGTTTGTTCATTCGCTTATGTTTTTCCAATCACAACAATCTTGACGCCATCGAATCTCAAGTTAGCTGTTATCTTTTCTTGGTAGCCCCAAGAATTTCACTTCTTACCCTATCTTACGATTATACAACACCACACAGTAATTCTCTGCCTTTAGTGACTCCTTGTCCTTGAATAATCCGAGGTGTCTTATAACAGTCGGCGTAGAATGTGACACAGAAATCCGAAGGTGTATTGGAATAATGAAAGATGCCTTCCAAATGCTAAACAACGTATTAAGAAGCGGGAACATTTACGAACGGTATGAAGAAAATAATACTGAATTGCCGTGTAAAATGAATCCCTCTTTAAGGCACAATATCGATCAATTTGCTCACTGATTAAGAGGAGACAACAGTTAACCGAAATCTGATTATACAGAAGGATGTTTGGAATAACATAGACGAAACTGTGAACAAGAAGATTTAAAAATAAAAAGAGCTTACGAAAATATTAAGTTGAAATAACGCTTCTCGTGCGATCAATGAAGTTAAGCAATGTCGAAAATAGTTGGTACCTAGATGGGTGACCGTTGGGAAATACCAGGTGTTTTAAACTTTGATGTGATTATGGGTTCATTATGTTCACTTATAGCTTTGGGTATTAACAGGACTTGTATCAACAAAATGTTATTAACCCGACATATTCTTATAATCTAAGAAACAATTCTGGCATAAAATAACCGATAATAGTTTGATAGGCCTTAAAAAAACAAACCAACCTAAACCAAATAAATAAAAACGAAACGAAAAGGATATTTAGACTTAGAATTAGAGAAAAGGCAGTTGAACTTTTTGGGATTCATCATAAAAAAAATAAATTTGTAGATATGGCACTCATTGAACACACACAGTTGGCGAGAGGATCTGAGTGAAACAACGAGTGACCTTCATAGAAGAATGGGGATTGGAAAGGAAACTAAGAAATCATAGATTGTTTAAAGCTACAAGGGATAGGAAATCTTTCGTCGAAGTTTGAAGCACTTAATATGTTTGGTTATATATATATGTTTATACTTAAGTAATTCATCGAGTCAACAAGAAACCTCAACAGAATGCAGAAAGCACTGGACGGCCGTTTCGTCCTATATTTGGGACTCATCAGCAGTACGCATCCACTACCGAGAATTGAAACCTGGACAGTTACGTTTTCAGGCAAACGTTATACCAACTGTTCGAACGGGCCACGGTGAGGAAATGGTAGCAAATCAGACTCGATATAGCGCGGCTTGCTCACATTTTCCGTGGGGGGAACTCATCCGAGTTCCGCCTAACCATCGAACTGTGCCTCCAGGAGCTACGACTACCATCCCCAAGCCGCTCAGCGAATGAAAATATTATACAAGGAACCGGAAATACGATCCTAAACAGTGAGGCTAGGGATAAATCTCTACTCATCTTGAAAATACCGGAGAGGAGTATGAACCGGACGGTGGTTAGACATATCTACTCTTGAATAGATAGATTATTGCTACTGTTGGCATGCGATGTAAAGGGAAGTAACTATATATTCGATTGCATCTTGTAATTCTCCAAATGTTGTCTGTATTGTATTTTGTGGGGAGATAAGCCACTTTCATTTATACTTTTTTTTAATCAGAATTTGTTCTTTTTATTTTCCTTCCAACAAAGATTTTTTTCCTCTCATAAAATATTTTGTCGAATTTCCGTTCAACTCGCAATCTAAGAAAATGTGTTCTGTCTGTTCTTTTATTATCCAAACACGGGTTTTTCTCATAGCTTTGCCTTTCAGATTAAAACAAAACAGAGATCTTCATTTATATGAATTGTATGTCTCTAGATTCTTTTGCGTGGGCTGCAAGGCTTTTAGTTTTTTTCTAACATTTAATAAGAACTGCAAATCCAGACTTTTGACAAAATAGAATTTAAAAAAAATAAAAATTTGTAAATATATGAACCCAATATGTCTCTTGTAGATATCTGAGCAGCAAACAATATCTTTTATAGTGTGTCTCCTACATATTACTAATTGATTTACCTGACGCACCTGGGCTATTCATGAAACTCTTTACAGGATTAGTATGTTATCCGTCACTGATTAATTGAAGAGAACCCTGAAAAAATCTTTCAAAATATACTCGTTTCTATCTTTTAAAAATTTTATATTTTAAGAAATATAATTTATTTATTTATTTATTTTTATTTTTTGCAAAAAGGAAAATAAATTATTAACATTGTTTTCTATACTTTTGAAATATTTATAGGTAAACATTTTTTATTTAAATTTGTCGTCTTGGTCATTGCCCACGCAAATACACACACACACACACACACACACACACACACATATATATATATGTTATATATATATACTTATATATATATCTGTATATATATATATATATATATATATATATATATATATATATATATATATATATATATATATATATATATATATATATATATATATATATATATAGTCATACTCGCTTGGAAAGTACTTAGGTATTTCGGCTTGTAGTTGAAAAAACCAATGCGCAAGGAAAAATGAGGAACAAAAAAAGAAAGTATTGTTTTTTTCAAATACAAGCCGAAATACCTAAGTACTTTCCAAGCGAGTACCACTATTTATATATATATATATATATATATATATATATATATATATATATATATATATATATATATATATATATATATGCAGAAATATAGTCTTAAAGTGTGCTATATTTATGGGGTAAAGTGCTCAATATCAGAGATAGAGCGTGTGTAAATATAAAAGTGGACATGGAAGTCAGCACTTAGAGGCGACAGTATGTTTTATGCTAGTGCAATCGTCATATATATATCATATATATATATAAATAGTGGTACTCGCTTGGAAAGTACTATATATATATACTCTATAAATAGTACTATATATGAAATATATATATATATATAAATAGTGGTACTCGCTTGGAAAATACTTAGGTATTTCGGCTTGTAGTTGAAAAAAAAAACAATGCGCAAGGAAAAATAAGGAATAAAAAAAGAAAGAACTAAGAACATGAAATTGAGGCGAAAACAATCGTCCAGAATCCAAGCTCAGAATACAAAGAAAAAAAACCCTCCAAAACGAGTAAAAGTAACTACTTAAAGTGCTCAATACATGAGAACAGAGCAAACCTAATATTAACCTAAAGAGCCCGGCAAACCTATCTTGGTTTCACCTAAACAGATCGTCAGGGTAAAAACTGGCCAGTTTTACCCTAACGTTTAGGTTTTCCTGGCTCTTTAGGGTATCATTATTATTATTATTATTATTATTATTATTATTATATATATATATATATGTGTGTGTGTGTCTGTGTGTCTGTGTGTGTGCGTGTGTGTGTATTACAGTAAAGTTCACCCAGTACTTAAAGTAGAGGGTTACGATAATGTGTAGTTGATATGGATAGGAGGAGAAGATAACGGCTGACTCTAAATTTGAAGAGGTTAAGATTGTAGTGATCGAGGAAATATCCTCTAGGGAGCCTCTTCCATAGGGCAGTTGTTCGGGGGATGAAGCTGTTTAAGTGGAACTTCTCACCTACGAAATACGGGTGGGGATGTAGCTGGTTTGCTACTAAGTGGCATGACGGGTCCTAGCCGTGAAGGTTAGATCTGGTGGAACCAGGAGATGCGGTTCGTCCGAGCACTTTCCATTGTAGTACACACACACACACACACACACACACACACACACACACACACACACACACACATATATATATATATATATATATATATATATCGTGTTTTGTCACCTAAGGACTCTATCATGGGAGAGTTTCACGAAATATAATTAAAACAGAAAAGAAATGGCATTGTATCTTAATTAAATGTATAAACTTTAAAGAAATTTCAACATGAAACAGAATTTAAAATACATTCTTAAAAATTATACTGTATTCTATGCAATGAGCTTTATACAGCTTTTTCAAAAACTCTCATTATTATATACGTATATCTTCACAGTTCCATATACATGTATGCATCATAATTCCTGTTTTTTTCTATAGAATTATTTTATGTCAAATGCCTTTACTATGTGAAATTCAAAGGTTCTGTCTGCATACATGAACGATTCAAAGATTTTCTACAGTTGTTTTTACAGTAAGGATAAATATTAAATACAATCATGCTATCAAATACATATTAAATGAATACCAGCGTGTATCGTAATCAACCTTAGGATTCTTGCTTAACAGAGATCGAATTTGTATAATTCTTTTATAAAGAAAATCGCTTAAAAAAATGAATTCTTTCTTATCCATTTTCAAAAGATTCTCTTGTAATCATTATAAATAAACGATTGTGTTGTTGAATTTTATTATTAAAATAAATCAATCCTTGTTTTAAAAGTTATGACGCTTTAATAAAAAAAACTTATGCACCTGGCTCCTTACATAAACTTTCAATTCCTGTATATTTTGCCATCAGCATCATCAATAATTTACAATGATCGTTTTACTTGATGTCAAATTATCCTCCACATTCCCACTTTAAAACTATTTCTACACGCAAAAATAAACACACACACACACATAAATTTAAATATTGTGCATTGAACATTTGGGGATTGCCACTAAGGACAACTGAATTATGATAGTCTCAGCATTCGACAAAATTTAAGATCATCAAAAATGTCGATACCTGATCCAAGTTTAGAGCACTTGATATTCCTCAGCGGTCACTCATCTACTGACCAGGCACGTCATTGCTTAGCTTCGGGGATCGTACGGGAACCCGTGTTTCAATGTCATGTGGTCATAAGCTTATAGCTGTGTAGAAATAGCTCTGTTCATCCAGGTCAAAATTAAATTCATTGTATTTATAAACATCTATAACAACTAAAGATAGTGTATAAGGAATCAGCACTGCAACTAAAGGCGGGAAACTGGCACACATCCTGCAATGTTAATTTGTGCCTCTATTTTTACATCAACCTGCACTCTAAGTCTGATTCTAAGCAAATATCCACAATGATAAATGCAAATTTTAAAAAATTAATGATATGTGCCTATGTAAGTTTCTCGTATATATATATATATATATATATATATATATATATATATATATATATATATATATATATATATATATATATATATATGAAAGTGAACATAGAATTCAACACTTAGAGGCGACAGTCTGTTTCATGCTAAATACAATCGTCAGGCAACGAGTGCTGTTATTTTTCTCGGCTATTTATATATACGGGTCAGTGGTGCATTGTGGGTAGTCTATTTTGGCAGTTATAAAAATAATGGCCTGACGATTGCATCTAGCATGAAACAGACTGTCGCCTCTAAGTGTTGACTTCTATTTTCACTTCTATATTTACACACGCTCTATCTCTGATATTGAGCACTTTATCCCATAAATATAGCACATTTTAAGACTATATTCCTTCATATATATATATTAATATATATATATATATATATATATATATATATATATATATATATGCGTGTGTCTGTATGTATATATGGGTGTGTGTATGTTATTTGATGTCAACAAACACTCGTTGCCACTTTTGTAATGCCAACGAATACTCGTTTTCCCTTTTTTAATGCTAGTTGCAGTAGAGACTTTGTAATCGCCGTTGAACAATACTGGTGTCAGGCGCCTTCGAACATCACTCAAACTAATAGTACTGGCTCGATAATACTTACTCGAAAAGTAAACACCGAGCAGTAATCCGCATAGAGAAATATTATCGTCAATAGAGCAGGGAATAGATGTTCGTATATTAATAGTGGGTAGAGGAGAAATGGTTATCCGTATAGTAATAGAGGATAGAATAGAAATAACGGTCCGAATAGCTACGTCACATATGCGTTTCCTTTATGGCCACATGGTCTTCTTAATTCAATAATGGGATCAGCTGTGTTTGCTCACTAGTGATCTATGTTCAAACTCATGTGGTGGCAGCAACACTTTATTCCTATATAACAGTATGTGTGCGCGTAAATTATTTTTAGATAGAGTGTATCTGTAAAAAATAAATGACAAGATGAAAAACTATTCTTCGCCGACGCGTTTTGTCTTCTGGAGGACATTAGACATGATAAGAAAATTTAAAATGTCGAAGGATATATATGTATATTTTACAGGTAGTTTAATAATTAGGGCACAATGGAAAGTTTGAACTGCTATGTAAACTTGATCTATTTGGGAAAGTTATTAGAATAATTCAGAACTTACAGTGGAAGCAAACGGGTAGAAATTAATTCTGTAAATACACGTCCTGTTAGCAAGGCTAAATTGTAGTTCAAAAAATGTAAACAGACGCTTCCTCTGTAGCTAAATTGTTTATCACGTCAGACTATACGACGTTTACATGTAAGATACAGGTTCGATTCCTATCGGAGGACACATATTTTGTTTGAAATTTCTCGGACATTCGGTAAATATTGTTAATACTGTTCATTAAAAACAAACAAAATATGTGTCCTCCAATATATATATATATATATATATATATATATATATATCAGGAGAAAAGAGTAACGATTGGTATATTACACAAAATCAGTATTGTATACGATATATACATATAGGATGCACCATGGTATAGTGGGTAGCGGCTCTGGGAGCCGAGTTCGAATTCCAGTCGAATTCATTACATATGTGCTTATACCCTTGGGAATTCTCTTCTTCTCCAGCCATTGGGTAATTAGCAAGACATACTGGATTCTGTAGCCTTAGATGGCACCTGGCCTTGGACGACAAAACCTGCGGAAGGTTGTTTGGGGCCTTGTGGCGCGTAGTCTTTGTATTCAGACCTTCGAAGTGGGGTTTGTTCTATCATCAGTCATATGTGCTGGTGCCTGGCTCTCGATACCTAAGAGCCTCCTCGTACGTCGAATACGAATAGTCCACTATATATATATATATATATATATATATATATATATATATATATATATATATATATATATATACATATATACATATGTATATATATATATTTGACTGATATACTCACCTGTAACAAACAGGAACAAGACAGGTCATAAATGCCACCGTAATTTAAAAACAACATAATTCTTTATGGCGAAAATACCTCGAAGGAGTCCTGAAAAAATGTTACCAATTACAAACCTACTTCAATAACACTATATCACATCATCGACTTTTATTGAATCCATACTTAAAGAATCTAACGTATGTTTATCTACCGCAAACGTGGTTGATGTAAAAACGTCCCCAAATCAACGAGCTGCGAATCACCAAACATAAATAATATCTACTAGATACACACACAAACACACACACACGCTCCCTCCCTCTCTGTCTGTCTGTCTTTATCTTTCTCTCTCTGTCTCTGTCTCTCTCTCTCTGTCTCTCTCTTTCTAACGGATATACACTTTCATGCTTATCCCACAGAGGCAAATTATATCAAGCAATATTTACGCTTTTTCGTTTAAGCTTGAATTTCGTTATTTTTTTATGCTTCAAAAGGACACGTCATCTCTCCTTGACATTAGAACGCCATAACTTATACTAACGCTACTTCACAAGTCAAATGCACATGAAGTCTGCTAAACCAATAAAAATCCAACAACACAAAAATAAAAGAATAAAAAGATTTCCTATTTTTCCTTTATAGATAGATAGATAGATAGATAGATAGATAGATTTCTGTTCGGAAGCTATGTATAATTTATTTTGGTGCGTTTTATTGAACAGAATAGATTTATTCACGTTGATTGAAAAGGTATTAAATACTGACAATCTCGGATCAAAAATCAGCTAATATATCTGTCAGACCACTTAAATTGATCATATACATATATATAGATAAAAGGGTGTTAAAAATTGATCCATAGACGGGCGTGTCGTATTTATTGGGGACCTTGTATACATATAAAGTGAGCAATATATCAGATATAATTTTTTATATTTTTTAGTAAGACTACGCCCAGGGTTCAGCTATGAATGTATCTAATGACTTCGGCACATGACTTTCATTTGGCACACACACACAGACATACACACGAGTACTAACACTGGATTGTATTTGTTGGCAAATGTTTTCTATTTCATGCTCTCTTAGGTTAGACATGACGGACGAGAACGGGAGAAATACCTGTTTTGTGTGTAATGAGAGACGAACTGGAACGTGCATTTGTCAACACGATAACCCCAGTTCCAATGAAACGTATAAGGAAACCAGTTTAATAGCCAATATCGGCATTTTCTTGCATATTCCCTGTTGTAAAAGCTAACTTTCCGACCATCCGATATGCCACCAAATTCCAAAAGTATATTACCGACAAGAATATGAAATAATCTTTTTCTTCTAGGTGCCGAATGCAGGATGTAGGCGATCATGGCTCACTACAATTTTCTATTCTACGTAGTTCTTCTTCACAATGATTTTTTTTACTTATCCTAGCAACCCATAACTGTTCTAACGTCCAAACTTGTTTGGGAGGTTACTCGCTGATATCCTATGTCCTTTCAATAAGTCCTGTGAGTGTCAAATTTTCCAAACCTTCTTTTCACATATATGACCCTTCGGTTACAACTGTCTGTTTTTATTTTATATGCGCTTATTCCATTTCCCTTAAAACGTCCTCGTTACTTACATACTCCACCCATTCTATTCTCAGTATGCTTCTGTACATCCACATTACTGTTTCCGAAAGAATTCCCTTCATCTGTGAGAATATTGTCCATCATTCACTGCCATATTGGAGTATTCATTTTGCACAGCGATCCAGCACACTTTTCTTAGCTCTTAACAAAAAGTTTCCTGTTCCCTGATACATTTATAATAGAGTTAAATATTGAATATCAAGTTTGGCTCTTTGATTGTCTCCAGGAAAAAGAATAACTGTTCTATAAGATTATTTTATATTTAAATACACCTTTCAATTTTCAAGAAGCTCATGTTTGAAAGAGTTTGTGGGTTTCTTTACTGTTACGAAAATCTAATTCTTGCTTTGCCAGCAACTATTCGGTTTCCTTCTTCGAATTTAGTCTTCATTCCCTGTCTTTATGTTGAATTCCGGAAGTATTGTGGAATCACTTATAAGCTTTAGGTCTCAATATAGAAGCGCTGTGATCTACGTAGAAAGGATCATAGGTGTATACATACGCATATGTATTCAAAACATGTAGAAATATAATGAACACTAACAAAGAGAAACATGCATCTAAAATAATACACACACGACAAACAATAGTCTCCCTATCTATATCGCCCTCTCACACACAGAAACACATCTGGATATAAACGATAGTTCAAAGTTTTGAGGCTACCATCTGGATATAATAATCTGTAATTTTGATACCTTTCGTTTAATTAACTCTCACTGAGCTCAGATGATGAAACGATTTAGCCAGAAAGATTTTCAGGAAAATTTATTTAGTGATGTCTTAATTTCTTTCTTTCTTCTTCTTCTTCTGATTATTATCATTATTATTATTACTACTACTACTACAACTACTACTACTACTACTACTACTACTACTACTACTACTACTACTATTATTATTATTATCATCATCATCATCATCATCATCATCATCATCATCATTATTATTATTATTATTATTATTATTATTATTATTATTATTATTATTATTATTATTATTGACTATATGATTATTAAAGAGAGAGAATAAAACTCTGGCTCGTAATGGCTACGTAAATAGGTTTTTTAAAAAGGTAGGCAACCTTCAATTTTTAGACGATTTTTCCAAATCCAAACTGTTGACCCAAATATTTCACTTATAGTGCATATATTTCATGCAAATATAGAAAGGGGGAGGTTGAAAATTATCTCAACTCAAAAACAGGCTTATATTTGGTCTTATTCCTATAATTTCCGAAGTAGAAAACTTTTTAGTTTTAGCACACTTTCTCTCTCATTATATATATATATATATATATATATATATATATATATATATATATATATGTGTGTGTGTGTGTGTGTGTGTGTGTGTGTGTGTGTGTGTGTGTGTGTGTGTGTGTGTGTGTGTGTGTGTGTGTGTTTGTGTAGTATTTATTCAAACATTGTAACATAAATATGTTATAACATCACTACGAAAATAGCCATTTTGTTTTAGCATTTCTGGTGGCTTATCAAGTGATAGTGTTGAAGACACCAGAAGTGCTGAAACAAAAAGGCTATTTTTGTAGTGATGTTATAAAATATTTATGTCATAATTTTTTAATAAATACTATTTGCTCTACTCTGTATTGAGAACTCTTTTAAGAATATTATTTTTGGTTATTGAAATTTTATTCCGTCTCCAACTATCCGTAACTTGTATATATATATATATATATATATATATATATATATATATATATATATATATATATAGTGTTGAATGTTAAAGACAACATAGTCTTACATATTTTCTTTTGAATTTTCTCATATTCTCTAATGAGACTTTTTATTTGAAAATAGTTCCGAAATATGTATTGTCCATACGATGACCTAGCGCTTTCGAACATCATTGTTCATCTTCAGGGTCAATATTTTAGTCAAAATATATTTTTTTTTTTTTTAAACAAACATTTGCCAATTATCTTTTAGCGTAATCATGTTATTATTTATTTGCATTTTAAAATACAAAATGTGCCACAAGGGCTAAAATGGGGAGGGGGGAAAGACTGGTCTTCTCTAGTCCTACCTGAAAACTATCTAGTCTCATTCGTTGACCCATTCGTACTTACAATTTTCCTTTCACCATAACAACACATTTATTTTCACAACACAATCACCAAAATACCACATTTTCTCGATGAAAAGCCCTAACATGAATTTTTATTTACAAAATCATCGAGGGATGGGGAAAAAATCAAAAGCCCAATGTTTATATACAATGTAAAATATGTATGTACAAGAAACTAAACAAAACAATATTAGTAGTAGGACCCTTCCAAAAATGTGGCAGAAATCTCTATTAACTGGGATGGACAATTCCAGAGAACAGAGACATCTGTCACCTAAAACGTGGGGAGGGGTGGAGACAAGAAACCAGAAAGGAAGACAAAAAAAACAGGACTTATGTACTTGCATGCTCTAGCTACGTTGAAAGGAAAATATTTAGCCCTGAGGAGGCCAAAACTGAACATGAAAATGTCCTATCTTACCTTAAAAGGCTGGGATGACTAATGTTTCGGTTCGAGGCCCCAAATCCTCTTGCTTAAGTTGCGTCCAACAACCACTCTAGGTCATCACCTCTCACTCGCACCAAGCGCGAAATTTTCACCCACCTTTTGCCGAAATTCCACGAGGAGAGACGCGCCCTCTCCGCCCTGATCTTAACCTTAAGCTGATGCCTAAAGAATGAGACCAGTTGCAGAGAGGAAAATTTCTCACCTGCGTGGAACTCCTTCTGTCTAGTCGTCCACACCACCATTCGCATAATGCCGAGCAGACACAGGAGCACATAGTGCTGATCCCTGGACATTGACGGTACCACATTGGAACAAACGGAACTGGCTTCCAGGACAAAAAACTTTCCGTCCAAGACGCGAACCATGTAGCCTTCAATCAGCCTGCACAGAGGTTGCACAACGTCGCAGTGGAAGAAGGCATGTTCAATTGACTCCTCCCGGTCACCACAGCGAACACATTCGGCTGAAATCGCCAAACCCGCTGCGCAGAGCTTTTTGCCGACCCAGAGAGCCGCTCGCAACACCAGCCAGGTTAGTGATGCCTCGTCGTTGTTGAGACATTTCAACCCGGGCGCCCAAGGCGAGACGGAGCAAAACTCCTTGTTCGTAAGGCCCAGCTTGCCCGGAAGCTTGTCCTTGGCAATCCCCCTCACTGCCTTCCGAGACATATCCCGTGTATCGGAGAGGCGATCTTTAACCTTTAACAGGCAACGCAGCGCGTCTCTACATTCCTTATAAAAGAGGCATTCACCTTCAGGTGAACGGTGCGCCTCCGCCTCGTCTAAATGCACACTTTGAAGGGACAGAAAAGATTGACGGGCGTCTTCCTTCCAGAATTCGCCTTCACCGTCGTTTTGCGTACACATCCGTTCTAGGAAATTCAAGCGGAGCATATGCTGACGTGTCTCAACGCTTGGCATTCCCAGACCGCCTTCAGCAGGATGGAGGCAGCAGACCTCGCGACTTACCATGTGAGCCTTTCCTCTCCAGAGGAAATCGAAAAGCTCTTTAACGAAATTGACTAGTACGGTAGACGGGAGTGGAAGAATCGAAAGCCGGTAAAGGAGAATCGGGTAGATGTGCGAAATGCACACTTCCGCCCTCCCTTTCAAGGAAAGATTCCTTCGAGTCCACAGACGAACTGCTTCGTCGACCTTCCTTCGAACTTCCGACCAATTTGTGTCCAGCAGAAGGCCGGGACCGAACCAGATACCGAGTATCTTCACCGGCCCGTCCGTCCAGCTGAAGGGCCCGGGGAGAGTAACTCCCGCCCACTCAGCCAACCGCAAGCCAACTGACTTTTCGCGGTTGATTTTGGCCCCTGCCACCGTCTCATACCTGCAAATCTCTTTGCCGACTTCGTGAATCTCGGCAGTGTTCGTTACGAAAACAGACACGTCGTCAGCATAGGCGGAATACTTGGCCGCTTTGGTGGCACCAGGTAATGAAATTCCGCGAAGGACCGGATTCGCCTTTAGCTTGCGAAGGAAGGGCTCCAACGCAAGGACATAGAGCATAGGCGAGAGCGGACAACCCTGACGAATGGATCGAGACAAGGTGAAAGGCTCCGACCTCACCCCGTTCACTTCCACCAGTGCCCCCGGGGACTTGTACAGGAGACGGATCCAGGAACGAAATTGTGGCCCGAAACCAGCAGACGCGAGAACAGCCTCGAGAAAACGATGGTCCACCCTATCGAATGCCTTGGACTGATCCAAATTGATCAGCGCGGCTTCACCGTCGACTTTTTCCATGATCTGGCGAACCATATGAAGGTTGTCCTGAATAATCCTGCCCCTCACAGCGCATGTCTGTTCGGGACCGATCAGACTATCGAGGACAAGCTGCAAACGGTTGGCCAAGACCTTCGCCAAAATCTTCAACTCTACATTGAGCATAGTCAAAGGGCGGAAATTATCTAACCCATCCCCTCCGCTTTTGTTCTTGCGTAGCAACTTGATGACACCCCTGGTGAAGCGTTGGGGTATGTTCCCATTCCTCAACCAGTGGTTGAACATCAGTGCCAGCAGCGGAACAAAAACGGGCGACAGCCTCAAGTACACCTCGTAGGGAAGACCGTCTATACCAGAAGTCTTGTCTCGGCCGGCCTGCTTCAGCGCTTCCCAGATTTCCTCCTCGGTGACGGCCCCTTCGCACACATCCGCTTCCCCCGTCTCGAGACGCGGAAAGTCGGCTAGATATGCGTCGAAATTGGCGGGGCTCATTCCGAGCTCCCTGGTGAAAAGGTCGCGGAAATGAGACCGAAACGCCTCGCAGATGCCTTCGTTTGTAGTAATCTGTCGTCCGTCCGGCGATGTGACGCTCGGAAAGTAGCGATCTGACGCGCTGCGCAACTCCTCTTTCCTCAGTTCGGCAGCCATGTTAGTCGCCTCGGCAGACATTTTCTTCAACCTAGCCCTAACTACCAGAGCCTGATCCTTCTTGATAAGCGAGGAGGCCAGCTCGGCCCTAGCTACTGCTACTTGTCCACTATCTCCCGACTGGATGGCATCCTCTAATCTAGACTCTGCTGCCATTTGCGCTGTTAATCTATCTCTATTGAGCCGACGACTATAATCAGCTGCAAACGACCTGATGACCGACTTAAGGTGTCCCCACCACCTATTCCCAAGCACACTCCCCGTCAATTCCCGCTGTATGGTCGCTAGTAACTGGTCACGGAAATCCTTCACGTCGAGCAACGACGTGTTGAATTTCCAGTAACCAGTCATTCTGGGTTTAGGCTTATCTAAGTTTACCCGCACCCGGACGAGCCGATGATCCGAGTAAACTATCGAATGAAAACTTGGACACTCTAAGAGCCCTACATCGACTCTCCTAACTAAAACCCGGTCGATGTAGCTCGTGCGAACTACCGAACGCGGGCCGCCCCTATTTGTCCAAGTCCACGCTAACTGCCCGGAGTGTTCGTTACGAAACTTATCGACCAGATCAGATCCATCGACAAAATCACGAAACGGTTTCACGTCCGGGTTGTAAAAGCCCGATCTTAACCCACTACGATCTAATTCGGGATCAAGGACGGCGTTCCAATCACCCGCTAAAATTACCTGCCGAGTCGTATCTAAAAACGGCTCGACCCGCCGAAAAAAGGACACCCGCTCCGCCTGGTCGTTGGGCGCATAAACCCCGATGAGACGAAGAGACTTTCCCTTTATGGTAACGTCCAGGACACAAAGCCTGCCCTCCGAATCCGCGAACATAAGGGAACACGACGCCGTCAGGGACCTGCTGATCAGCCAAGAAACCCCTCTTGAACGACTATCAAAATAAGCTGAGTAGAGGTGAAACCTCCTCGACAGAATATCCTCATAGTCGCTGGCAGTAAGATGAGTCTCCTGTAAACAACAAACATTCACACCGAGATGCTGAAGATCGCGCACGAGCCTCGCTCTGCGAGACTCCGACCTCAGCCCTCGCCCATTCAAACTTGCTAACCATAAAGCCATTGCGAGACACTTACCTTAAGGTTTGGCGTCGCCCTGAAACATAGTCGGGGTGAGAATGCCAACAGCTTCACCCATCGACCCAGTGCCCATCGCAGTCTTGATGGTACCGTCTTGGGACAAGCCGCCGACATCCCAAGAAAAAGTTAATTTTAATGCCCTGTATACGGAGGGGTGAACCAAAACAGGGACCCTCCCACAACAGTACTGTTTCAGTTTGATAAGTTCATCGTTCTTAGTGATGACGACTTGAGATGAGGCCGGGAAGCTCTTTCTCGCCTCCTCGATCATACCCCAGACGTGCCGCGATCCGGTCCCGATGCGAACGACAGTTAGGACCATTTTCGCCTTCGGAAAGTTTGTGGGATCGTCCAAATCCCTGTCGCCGCATTTCTTCATGGCCAAGAGGACTTTCAATTTGGTAGTTCTCTTGGCAAAGTCCTTTGCCTTCTCCTCACTATCTGCTGTGACGCGGCACACATTCTTCCCCGAGTTATAGGCCAGCTTTGCTTTCCTCTTTTTCCCGCCGGCTTCTTCTGATGGACTCCTCGGCCTCTTCCCTGGCGTAACGCTTTCTTTTTTTACAGGCGTTTTGCTCTCAATCAAGGGATTTTCAGTCCGCTTTTCCGGAGAGAAAGAGAGAGCTCTCGTACAATCATTGGGGTGTTTTTTCACCTTGGACGGGGAAGATGGGGCAGAGGATGAGGGGCGCAAAGAGTCTGTTAATGAGGATGTCGATAATGATTTTCGCGCTGGTGAAGCCGGAGTCGGTGATGATGATGTTGCTGCAGCTGTTGACTCCTTCAACTGAGCCTTTAGCTTCTTTATCTCCTGTATTTTATCAAAGGACGGCTCGTTTACAGACCATGGTTCAGTGACCGAAGTATCACCCGTACGGCTGCGAGGGGTGGGAGTGTCCATGTCTGTGGACGCACAAGCCCTATGTGAAGTAGTGGATGATGTTTGCCCCTTCCCTCTATTCTTGCCGACTACCTGCCAATCCCCTGTCTTTTCCTTAGAGAGAGGGACACTAGTTTCAATTGCTGGCTTAGCGGCGGGTTGCTGAGAGGGGGTTTTGTCCGAGGCAGGCTTAAGTACAGAGGTCGCTTTGGTAGGACAGGAATGCGCCAGATGACCAGGCTTGCCACACTTCCAGCAGGTCGGTTTTCTACCAGTCACAATGACGGGTATGGCCCTTCCATCAATATCTAAACAGTAGGGAATGGATCCGAAGGCCTGCTCCGTGAGCATGATGTTGAAGCTCCATTCCCCTAACTTGCGGTCCGAGGACACACTTATTATTTGGCCAAACTGCTGGAAATATGCAGCCAGCGCCTCTCCCTTGACGTGAGCTGGGACTTCGAAAACTGCCACCCTGGTCTTTCTCATGCCCTTGTATTCGGTGCGGAGGATCTGGTCTTTTGTGATCAACTCCTTGTTCACCATCGAAATACAGTCGTCGGATGTGGGCAGCAGTACGTCCCACATAAAGGGTTTAAAACCTCGGATGATCTGTTGAGGCATAAATCCAAAGGAAGTCAGAGACTTCAAAACGTTATCCTTTGTGGATCGACATACCTTACGTAGGCGCTTATCCACCACAAACACGGAGACTGTTCTTTCTTTGTATTTGTCAACTTCCTGGGGATCAACCAACAAGCCGCCATCTTTAATAAGATAGGCGTAACTCTCGGCCCTTTCCAGGAATTCTTGTAAGTTGAAAATACATGTGGGTGGGGTCACTGCTTCTTTTGTAGCTATCTGGTCTGGTGCGGATGCCTTCTCATCGGAAAGCAAGGGGTCTGTTATGGTTGCCTCATTACTAAGCAGCCTTTGGTCGGTAATAGAAGTCACATACTGTTTCCCTTACGCAATCTGATATACGTAAAATACTTGTAGAAAATACTAAAATTATAGATAAACATACTGACATTAGACGCCTTAAAATCTTAGAGGCATTACATATTAAAAGAAAAAGACCTCTTATTAATCGTATAGATTATAATATATCTGGTAATATATTGCAATGTTTATAATATATTTAAATTTTGTAGCGTATTCTTCGATCTTTTGGCTTGTGTATTGGAAATCTTTTTCACGCTGTCACATGATAAAAATCTACGCCATGCACGTGATATAACATCATCGCGTCTTTTGAATTTAAAAGGAATTTAACGTTTTTAGTTTGTAAAAAAGTAGCAACATGATTACGCTACAAGATAATTGGCAAATGTTTGTTTAAAAAAAAAAAAAAAAAAAATATTTTGACTAAAATATTGACCCTGAAGATGAACAATGATGTTCGAAAGCGCTAGGTCATTGTATGGAAAATACATATTTCGGAACTATTTTCAAATAAAAAGTCTCATTAGAGAATATGAGAAAATTCAAAAGAAAATATGTAAGACTATGTTGTCTTTAACATTCAACACTACATGTTTGAAAGAAAAGTTGCTGCCAAATTACACATATATATATATATATATATATATATATATATATATATATATATATATATACATATATATATATATATGGCATACCGAGCGATAATACATTCCGGTAAAGATGCTCAATTTTATTTTGGTTCCACTGAAGATCTTTGGAAATTTCAGTTCTGCCATCATCGAATCACTTCAGGTAACATAAAATACAAGGGTCATTCAATAAATAAGGTGAATTTTTCGGTATAAGGTCTTCTAATACAGATAGACGTTTACTCTTTTTTTTTTCAGCGTAGTCTCCCAGCACTGTCATACACTTTTCCCATCTGTGCACAAGCTTCCGTATTCCCTCAGCGTAAAAATCTTTGGACTGATGTCTCAGCCAGTCGCTCACAACACTTTTGACTTCATCGTCACTTTTAAACTTCGTGCCTCTCGTGAACGCTTTCACGGGAACAAACGGGTGAAAGTCTGAAGGTGCAAGGTCTGGGCTGTAAGGGGTTGGTGAGGGAGCAGTTCCCAGCCCAGCTCGTTGATGGTCTGCACCGCTTGGGCTGCTGTGTGAGGTCTTGCGTTGTCATGATGCTAGATGACTCCTTCTGACTGATGACCCCTGCGTTTGTTCTTTATGTCTTTCAAAGTCCTTGCAATGTCATCCACTGTCACCCTTCTGTCAGATTCAATGAGGTCATTGACTGAGTCGATCACCTCAGGAGACCTCACTTCTGTAGGCCTCCCAGGCCTGTCTTCATCCTCAACACTGCTTCGTCCTTCTTTAAACAATTGGTTAAATTGTTTAAAGAATGACATGTAGACATTTTTTTGCTGAAACATGTGACACCATACACAGTTGACATTCTCCTATGAATTTCAACTGGTTTGCACACTTCAGCAACCAAAACTTGATAACTGACTGCTGTTCAATCCTGGAGCATGCTCCTTGGTCGGCCGTCTTTGTTAATCGCCAAAACTCTCAAAGTTTTTTTTAATCTGCAAAAGAAATTAAATCCATGTGAAAAAGAAGTAAAACAAAAAAAAGAGTAAGCTTGTATCTGTATTAGAAGTCCTTATAGCGAAAAATTCACCTTATTTATTGAATGACCCTCGTACAAAAGCAGCACTGCTCCCTCCAAATATTTCCGGAGATTATAGAATAATGGAAATTCTCATTTCATCATCTGGGATATTATAGCAAGAGGGAAAGGAAACAGATGAAAGATGTCGAACAATTGGTTAACTTAAAACGCTTAAATAACGCTAGCTTATTAAACAAGAGAAATGAGTTCATGGTTTAATGACAACATAAAAATAAATACATAGTTAAGTACATTCATCCAGATTAATTTTTAATATTGATTATAATTTCTTTTTGAAGTAAATTAAGTTTATTTTTATTTTTTATACAACAAAGAACAAGTAATTGCCCTTTGATTAAAAATTAATATTCACAACTTTAAAATAATATTTTTATTTATTTTTTGCATAGAAAATACAAATCTCGTTTATTTTAATTTAAAAATTTAATTTCAAAAATTATAAAAACCTTAATCCTAGTATAAACTCTGAGTCGTGCTATCGGTGAGAGATAATATGTATATTTCTTAATATATACTTAATAGTTCTGTTTTATTACACCGTGCACTTTTTTATTAGTACAAACACTATATGTGCGATATATATATATATATATATATATATATATATATATATATATATATATATATATATATATAACTCAACTGTCAGGGTTTCAATTCTCGGTAGTGGATGCGCACTGCTGATGAGTCCCCAGTATAGGACGAAACGGCCGTCCAGTACTTTTTGCATTCTATTGAGGTTTCTTTCAGACTCAACCAATTACTTAATTATATATATATATATATATATATATATATATATATATATATATATATATATATATATATATATAATTTATATATATATATATATATATATATATATATATATAGTGTTTAGAATAATTTTAAAATATAAACGTTTTTGTCTACGAATGATCAAGGTATGTTTAATATATTAAGTGACCGTGCGGCGTATGTGACTACGCCTCTGAATAACCAATGAATTTGTCTCGCAGCTGCTTAAAGTTTACGTTTTCCAGTATTTAGTCCGGATTAACGAAGTATCAGACTATAAGTTACTGGAAAATACATAAAAGCACATACATGTATCAACTATTTTACATCTGAAACTCTATCCTTATCTATAGAAATATTTTAAAGTATTTTCTTTTATGCAAGCCATATTATTTATAAAGAATTATAAATACAATACAGATTTCTTTAAATAAGACCAGGATACTTCTTATACCAGAAGGCTCAGAAATCCCGGCATTCATAAAAAAAGTATTTCCTTTAAATTTCTTAAAGGACATATTGACAATTGTTAGAGAAGGTTGCATGATTGTGATGATATCTTTTACTCTCGAGAGCAAGATCGCAATGACCTGTGTTATTACTTTTTTGCTTTTACCTCATGACCTACGTTGATCATTCCCTTCACTGATGAAGTTGAACTTTCTAATTTCGCTTTACTTAAGACCTCTCCATTCAACCTCCAAGTTATATTTGATACTAAACATCACCCTATTTCAAACATTCATATACACATATACATATATATATATATATATATATATATATATATATATATATATATATATATATATATAAATATGTGTGTGTGGATAATATTTTATATTTGATACTAAACACCACTCTATATCAAACATTCATATACACACACACACACACACACATATATATATATATATATATATATATATATATATATATATAAATATGTGTGTGTGTAATATTTTATATTTGATACTAAACATCACTCTATTTCAAACATTCATATACACATATACATATATATATGTGTGTGTGTGTGTGTTTGTTTGTGTGTGTGTGTGTGTGTGTGTAATAAAAATATAGTTTTAATGTATGCTATTTGTCTACGTGATCTGAAGTTTGCATTCAAGCTTGAAACAGGCTCAGTGTTGATTTCAGTTTAGATTTCCATATACATATATTTATATATATATATATATATATATATATATATATATATATGTGTGTGTGTGTGTGTGTGTGTGTGTCTGTGTGTCTGTGTGTAAACATATATTGTTAAATATAACAGGCAATGATGGTCTATTATGTTTGATCATGAGCCGCTCATTTAATTAACGAATGTTTGCGTTAATTTTGAGAGAATATAAAGACAAAAATTGTTCAAAATTTGGATATTTTTATTAAGCTGCTCTTTGATGTAAACTTTCGGCTCACCTGATCCAGCCTCAGAGTAGTTATACCGACATTTTCATTAAGATATTCACCATCAAATATGATATTCTGTCATGTCTACATAGAAGATCTCTATGCAACGATAACGGTTGCGGAATAGCAGACGCAGGTCGTTAATTCATGCGGTTCTTGTTAAAAAAAAACTTTTTAAACAACATCTAAAATATTATCGTTAGATTTACGTTAGAAATATTCAAACACAGTTGCATTACACATCACGTGACGTCCGCGTCTCGCGATGGACGCTACTTGAAAATAAACTTCTGAATACTGTTATTTAATTAATTTCTGACGAAAGATCGGGGTGATCTGAAATATAAAATATATATATATATATAAATATAAATAAATACTTTCACAAAAAAACATTCAATTTTTTCTTTTAATTTTCAATTTTTCAGTTGTTTTCTCCATATTATATATATATATATATATATATATATATATATATATATATATATATATATATATATATATATATAAGTGTGTGGAGGGGAACTCAGGAAAAATTATGATAAAGTATAAGATTTTTCCTGGTAACACGTTTCGTCATTTAAGAATATGCTAGTCTGATTTAAAGAGAAGACGAGTTACTATAACGATAATGTTTAGAAATTGATCTCGGCGTTAGATCATCCGCAGTAGATTTATCACCATTGTCTTACAATGTTTCACCACTCTTGGCAGATCTATTATCAAAATGCCGGATATTTAATGACAAAAGTGATGGAAACATAACAAAAAGAAAAATAATCTAAATGAAATCAGCTATTTTATAGACCAAAAAGTCATATTTTTATAACAAATATTTTAAATTTCCTTCGCCTCTTTTTCCTCTCTGCGCATGCGGAGTCGTATCGACATAAATATAAACTTAGTTCGATTTCGTAATAAATGACGTAACGCGTCACGCGAAAACTTTTTCTACTTTGTCATACTCCTTCCTTTCCTCTAATATATATATATATATATATATATATATATATATATATATATATATATATATATATATATATATATATATATATATATATAAAATAAAAAGCTCAAACACTAATATTCCATGGTTATAATTTATTATATTGGAATCGTAATCACGATTCAATTGGATCAATATAAATTATAACCATGGAATATTAGTGTTTGAGCTTTTTATTATATTATTACTCTGTCATGGACATTGAGTTCTATTTATATATATATATATATTTATATTGGCCACTAATATTATCTATATATATATATTTGAATTGGACATAGTCCGACAATTTATTTAAAGACATTTATAATATGTTTAAAGTTCTTTTTATAGATACAAGTATTTAAGCAAATGCTCTGTTTTATAATAAACAGTATTAAATAACATTTACCGGCCTGAATGTCCGAGAAACTTTCATAGAATATTTTTGTTCTCCGACAGGAATATATATATATATATATATATATATATATATATATGTATATATATATATATATATATTAATGGTAACAAATCCGTTCGTAAATACTTTAAGTTGGTCTTAGTAATATAATATATTAAAACTGATCCACAAAAAGAGCTCATTATATTTATTATTATAGAGCAAATATTTAATACACGATAAAATCACAAATCACCTCATATGGGGTATAACATTTCGTATACAACCCAAGTATATCTTATAATTTAAGTGGAGGTTATTCCCCATATGTCGTGATATCTGGGGCTTTATTTTATATATCTCTCTCTCTCTTTATACATACATACATACATACATACATACATACATATATATATATATATATATATATATATATATATATATATAGAGAGAGAGAGAGAGAGAGAGAGATAGATAGATAGATATATATATATAATACTTATGCAAGTGTACGTGAGTATCAACAGTCAAGTGGTATCCTTTATGTTTCAGAATTCGAGGTGTCAATTTCTAGGCTATTGAATGTTGATTTGTAAAGTATTTGAATGGCTTATTTGTTTTCCGTTCAGCTTATCAACCCTGTGTTATTTGAAACCTAAATATACTTTGGATTATAGGAATAATTCTTTTGTGCGAGTGAATATTACATTATTTTTAGACAACAATGATTGTCTCTGATAACAGTCCTTCCATTTAGTTGTGTTCCATAGATGATTTCATATCTTTCCCGATTTGCGCAGAAGTAAATCTAAAAAGTAATGAAACAAAGTCAGCCTTGAAGAGTCGCTATTTCACTTAACCCCACGTTAACTATATGCTGTACTAAAGTTTACTAAATATCCCCAGACTCTCTTTTGAAAATAAGTCTGCCATTTATTCCTATTGCATTGACAGATGAAATAGTTATGCTGGTGTGTTTATTCACATATCTTTTTCTGCACCAGCCACTGCCCTATACCAGTGATGTGACCTGTGTTGAAAAGATACCTCACAAGAAAAGAAAGTGAAACGAAGTAGGGGTGCATTTCTTTCCCTAGGGCAATATTGCAATGTATACAGCTCTCATTTGTATTAGGTTCACTGCTTTCACTTTTACGCTTGTAGAATCTTTGGACGTTATCGAATTCTGAACCTCTACTTTAAATGAGAGATAGAGAGAGTCACTTTGATGCCATCAATAAAATCCAAGATATTTCTTCACATAACCCACATGAGAAAACAAATTGTATTTTGCAGATAACACGAGAGAACAATAATTGATGTAAATGGCCGTTACTCGAATTACTAGTTAATGGACCTAGACAGGAAACAGTTATCTGTCTACGGCAAGCACCTTTAGATAATTGCTAAAATTAATTTTGTCTGGTGTGAGTTACTTAATGGACACTGAACTTACCAAAAACCTATTAACCATCAGTATCTGGTTATTGTCTACAGATTTTTTCTGAGCAATGAGAAACTCACAATAGCGGGACGTCCGATATTGATTGAGTTTAAAAGATATTTTACTGACCATTATTTTCGGCTCGGCGAATGCGTTCAGGATGACCAATATAAAAAAAAGGAAAGAGGTTGCTTTCTATCCGTTACCGAGTGTCTTAACGAAGAATCTACTGACATCGGATTTTTCTAAACTGACTCTACACACCAAACGTATCAATTTACACTATTTTCCATTCACTTTTTATTTGCTTGACTCAAATTCACCACGAAAATGAAACTTGTCAATTCGATGGCAAGATAACGAATCGGACATTGTGGCCAACAAACAAAAACAAACGAGTTTAATTAATTACTTAAAAGAGTTCATCCGTTTTTCTGACTCACTGTCCGTTTTCAGGTCTGAGATCACTCGTCCGTGTCTGCGAGGCTTTCAGCATTCTCTTTCAGATTAGTCAATTAAATAATTAATTTCCTCTGTTGTCGAGAAGATAGACATATTTAGCCTCGATATGATATATCAAAGTAGTGTCACCTGATGGTAAAATGCGAGTAAAATAGAAAGAACTTCCAATTCATGCCTTTTCCAACATCATCAACGCTTTTAATAAATGCGTAAACAAACTTGGTACACTAAGATTAACTGAAGAAGATTTTACACGCATATAAAAGTAAATAAGGATGTCAACTTTGCTTCATGATATTTCTACAAATTTATTTAATTGCTTAAGATGACAAGTTAGTCTTCTACTGTATATACAGTGGTTGGACGAAATAATTGGAACGGTTGCAAATTCCACTCCTATATTTCAAAGACCTATTATATTAAGAACTTTAAATAAAACTTTGTAATTGCAGGCTATATCTCTTGTAAATACGTTTATTTTTCTAATTTACTATCTTTGTCTTATTTATTTTTAGAATTTATTAAAATTTAATCTAAATGCGTGACCCCTCCGCGTGACCTTTAAGCTAAATGCGTGACCTCTCCGAGTTCGAAAAAGGGCAAATTTTGGAGGTCTCATGACAGTAGCATCGATTACTAAAATTGCTGAACTGTTTGGTTTTTCAAGAGCTACCATATCAAGAACTATGACGCAATTTGAAAAACAGGTCAAAACCTCTAGCAACCGTAGAAACTCGGACCGGACTTGCACACTGACCTACAGGGACCGACGTGCATTGTAACGCAATGTGGCAAAAAATCATCAGTGACTGCTGAGTTGAATAAGCATCTGAATAGTCCACTTTCTACTAAAACTGTTCATCGTGGGCTCAATAAGGCTGCATATCATGGAAGAGCAGCCGTAAGGAAACCTCTTCTCTCCACTCGCAACATTCAGAAGAGGTTGAAGTGATGCAGAGATCACTATGCCTGGTCGGCAGATATATGGAAGCAAGTCATATTCTCAGACGAGTCCAGTTTTTCTCTTTTTCCAACTTCAGGGCGAGTTTATGTGTGGAGGCGGCCCAAAGAAGCTTACAAGCCTGACTGCCTTCTTCCAACAGTAAAGCATGGAGGTGGATCAGTGATAGTTTGGGCAGCCATATCATGGAAATGTCTCGGTCCAATAGTTTCCATGCATGGAAGAATCAACAGCAAATATTACATAAACATTTTGGGGGATTATGTTCATCGAATGGCCCAGACTTTAGCCCTGATGGCGACTGCATCTTCCAAGACGATAATGCTCCAATACATACCGCTCGAGTGGTTAGGAATTGGTATGAAGAGCATACAAGTGAACTAGAACACATGGATTGGCCTCCCCAATCTCCAGATATCAATATTATTGAACATTTGTGGTGCATTTTGGAGCGGCAAGTTAGGAGCCGCTATCCTCCACCGTCGTGTCTTAAAGAGCTGGAGCAGGCGTTAATGGAAGAATGACTGAGAATTCCTCTGGATGAAGTTAGGAAGCTGTATGATTCCATTCCTAAACATATTAAAGCTGTATGTGAGGCGAAAGGAGGACTAACTCCATATTAATCTTTTTTTTTAAATTTAACAAGTGTTTCAATTATTTTGTCCAACACATGTACATTGTATATTTTGAGGATTTTTTTTCTTTCGTGTTATTACTTTTGCATTTTATCTGACAACAGATGTACTTAATGACGTTTGTCAGGAAGGAGAATATGACAGAAATACAGATTTGAACTCTGATAATATAGGCAGAAAAATCATCTGACATGGAGGGGGAGTTATCACTGATTTGGTCGTTGAGACTAACTGCCTGAGCGGAACTAAGTTACCAATAATGTAATTGCATCTTCTCCATACAATGATTTCATAATTTCTTTCCGTGTACTATCTTGTAGCAAAAGAAATAATAATATTTACTCTATTTGGTTGTAAAGAATGTCTTGTCGCATCTGATGATTGAAATGAAACAAATGCTTCTTTCGTCTTAAAGTATTTAAACAATATAACTCTTCTATTGGGCAAATTGTGTATTTCTGGGGCATAAGATTCATCAGGGATCGATTCAATGAAACATACAATATCACTTTTAACCTATTTCCAATTAAGGAAGCGGCTCTCTCGAAGAGATATTGCAGTGATCTTAAAATACACCCTTATGCAAATTAATTGAAACAAAACGAATAATTCCGTTATTGTTTAACTTTTTTGTATTTCCCAATGAAACATGACACAGTGTTAGTACTTCATATGTCCATTCCATGAGGTCGTTCCTTGCAGACCACAGATTGGATTTAAGTCAGGAGCGTATCCAGTCTGTAGTACCTTGATTTTACTCACTGATAAGGCTTGCGAGTGTGTCCATGCAGCGTTACAATTTTCGTACGCTTCGTTGGAGTAACGTCCATCGGAGACAATGTCCGTAGGACAACTAATCGACAGTCGAGACAATAGTATCTGAGAGTGATACAAATCTGATGCATTCATGGATGACGCAATGAGGAAAATAGATTCATATTTCTGCCCATCACTGCAAATGACTTAATCTGAGGAAAAATATAAATCAATTACACCTAAGTCACTCGAGTGGCCCGAAAACTGACCGTATGCTGAAAGAAAGGAAACTTAATCGGTTGTTTCAATTAAGTTGCATAAAGGTGTATGATAGACAGAATGAGTATTGCTCAGGAGCATAAAATTCTAAAGGGAAAACGTCTATATTTAATTACTTATACTTTTGCTAAGTGACTTAAGCAATATGTCTTCTTGTAGTATCACAGCAGCAGCAGCAGCAACACTCCATTTAGGATTAAACAACGATGTACAGCATTTCTGTATATTTTGTGGAATGTTTCTAATCGATGACTTTATTTTCCCACAAAATCTGCTTTACGTCGACTTAGCACATCACGACAGAAGGAACTATCATATCCCACCGAACACAGACTTTTCTTGGATTTTTTTCTTGTTTTTGCTGATGGATTCTTTTTTCTTGGTTGCAAACCATTGTTATGTTCATTGGATATCATTATTTAGGAGCCAGTTTTCATGACATCTGTAAACAAGTGTCTGCTTATAAGAGAGAAGACGTAAGAAGATGAGCGACTAACTGACCAAGACGGACAGTTTTCCGATTCATGAAGCTGATTTATGATCCATGTGTAACTTTAAAATAGGCTAACATCGATATTTCGCGTAAAGCTACTCTCATTTAATGAGCTCTTATAGATGAAAAATAAATGAACCTTTATCTAATATTGTTTCCTATTTTGTGAATACCCACTTCTAAGCAGACACTCTGTGTTATTTTTAACAGTTTGGCTGTGAGATCTGAATTACGGAGAGTACATTATCTTTATTAAGGTTCTCGTGGTAGATGTAATCCAGACTGTTTGGAAAAAATAAAAACAATAATAATTAGAGGCGTATACTCAACCATGGGTATCCACGAAATAACAGTTTGTCGTAGTTGTAAATGTAAACCACCCACCATATATATATATATATATATATATATATATATATATATATATATATATATAAAAAGAAGAGAGGTACCGCAAATGTTTGTGGTTGTAATGTGAATTTAAAAAATATATATTATGCTTTATTTTTCATAGTTTTACTACACGTGTTTCTGATCTCGCGATCGTCTTCATGTAAAGAAAGACATTCGGATTACTAACACAAAAATAGAGAATGTCTCGTATCGAGAATATTTAACATTGAAAAACATAAAGAAAAAAATTAATTATTTTTAATAATAAGTGGAAATCTCCACCCTTGAAAAAATTCACATTACAACCAAAAACGTTTGCGGTACCTCTCTTCTTTTTAATATACACACTTTCCTCTCGTTCGTTGGAACCACTATAACCTCTTCCTTTTAAATATATATATATATATATATATATATATATATATATATATATATATATATATATATATATATATATATATATATAGCTGAACTTGTAGTAGAACAAATCGGTACACCAGAAAAGAATTGGAAATGAAATAGAAAGAACCAAGGACATTAAACAAGACGAAACCAATCGACAAAGGCTTAAGCTCCAAGTCCAAAGAAGAAACAAACGAGGAGAAAGACTAAGAGTGCTCAATACGCTAAGTAGAGCGATCAACTATAATAATACTACTAAATTTTTAGGTTCCACAAAGGGTAGCTATAACTCCATACATAGTGAACAAAACGTATCACCTACCTTATATTTACAATGTTTTTTTAAATATAAACGTGAACATAGAAGTCAACACTTAGAGTCAACAGTCTGTTTCATACTAGATGCAATCGTCAGGCCACGAGTGCTGTTATTTTTCTCTGCTCTTTATATATACAGGTCAGTGGTGCCTTTTGGCGGTTATTTCACCGGAAGTCGTTTATTTATTTATTTATTTGGGTTAAATTATTTTGCTTGTTGTTATTTATTTCTATTTTATTTTTTATTTTTATTTCTTATCATATTTATTTATTTTTTTAATCGGTGTTTTTATTAACGCAGTAAAAAATTGTTTATATCGCTTATTTAATAGTTTTGTTTTGGTTTGGGAAGATAATTAAAGCTATTTATTCAATTTTGGGGTTGATTGTTGTAGTTTATTCTGACTATTATTTTGGCGTGAACAGTTTTTAATTTGTTTATGACTTCATGTATTTATTGGGATTGATTTTCGGGATCGGTTTGTTAGTTTATTTATTTATTTGGATGAATTTAGATCAATTTATTTTACTTGTTATTATTTATTTGTTATACTGTATATTTTCTCTTTTCGATTTTCGATTTTTAAGTAATGTAGTATTTTTTTTCGTTATATAACAGTTGTAGCTATTTTTTCGTCCGATTTTTGGTTTGATTTTTAGTCTGACTAATATTTTGTTCATAATGGTTTGCTATTTTGTTTAGATATTTGATTTCATTGATTTTGTTTCTTATTGTTTATTCTATTTCGTCTATTGTTTGGGTTAATTTATTTTGCTTATATTATTGTAATTTTGTTTTTTTTTTCATTTTTTTTCCGTATTCGATTTTTAAGTAACGTAGTAAAAATTTGTTTTCATGTCCGAATTTTGAGATGAGCTCGGATCTTTTATTTAATAATTTATTTTGGTCTGGGAAGGTAATGATAGCTATTTCTTCCTCCAAGGAAAGTTTGCAAGTGTTTGATTGGTTGTTGTAGGCTGATGATCTTTTCATTATTTTCCAAGATATTTTTGGTCTGGTGTGCGTTTTGTTTTTAATTTCCCAGATATACTTAGTAAGCATTGTGCTGTTCGCATATTTACTGTTTGTGAAATATGTTTTGTGTACATAATTTCTTTGTTTCCAGGGTCCTTCAGTTACTCCTATGTATACTTTTTCTTCATTATCTGGTGATTTTATCGTGGGTTGGTACATTACGTTGTTTTGTAAACAATTACCGTTTAAGGGACATTCGTTTTTTATTCTGCAGTTGCACGTGGGTTTAATTTGTTCGTGTGGTTTGTTAATAATTTTCCTGTTGTGCTTTTTTATTATTTGTGCCATGTTCTCGGTGCAACTGTAGCTGATTTTTACTGTGTTTTTGTTGAATATTTTGTGTAGGGTGCTTGATTCCGGGGAGTGTTTGTGTAAGAGTTTGAAGAATATTTTTCTTACGTTTGTTTTAACGTTTGTGCTGTACGGTGGGTTGAACCATATGATATTTCTTTTCCTGTTGGCCTTTTTTGTGTTCTGTGGTGAGTATGTTAGTGTTGCTGGGAATCTACTATCTTTCGTAGTCTTTCTAAGTTTTGTTAAATATGGATTCATTGGAGGAATTGTCGGAAAGCCTGCGGTTAATCAATTTTTGTATCTGTTTGATTATAGAAGGCGGGTGGTTGGAAGATGTGTGTATATAGAGTGGTTTATCATTGGGTTTTCTGTATGGTTTGTATGTGCCTTTTCTTAGGTTGAAGGTAACAACTAGAAAATCTACTTCGTTTAGGTTAGTTTTTATATATATGTCGAATCCATTATTTTGTCAGCTGCGATAAAACAAGAAATATATACAAACTCATGGAAGCTAAAGAACGCTAAACTGAGCTCGTGAATATGTTTGGTACCTTCTGAATTTAAAGTGGATAGGATTTGACTAAATGCCGTTTGTCTGTAATCGCAGACAACTCAAGACACACGCTTCTGTTTTCGACCATGAAGGACCCGCGGTCGCCATTGTAGTTTCCTTGATAGTCACACGACAACGTAAATCGAGGGATATAAATTGAGCGCCACAATTTCAGATATCCAAACCTTCTTGTACCCCACAATCACGGCCCATCGCAACTACGATAATGTACGTTAATTTAATGTGAGCTCTCGTGTCGGCGTTCACACTGATTCACACGGCAACTGATATAGTTTTTGTTCATTTCCAGTCCTCGACCAGTGGCTGGTTGGTTGTTTTTGTTTAGCTTCATATCAAACTCTATGGGTTACTTAATTCTGAAATCAAAATATTTTGTTTGCAGTTTTATTTTATTTTTGCAGGTAATAAATGTTTAGTGATACAAGTTTTACTCAGTAACTCGTAGCTGGTTGAGGAAAAGAGATGATTTCATACCTTTCCCAAGAGTATTTGCACCTAAGCGATTATAATGAACCCAACTGCAATTGGAACTCGGTTCTCTGATTATCAATTCCGAGTGATTACCTATTACACCACCCGCACATACAAGCTTACAGCACCTGGTATTCCCAAGCGGTCACCGATCTAAGTACTGACCAGGCTCGACATTGCTTAACTTTATGAAAACCGGTGTTTCAATGCGATGTGGACATATACCTCAAGGTATGGTAGGGCCATGAAGCATTATTGTAACATACTCTGTTAATTCATGGCTTTCGACACGTCATAGTATATCTATTTAGTTAATTATCTAGCTAGCTATATAGTTATGAGTAATAAAAAATTAAATTTAAAAAATTCACTCAAAAATACTGTGTGTAAGCTTCAGGTACAAAAATAAAGTTCTTTTTTTAATCACTTCATCCCAAGTAAGGCGATTAAGCAACTAAGACGCAAAGGGTTTCTGAGTGTGAAATAATAAAAGAATAGGAAGACAATATTAGGAAATACAGAGATAATAAATGTTTACTGATTCAGAAAGTGAATGTAACGAACTCGACTATTCTACGAGCACGACACTTCAATTTTTCATTCCAAGCCACTGAAATTTACACAACCTGAAAATCTATAGATGTATTAAGTAAGATATAAATAAAGTCACTTTCAGTTAAAACACAGTTTGAAATAAATGTCGTTTATGCATCAACATTAGACGCGTCTCTAATGATTTTTTTTCTTTACCGAAATTACCCTGGTCAGATTCTGAACGAATCTCCCTCCACATAATCCGATTAACCTTTTATGCAAACAAACTATTAATTAAAACACCACTTGGTAAGACTATTTCGACAAATTGCCACTTAGGCATTTGAAGACATCACGGGTCGAGATAGGGTAAAATTCCGCTCTCTTTCACATGTTGAATCGCTTTGGAATCAAAAAGCCAACACTGAAACCTAAAAGTCTTACCTGTCAGCGGTAATCCTATCAAGAGAGCTGACTCCTAATTGCCTGTTGGGCCAAGATAGATGTCTGTTTGTTTATCTTGTTTGCTGTCAGTTTAAAGCTGAGCCCTCTTGAGTTGAAACTGCTTAGCTGGACACCACTTAACCTTTCCTCAGATTAGGGGGTAATTAAAAGTATTAAACTCTTAACGTCTTCCTTTTCGTTCGAGAATCAATATTATTTCACAGTAGCTTACATTGTCCAATATTTAAGCTGCTCAAAGTTTTAGGTTGAAGTTCTTTATTGTTGTACATATTGTTTTTACTGGTAAATTTGCCTTATCATCAGGCCGTTTCCAGCTGATATACTTTTAGTCGCTATACGAAATTCAGCGAATATCTTTTTTGTTTGTCAGCCTCTCATTGCATAAGTCTGTCATCGAGCTATTATCTCTGTATTTGATCCATTTATTAATGAGACCCAAATGAATGTTTTAGTATACTGCATTTTGGATATTTCCAGTGTGAAAATAATGATAAACTGGAAATTTAGTTTCTATTCATCGGTTTAGCTACACCGAATTTTCACTTTTTTTTGTATAATATGTCCACTGCATTCTTGAGAGAGATGGTGGAGCGGGTTCCCGTTGTTTTCTTCATGTTTGGGAATACAGAGCTTTCCTTCTCCTAGGTTAGTTGCAAGCAACATCTATAGAACTCAGTCTTCTCTCATATTGAACACATAGAGGCTGAAAACTATCAAGGCTAGGAACTTGATCAGCAAGACACAAAGACGAAAGAACAACAGAATAAAACACTATTAATTGTTGTTAAACTAGCGGAGACCCGTGCCATCAAAGTTGACGGCAAGACGGAATTTATTCTAAGTAATATGTATCATAGTGTAAGTAATTTTCGTTTAATTCAAGTACAATTTATTTTAATATTGTTCGTTGTTAACGTTAATAATTTCACAGTGTACAATTTATAAAAACTGAAGGAAAGATATTCGATATTATCCTCATAAGTGATACATATTTAAAAACCAAAATTATGTTTACAACAAAAGTTCTCAAAGCACAATATTTTTTTGTGTAAACTTTCGAAGGACTGAGTAATTCTTGACAGTCTGTAGAGTCAATCTGTAATTTCAGAGTTTACTTATTTCTCGTCCTACTGAGGCCAAAGTATCATCAGATACGATTTATTTTTTGTCGTCTCCCCTCTTATTTTAATTAAGATTTTTAAAGTAAAATGGAATTTCTAAAAATGAACAAAGCGTTCTTGGAGATATATGTGGCGCAATATACATAATCTACGAACCCTCTTCGACAGCGGTATCAGCCATCGTTACTTTGCACACTTCCAGTGAATGGTTACACAAATATATATATATATATATATATATATATATATATATATATATATATATATATATATATATATATATATATATATATATGTAGTAGAATCCCTGACAACCGGACTAAGAAGGCCTTCCGGATATGAGGAATTGGGTACAAAGTCCAGATATGAGGGTTATATTTAGAGTAAAATAAAAGAACTCAAATCAGGTTTAACATTGAAATACAACGGATTTGATTTTAAGGAAAAAGAAATAAATTATTAAATGTTACTGAAAATTCTTTAAATTAAGTATGCCACATACGCAAAACAAATAAGGTAACGAGATTTTTTAAATCGCTGTTGCATGATGATTCTTTCTCTTCTAATGTTATTCTCAACTTTTTCCGCATTTCGTTTTCCTTTTGTTCTTGAAATATTTTAAATGAAATACACTTTTTTCACTCCGCGTGCGTTATTGCAAACGTCATATCTGAATGCTGGCTTTCTTTCCATAAAACTGACAACCTTTTCCATAGCTTTTTCAATTGCAGTCCAGGTTTCATCACAATCATACTTTTATTTCCTTGTTCATTTTGGCAGTGTGAACGCTGGAAAATAGATTCTTTTGAAGATTGTATATGATACAATTTTGACTTTCCTATGATGAACTCAACCATCAGTTACAATGAACTTTCACCAGCGTCTAGCCTGTTTAAAATTTCCACTTTTTGCGATAACTCCAAAGTTGTTCTCTTCCTCTTATTCCCATCATCGCTTGCACGAATAGAAGTCATTAGGGTGAAATAAGCATAATCAATTATCCAAAGTAAATTTCATGACAAACAGAAATTTCAAATCAGTTACATATCAGCCAAATAGTTCAAATATACGCATTAGAATCATGTCCGGATATGCGGGATTCCGGATATGATGCACTCCGGATATGAGGGATTCCGGATATGAGGGATTCCGGATATGAGGGATTCCGGATATGAGGGATTCCGGATATGAGGGATTCCGGATATGAAGTATTCTACTCTATTACATAACAGAGAAATCCAAAATTACCTCATATGTATTGACTATTTCAACTAAAGTCGAATGCGTTAGCCTTATTCATATCAAATGAGTTGAATAAGGCTAATGCATACACATGAAGTAATTTTGGATTTCTCTGTTATATAATTTATATGTTCGGTCTAAGTACATTGAGCTATTTTTATGAATCTATTTTAATATTTTATATTATTTGGATCCAGCTGGATTATACACCAACGTATTTATTATACGATATATATATATATATATATATATATATATATATATATATATATATATATATATATATATATATAGTTAGTTTATGAAAAACTAGGTAATCCGTCTGGGTAGACCCAAGGAGGATAAAATTCAGAGAGCTTCAATGTAAATCCAGAGCTAATAATTTAAATAAAAACAGACCACTCTAAAGTTC
Source organism: Acanthosepion esculentum (assembly GCA_964036315.1). Classification (NCBI taxonomy): domain Eukaryota; kingdom Metazoa; phylum Mollusca; class Cephalopoda; order Sepiida; family Sepiidae; genus Acanthosepion; species Acanthosepion esculentum. Next base: position 121,297,606 of record OZ038488.1, on the reverse strand, counting down.
CATGTAATAAGTTATTTCACCACAGCCCTTTTAAAGGACTATGGATCATCAGACTTTACTTCCAATTGTTGAAACGAAAAATGAAAAGAAATGTACACATTTTTGACGGGCAGTATTAAACATATGTAAATTAACGAAGTGAGGAAGTGAGGGGGAGAGACATGAGTGAGTTAGATGTAATTTAATATTTCTATTCTTTCATACTTAATATTACTTGAGGAGGTCCAGACATTGACACATTTAATCGGTTAATTTAACGGAAGTTATATATTGATATAGAAGGGGGAGAGGAGAAAAAAGACCTAACAAGAAAAAGAGAGAAGGAACTCATGAGAGAAGGTGTCACTAACTTTCTTTGGAATGAACATGCTCGAAATAGACGCTGTCGTTTTGCTTTACTTTGAAAGTGTTATGTTGGGGGTTCATAAATATTATAATGTTTGATATAAATTTGAATGTTTAAACAGTCTACAAGGAATTTAATTTGATGTTTGTTAGCGATTTAGAATTTTTAAAAACTTTATTACAAAAATTTTGTGGATTTAATATGAAATAGTTGATTAGAAAAATATTCATAGAATGTACATTAAAGGACTAAAATTTTATTTTAAAATATAAGTTTACTTCTAGTTGTAATTGATTAAGGTGACATCTCCATCAGTTTGAATTTTATTCATGAATTTAATTCGTGACTGTTTTTAAATGGGATATTTCTTTTACTTAAAGTTTAGTTTTTAATTTAATATGGAGTAATATTTGAAGGTAATATTAGAGATCTTGATCTGTTATATATTGTATACACATCCATGCAAGTTTCACATATACATACGTTCCTTTACATGTGCAGTCACACATACAGGTACACATGTACCGATATACATGGGTAATTTCCTGTATTAATACCTACATATATCTATTGAAAATGTTTACGCATACTTACACATATATATATGTGTACTTAGAATTTCCCTAAAAAAGACTTCACAATTAATATTAGGTGATGACTTTAGTCTTCAAATATCAAAAAATCTTTCCAATTTAAATATTTTATCATCAATAATAATTATTAAAGGGTAATAGATTTAAATTTAAATTAAATTATCAATTTAAAAAAATTTTCTCCATATTATAAAGAATTTTAAACTCACAATTCCAATTGGAGAATATTAAAGGAGAAAATGGGGTAAAACATTAATAACAGAACTGTAAGTCTTTTTTTTATAATATTCTATATATCCATATATATACACATACACACATATACACATATCCGTACACATGCACATATATATATATATATACACATATATATCCATATATATACACACCCATACTTGTGCATATACGTACACATGCACACACATATATATATACATATATATATATATATATACACACCCATACATGTGCATGTGTACAAAGAAAAAGACAACTCTTGACAATATTAACTACGAGTAAACCACAATGTGCTAACCGTATTCGGAAATTAAAACATCCCTACTACACACTAAGACATACTCAAAACGCACACACTCAATTAAGATGAAAACGCGAATCATCCTTGATAATGGCTAAAGTTATAGCCGAAAGCGCTCGGAAATATAAAACATTTGGACAGTTCTTACACACCCTTTGTCCAGAAGAGAAAGCTCTTGCTCGTACACAAGAAAAATAAAATAAAAAGCTTAACCGTAGTACCTTGTCTGTCGTTTTTAATGAAACATGCATAAACGAAGGATTGCTGCCTAAATATACAACTTATATATATATATATATATATATATATATATATATATATATATATACATATATATATGGTGTATTATATGTATAGATGACTTTTAGTGCTAGAAAGAAAATCACTACCTGAATACTAAAATCTGAACATCTAAAAGTCGTTAACTGTCCTTCATATCTGCCTGTATTTTCTAAATCTCCTCTTTCATTCATGTTATACACCTCATTAATCAGGACCATTTTAACAGTTACCCCCTAGCTTGAGTGGCCCACTGCTAGCCGAAAACATCGCCCTCCGATACTTTTTCTAGATACGTCGTTGCCTCTACAACATTCTGCTCCACAAATTATTTAACTCAATCAATACTAACAGAGAGAAAACAACAATGTCCGATTTAGATTCGATCATAATACGTGAAGTTGCTTGATTTGGTTCAATGAGAAACATGGATTTATCTGCTATAGCCAATTCTGTCCAGACTGACCCGGTCAATTAATGGAAACAGAATGAAATGACTCTCTCCAAGCTCAGAAAAAGAAAACGCATTTTTCCAATAAAGTATCGAAGTTGTGGATCCCACTTTTACGGGTTTCCGTACTAATTGTAAACAACTGATTTTTCATTTTCATAATGAGATTTACTCTCACTGCTTTTCAGAGACCAATAATATTTTTACCATTTTAATTGATCAATAACCACTTTTCGATTGCCGATAAAAATATTTATTGTTGAATCTAAGATCCTTCCCACTGACCTTTGTATAGCTGTCCCTCCATTTCCAAGGAATGTTGCATCATTTAAATCATTACCGTTGCTAATCTTAAGTTTCTTTACAAACAATTTCGTCAAAATACTTCATATTTCAACGCTTGATTTTTTTAACTAATCAAGATTCGATTTGCAGCGATCAATGTATCGATTACCTGCTGAGCAAGGAAATATCCAACAAGCAAAAAAAGTTCAGAATAAAAAAATAAATGTAGTTTTTATTTCATTAGAGAATTGACATTTTATTGATATCAAAACAACGTTACTGATGTTATTAACACCCCCACTAAAAGATAAAAAGAAAATTAAATGATGCGAGAATTCCGAGCACTATCAATGTTAGGGAAATCTTTAAAGTGTCTTTAACATGTACTCAGATATTTCTTGCTTATTGTCGCAAAAAAGTGATAATTTTATATTGCTGAGAATCCTGTTTGATGTAGTTTATTTATTTATTTGGGTTAAATTAATTTGATTGTTTTTTTTTTCATATTTATTTTTATTTCTTATCTTATATATTTATTTATTTTTTATTATTATTTTATTTTTTATTTTGATCGGTGTTTTTATTAACGTAGTAAAAATTTGTTTATATAGCTTATTTAATAGTTTTGTTTTTGTT
>OZ038488.1:121274478-121289478 GCA_964036315.1 Acanthosepion esculentum | reverse complement strand
CTTCAACTGACGCGGTTCAGGGCGACCCTCTTCAGCTCGTCCAATGTCGTGCTGGCTGCCTTACCGCTGGATTTTCACCAGCACGCGTCATACGCTCCACTTTGGAGGACCCTTCCGCGGCCATGTCGTTGTTTGAAGATATCGTTGAGGTTTTTGTAACAAGCTAGTTTTTAAATGAGTAGGTTGTTAGCCTCCTGCAAAACAATCTGGAGGACAAGGGTGTGTCTTTCTTCTGGCTCGTACCACACAGACCTGTTGAGCTTGGTTGAACCTGTTAAGGACCAAAGCCCCCGCCCACTTAACTCTGGGCATCGTTGTAGCATTCAAGCCGGCCTACCACGTCATGGCGACACACCATCAGGAGAAATGCTATTGAGAAAAAACAATATCTCTTGAAAACAATCTTCTTGCAAAATGTCTTTTAGAAATTGACTATAAAAGAGTTCGCATATTCAGAATAAAATATATAAAAAATATATACGAATAACCTTGTGTTGTCTCTTGTGTAGTCTAGTTATAGATAACGCGTGAAGGATTCTATAAAAATTAACCAGGTAAAGAAAAAGCAACTTTAATCGCTTTTGTTTTCTGGTATATCAAATCAGTAAATTGTGAATTTATCTTTTTCCCAGATCGTTTTGTTCATTTGGGAGCTTTTGAATATCGGCAATGATCTCATTAAATATCCCCTTCCAACGTACTTCCCTGAACCTAAGACAAGTACTATGATTGCTAAAATACTCTATGGAAACGACTCAATGATTTCGAGTGAAGACCTCGTCTCGATGGCTTGGTGCACACTACAGAGAATATTTTAATAATGCTGATAGGGATGTGGGTAGGGACGGATGATTTTAAAATTACCTACTATAAGCATAAATGGAGACTATTAATCATTTTTCTATTGGCAAAGAAGCTTCGCTTTTGTTCGGCGGCTTACACAAAAGACTAAATGGACAGAAAGAGATTTGATTGCAACACCGGAGTCATTAAATCACCATTAAGGCAATTTATTCATTTTATTATGACTTGCACTTAATGTGCTCCGTCAGACTACTATCGAATTCGGACCAGTCACTTTGATTATGCAAATTAGGGAGGTCGAGTGAGAAATCTAAGATAGAATTGGAAGAGACGTTTTAAAGTCCGAGCCTGAAGATTATTTTGGTTGTTCATCAAAAGTGCTATTTATCGATGTTACGTCGACTGACTAAAGCGGAAAAGGGTCGAGGGTCGGGGCAGAGATACACTCAGACAGTAACGTATACTTTTGTTTTCATTCGGAAACGTATCTTTGATAATCTTAAATAAATATATACTACACACACACATACGAACATACACACATGCATGCATATATATATATATATATATATATATATATATATATATATATATATATATATATATATATATATATAGGGATGTATGGGCCTGACATAGATATGAATTTTATTATGATGAATACCAATTAAATTCTTGGAAGATCAATTTCAGCGCCAATAATTTCCCACACATTCGAGGGGTAGTGATTTGTGACAAATATATTATGTTGCACACAAAATAAAACATTCATTTAACCAAGAACATCTATAGCCTAAAGAATCTAAATCTTTCATTGAATCCTTAAACACTATTTTATATTAAACAGATATCGTATCGAGTGCGGTAACAGAACGTTTTCATAACGTAATGGCGCTTCTAGAAGCAATGGTCATTCTTCCTAAATTACTTAAGTAAGTTTGATGTAAATGTTTCTTGAAATATGGGGTCAAATCTTTTATTCATACCATTTAATAACATTATTAAAGAGACACTACATTCCCTGGCTTGCTCTTGCTTTACACCAAAATATAAATTCATTAAGTACTACGTCTTAAAAGAGCGGATCCCGTTTTGGAGTCGAGCAATTTTACTCATATTTTGGAATTTTAGTAATAGTTGACTAAAAACATTTTCTGGGCGCAAATACGTGATAGCCTTAAATTGTAAACGTCTGGGAATTTGCCATTACATCTGTTTGCATTAGTTTCGCAACTTCGGGCTTGACGTTTGTATGCAATAAGTATATGCACACACGCACACGCACATACACAGACACACATACACACACACACACACACACACACACACACATATATATATATATATATATATATATATATATATATATATATATATATATATATATGTATATATATATATATAATCCAGTGACTTGTCCCAAAGAGATGTCAGTGCAATACCTGACCACAGCAGAGGTGAACAAAACTTGGAGAGTTGAGTTACTAAAGGGAAATAACTGAAACTAAGATAGGCAGGCGTGGCATGTGGAACAAGAAGTAGAAGAATCTACACATATGGAGTAAATAAAGGGTTCACTTCGAAATTCCAACGTATATCACCCGACGAAGACGAAGCGTACAGCGACCGAAACGTCGTCAGTATGAGAATAAAGGTGAGGGCAGAAGAGAGTTTGAATATATGCATGTATGTATATATTTCTATAGCAATAGTGGATGTTTAATTATGATACGGCATTTAGTATCACTTTAAACGTTGTTTTTAGTATGATTATCCACTAAAAATAAGGTTTAATGTTATCGAAAATATGTCAGATTAATAAATCAAAATGGATTAATTGTTTAGAAATTGCTTTGTTTACGTTTTGGATATGAAATTTAAAAGATGTGAAGTTTCGACAAGCTAAACAAGAACAATCTACTCAAAGGCAGTATACAATCTTGTTTACTCGACGACGCTATTCGTAGCCGAGTCGATTAAAATCACATCGGATCTAGTGACCATTTGCAGGTTAAAATCTGTTGCAGGGCGTGATTCTCTTTATTAAGATTTCACGAATATCTACGCCGGTAGACGAAAATGAAGTACCCTTTTAAAAAATAAATGGGTATACATTAAAATAAGGTTCACAGGGTGATGATTCCTAAAAGTGTAAATCACAAATTTACATCCATACAACTGAATATGTTAGCTCTATCATTGATATTGAGGACTTTCCAATAACTACTATGCATATAAAAAAAATATATATATATTTAAAGACATTTTTTATGTTTAACATTCTTTTTTATAGATACAAGTATTTAAGTAAATGCTCTGTTTTATAATAAACTGTATTAAATAACATTTACCGGCCTGAATGTCAGAGAAATTTTCCACAGAAAATATTCCTCCTCGACAGGATTCGAACCTGTATCCTATACGGAACCGTCATATAGCCTGACGTGCCTTAACCGTTTTGGCCACTAAGGATCGTTCGGTTGTCAAGGTCGAATTTTCTGCTTATAAACTTCAATCTTCCATGAATCTCTCACGAACATTCATAACTGTTCATGGCGTTTATATATATATATATATATATATATATATATATATATATATATATATATATATATATATATATATATATATATATATATATATATATATATATATATATATATATATATATATATATATAAAAACTCGGTGGGTGAAATTGGCATCCGATGAAAAATGGAAAAAAAATGAAGGCACCAGTAACCCATGAACAGAGCGAAAGAAATCGTCCGGTACCTTAAATTTAAGGTTCAAATAAAAAAAATCCCAACGAGTAATAAGTTAAAACAAAGAGTGCTCAATATACTAAGTATAGGAAAAGTGAAATAAATAAACCCTAATAAGCAAGATACTACCTACCTAGGGTTTCACTACATGGGATCACCCTGATGATAAACCTAGGTAGGTAGTATCTGGCTCATTATCATTGATTATATATATATATATATATATATATATATATATATATATATATGGGGGACAGTATGATTATGTGAATGTTTAAATGAATAAAAAAGTGGAAAATATCTGCGTAAAGAATCTCATTCCCTAGAAGGACATCATTGGACTAAACTAATGTTTATGATGATGCAATTATACATGTGTTGGTGTGTCGCTTATGAATACGCACCAAGACCATACGCTCCAGATGTGGGAACGCTGAAATTTGTAATGGAAATTTGTTTCAGACGTGTCTGGGCATACAATCGAGCAGATCACATTTATTTTTCCTATGCTTTTGTTTTTGTTCTTAACACTTGTCGTATTAAGTGTCCTACGTTATGATAATACTTTCTTGGCCGGCCTCTAAATAGAAAAAAAAACAACTGGCAAGAAATTATAAATGCTAGTGAAACCATATCCCTACGAACTTGGATGATTAGGATATAGCTCTATACTTTATAGTAGAATAAACATAGCTGACATACATACATAGACACTACACATATATTTAGATATATCCAAACAATATACAAATTTCCTCTCATTTCTTTTCCTATTTTAATATATATGCATTTTAAAATTAAAAAAAAATTCATGACAATAAGCCTAATGCTTTGGTATATACTGTGGTAAAATTTTGTGATTTTGTATTAATTAATAAAAATGTTCAAAGGAATAAAAAAAAATAAATGAAAACGCAAAACGAAGCATTTACCCAAATATTTGAAAGACGGTCGATGAAACGATTTGTAATATATTTTATAAGTTAAGTAAGGCGTACCTTATTTCTTAGGAGTCTATGCCACTGGCAGGGATTTAGGTTTTAAGTTTACAGTGTAATGATACAAAAGGTATTTATTTTAGCAAAGTAATATCTATTTTGAATATAATCTGTTGTTTGCTTGCCAATGAACTTAGTTCAACGGTGAATATAAATCCCTCCGATCGAATATTATAAACAAACTTTCCACATCAAAATACAGCTATCTACATGTGAAACTGTGAATTTATAGATACATATACGTGTTTCTCTCTCTCCTTCCTCTCACTTTCCCCCTCTCTCTCTCTCTCACTCTCTCAATATATATATATATATGTGTGTGTGTGTATATATATATATATATATATATATATATATATATATATATATATATATATGAGAGACAGAGATTTGTGTGTGTGTGTGTGTGTGTGTGTGTGTGTGTGTTATCAATCCCTGGTATGCTAAATCCGATAAAAGTCGATCAAATCTGTTATTCCTGATTACCATTGTGTTACAGTTAATCCGAAATAATCCTTAAACTGATATTACATTGGAGATCTGCAGATATAATTCATTGTTGAATTAAACTTTTTCCAGCAATATGGGTATCATTTGTTCTTGATTGCAGTATAAATGACTAATTAGCAACTATAGAATCCATGAAGTTACGTCAGTTATATAAAGTGTTTGCCTGCAACTAAAACTAGACGAACACGCCAAAGGCAGTTCAACGTCTGCCCGTCTAATTCTCGAAGAATAAATAAAGCATAAAATGGTAAGAATTTGCCTGAAAGAATATACCACTCTATTTTTCATGGAATATTGTATTTAAAAAAATGTCAAAAGAGGAAAAAATTATCATTCTTATTTTGTTGTCCAAAAAGGATATGAGCGTGATATAAACGCGAAATCGGAGAGTCATGCTGAAATTCCAGATGAGTTTCGTTGCATTTGCTTTCGCACAAATATAGAACGGTGTGAATACATCTTTCTCAATCCATATATGAGTTAAATAGTAAAATGACTAGCCTCTTCAGTCTTGGTTGGCAACCAGTCTAATCGAAAGGCAACATTGAACTGAAAACCATGTATACCCTTCAGGTGCATGTACTATGCATCTGAAGGCCCGCGGTCGTTAAATCAAGAGATTTAGAATAACCTTAATTAAAACGAAAAAAGGCATCAAACGTACATTTAAGAATTAATTTTCTCGTCTTTTTTTCCGTTTAACACATACATTCATAGTCTCTTTTCCCAGTGTTTAATGTTTATCATAGTTAGATGTGTAAAAGACTTCTTAGTTCAGTATGATCTCGCTTTATGACTATTCCGAGCCCATCGCTAATCCAACCTTGACTCTAAACTTTGGTGACGGTCATCACGTATTATCCATAAATAAATTTTTCAAATTTTTATCGCAATTTTATCTTTCATTTGAAATTTCTCAACAACTGCTTCCACATTTTCTCTTGTGAATCATGACAGTAAAGAACGGGACTGGAAATTGAACTTGGCTCTCCTATTTCGCATTGCAAGCCGTTATCCATCACCTCATCCACATTTCCAAGCTTACAGCATCTGTGGTTCCCAAGCAGTCACACATTTAGATACTGTCCAGGATTAATGTGTCTTGTTATAAGGCCTTAAGCACTTCTAGACCCCATAAATTTAGCATCGGCTGTGAGGGCGTATAGCTTCCGAGATTCTCTTCTAGCTTTAATTTTCTGATAAGTATGTGAAGGACTTTAACTATCCGATGTACGTAGGGGATTTCTATAACTTCCTGTTATCCAGTTGTCTTTTTTGTGCATATCCTTTGTTCAGATAGGTTGAAAACCTGTACACTTCAAGGTACATTACCTGGCATCCTTTGAGAACCGAACCTCCACTTGGTGGCTATAAGGGTCCTTTGTAATAGAACCCTCTGTTGCACTATATCTCTGTTGCCGTTGGATGTGACATCTTGTGCAAAGCTTAGTTCTTTAATCACTTAGTGTAGACTCAGCACATATTACGGTCATCACAGATCAAAACCTCTGAGAACAAATGGCATCCCTGATTGATATTAAATTCGATTCAGACCTCTGGTATTTTCAAAAAATAATATTTTGAAACATTTAAAACCAGTATATAATGTGATAAAATCAGGAATAGATTCGCATAATATTTGATTCCAGTTGTATAGTTGTTAGTAAAAGGGACAACATGCCAATTACAAATTGGGAATACCTAAATAAAAAAAAGTGCAACAAGTTTAATATGAAGGAACCTCGGTTCTCGAACGGCTCACATGTCGAACAAATCGGACAGACTTGAAACAGAAAAATTGAGATGAAAATGTCTCGGTTATAGAATAAAATTTCAGTTCTCGAACAACATAGCCGAATCGAGTTAACACGAACTGAATCATTCCTGCGTCGATTGCCATGTTGCATACATTCATGTGTTGTGCCGTGATTTTCCTTTCTAGTTTTATTGTACTGTGACTTTTTTCTCTGCATTGATTCCTATTGGAAAATAGTTTTGCATTACGAACATTTCGGTTTACGAACGGCTTTCAGGAACGAATTAAATTCGTGAACCGAAGTTCCGGTATATCTAGGAAGTGTTGTAACAGATGAGCGAAAATGCGACACCGAAATATGAAGGTACGTTGAGATTGCAAATGATGCCCTGAAAAAAATAAGTTGTCTATTACGGAAGAGGAAAATTTCGATAGGAACAAATAAAACAGTGTCGACCTTTTATTTAATATAGGTTCTTCAATATGGCAGTGAATGCTGGACAATTACATCACAGTTGCAGAAAGGAACTCAGGCAACAGAAATCTCTTAGTAATCTGTGAATAAATTGCCAACAGAAATTTGTTTCTACAGAAAGATGCTGGTAATGCCATCGAGTGAACCTATGAGCCAGAACAAACTTTTAGAGAAAATGGAAAGAAAAAGAACACTTATATTTTGCCATTACTATCCATCCCAGACGCTGCTCTCGCATCTATTTAGAGTACGTAGCTCCACTTTTCGGTAAAAAATAACATAGCATGAAGAAAAAAGTCCCCAAAATTAATAAAAACAGTGTTTTATCGTCAAAATGTGTATTCTGTTATTAAGAGGAAAACCAAAGATTTTTTCAATTTTTTAATTCTTTCTAGCACGTTAGAAATTTTGGTTAAATTTTTTTTTTCTTTCGTTAGCGGTCGACGTAATATTTACAATTAGAGTTTTACCGCCATTTTCCGGTACAATAACACAAGGATTAAATTTACTATTTCCAGTAAGCAAAATATTCTGGTGTATTTCAAACAGAAATTGTATTGATTAGAATCGATTTTTTTCCTAATAAGCGCCCCTTTTAATCATATTTCATCATAATGTAATTCACTATATTAAAAAAATGTTTCAAAAGTAAAATATAATTTTCTAAAACTTTATTTGCGGAATATTAGCTGATTTAAAGTATATTTAATCTGATTTGAGAAAAATATTATTTACTTTAAGTTTAATATAACACAGAAATGTATTTTTAAAACGAAACAATAGCTGTTGCTTAACCGACATCCCCATGTTTTAAGTAAGTGACAAGGAGTTAACAGGTTTTGACATAATAGTTGCTGATCTACGGGGGAATTTATCTGTAAAAAATAATAAAAATGATTGATTCCAATCAATACAATTTCTGTTTGAAATACTCCAGAATATTCTGCTTACTGGAAATAGTAAATTTAATCCTTTGGCTTTCAATTAAAGATAAATTGAAAGCTACAAGAAAGCTTTTACATTTATAAAAGTTCATTTTAAACCATATGCATCGAAAATTAGTGGAAGTACCTAATTTACATAAGATTGATTCATATGTTCCCCAATGTTGGCAAGATTTGCTTCTACACGCCATCTTTTCTCATTATGCATAAAAAGTAAATGTGCTAAAATTGACACCAATGTGGATTTATTGCATTAAGTTATAGTGAATCTTGCAAAGCGCATCAACATTTGCATCACACATGATGGAAATCCTATTGAAGATTTTATTTGTTTAATATTCCAGTTCAAGAAAATGTTGCTAGAAATTTCATTTCTTGAGAATATACATTTTTTTTTATGTGTGCAGATTTCAGGAACACGCTTTATATGTTGAAATATTATTTAAAACTCCAAAAACAGTCTTCACTATAATGAGTTAACGTGATAATGTAAAATATATCCAGTATCATAAGTGATTTTGAAGGAAATGACAAAAGAAACTACACGTTTACTTTTGATATGTTTCCATCGGGAATAGACATGTTTTGTATACCGTCTTCTATTTAAATATCTCCATTTTCCAATAAAATTATCATTCATCATGGCGACAATCATTTAAACGATTTTTGATGCATAAAGTAATCATAATGACATATATATTGTAATATAAAAAATGAAACGTTGAAATAATAACAGTGAAAATTATTCTGTGAAAGAAAAAATATTAAAAACACTTTCTCAGTTTAGATATTTTGTTTTTTCTTTGTGATTTAAATCGAAGTGAATATTGAAACCGAACGACAATTCTAAATGTAATCATACATTTCAAAATGGCTCGAATGATATGTCTATAATAATAAAGGATATATTTGAAAAATATTCTCTTAAATATTTAACAGTGAATACCATTGATCCTATAAACTTGAATAATTTGGAAGCCGTCTTTTTGTCATTCAAATTACTGATTCAAGGTCTCCGTCCATTTGTTCTAAAACGACTGTTTAAACAATATCTTCAAAAACTTTTCCTGATATGCAAATCATTGATAAAAGGTTCTTATCCGTCTGTCCTAAGAGGAATTTAAACATTAAAAAACTTTTCTTATATTCAAATTGTAGATAAAATAATTATTTCTATGTTTCCAGAGGACTGAATTTAAAACAAAAATATTTAATTTCATTCAAGTTGTAGATACAAGACTTCTAGTCAGTCTGACTCAAGAGGACTATTGAAATAAACCATTTTTAAAAGAAGTAATTATAACAGTGTAGTTCTATTCATATAGCTTTATATTAGTATTTAAATAAAGAATTTAACATTATGTACTGTGAGGTTTAGCCGTTTTGCACTCTTTTCTTTGTTTCTAACTAAATTTTCACTATTCCAGTACGCCTTCAGATTCCGTCGTAAAGACTTCCGTCCCCTGTTAAAACACTACCGAGGTATTTAAATTTTCCTACCTACTTGATTATGACATCACCACCATTTGTATCGAGAACTGTTGCTTTTCGGTCTTCTTAAAATTGATGTTTAGTCCTTTCTTTTCTCTTTTCTTTTAATATCTTGACTCTGAATGGATTTCTGCTTGTCCCTAACTGGGGACCGGTCAACAAGGAGAAATCCCTGATATAATCTATTGAAAGAAACGGAATCATTTCTCTCACAAAAGGATTTGGACGAAGGAAACACGAAATGTCGTAAACGGAATTTGAATTATATTTAGTCATACATAACTTCCGTTTGTGTTCATCAGTTTTATCTTCAAAAAATTGAAGAATAATTATTTTATATTCAATTACTTATTCACCATTATTTGCAAAGTCTTGTTGCCCCTTATCCATTATTCGCTATCTTTTGAGTAAAATTCCTCAAGTTTTGAAGGCGAAAGGTTTGCAATGAACACTTGAAACTGTCTGTCTATATTTCTGAGATGAGGCATTATGTACACTATTTATATTATTCGGACTATTGTCCTCATCTTTGTCGCCATATTTATTACAACGTTTCGGCCGTTGTACGCTCCTGATTTTCAGGTGGTTGGAATGTTGAACTGAACCCTTTATTTCGTTCACTGGGGTAGACTGTTCTAGTTCCACATGTGGTAAAATGGTAGCTGAAGACATTAGGTTTATAATACCCAGAAATTCATACACAGATGTCCTCAAGGACACATGGCACAGTGGATAAAGGCATTGGTTAGATCCAGTGACAGGGCCCAAAGAGTGTGACTTCAATACCCGGTTAAGGCAGTGGAGAACTTGGAGAGGGGAATTAACAGGAGATAACTGATGACTGACATCCATTAAACATGGCACGTGGAACTAGAACAGTCTATCCCAGTGAGCGAAATAAAGGGTTCAGTTCGACATTCCAACCACCTGAAGGAGGCTGGAGCGTACAACGGCCGAAACGTTGCGATAAATATCTCAACAAAGATGAGGACAATAGTCCGAATAATGTAAATAGTTCACTTGAAACTAGTGTCCATTTTGCAACGATTAAATGTAATAAGTGGCTAGATTAATACGTCGTTCGGATAGAAGAGACACCTTTTCTTCCTGTGTTGTTTCTACCGTTTACGGTTTTACATTGTCATGTAGCATACCAAACGTTTTCCTTTAAACCACGCTGCCACTATCGTGCAAATTCTAAGGCATGTTAGTGTACTCCAAACGCATTCTTCACTGTCATGTTCCCCTGTCACGTCAGATTAGTCGTTAAGATGACACAATCGTCATTACAACGGGTTCGATTTACAAATCTGAAACTAATTTCACACACACTAATACTTAAATGAGTGATTTCAATGTTCTTTCTGTTGTAAAACCCTGTGTCTATTACTAATATGTATTTACATATTTCTTCTGCAGTGTAAATTTTAGATAGGGAATATTTTCAATATACGAAGTAGCCACATCAAATAACCTGAAGTCATTTATTGCATCTGCCTACAGTAAAAATGTCAACATAGAATATATAGCAAAGTGTTGCTCTGTACTAGTATGGTTTTATTAAAAGGGGAGAAGAAAGGATCATTCTGTAAGTTTTTTTAAAAGCGTTAATGTAGCCATTATTGGAAAACAAAATAAAGTCATTCTGTTCTAATGTAGCTTTATAAAAAAACAACAAATGCCTCAGAACACATAATTTGCGAAAAACCATTTTGGAAAAACAAAATAATGTTTGAAATTGTCATTTCCCACTAATCTTAATTAAATTTATATTTTTGCATTATTTTATTCTCATTCTGGACATTCTTTATTGTAAACAATATATAAAGAATTAGTTTGAAATGCTTTTCTTGAGACAACTCATAGTAATCGCAATTACAATAATTTGCTGTGGCTGTAGAGACTAGAATAATTTCAAAATCCCAAAAGATATTTGGCTGTAATCTGTAAAACCCTCTCCTCTTCCATTCTCTATTCAGGAAAAATGTTTGAGTTTACTAGAATTTTTTTCATAATATTTAATGGAAATAAGAAATAGCATGAGACAGTTTCAATTTCAAGGCAATCCGAAATTACCTTCTCATAACATATCATCGTATTTTACGTTAGTTACTTTCAAAACAAAATTCATTAATGATTGCGCAAACAGTTAATTAAGTTAATTGATGTTGTTGGTGTAATCATCATCATCATCATTATCATCATCATCATGCTGAGGTTAAATAGTTATTTAGTTCCCTAGTTAAGCTGTACTTTACGCCTTTCTGCCAAGGAAGTCGTAAAGACATGTCATAGACGCTGTTTGGTTTCAGCGAGAAAAACAAATCAAAACAGAAAGAAAGAAAGAAAGAAAGAAAGAAATATAAGAGAGGAGGCAATAACATTATCATATGTTTAAAATGTGCCTCGGGGAAATAGAAAAACTTGTCAATTGCCAAACTTTTCATTGTAACTTCTTACTTTCTTAAATAATCACCTACCTACTATATTGCAATATTTTGTTAAAGTGGTTAAGCTCAAATATTTAATGGTGCAATACGGATATGGTCAAGCAACTGGCAAGGAACTTAAGTCAGTCATTAACTTCGGAATTATGATTCATCAGAATTTACAAATAACAAAATTTAGAAATTTTTAACCATATTTCTAGATATGAAGGTTATTATTATTATTATTATTATTTTTATTTCCTTTGATATCTGGCGTTTACACATTTCTTTCCAGGTCCTGCCCAGCGACCTAAGGTTAGAAATAGCATCATGACACTTTCCACTGCCAAAAAAATAAAATAAAATAAAAAATAATTACATAGATAAAGCCGTTCGTAAAGTGTGGGCTGTACTTGTCAGAACATTTTTTTGTATCTCTTTGAGGCATGGACTTCCAGGGATCCCTTCAATCAGCCTAGTGGAATCTTTTCCAACCAGTCCAAGGGCTCCAACTACAACAGGGATTGTTGATGTTCCCATGTGCCACATTTTTGAGATTTCTATTTCAAGGTCCTTGTATTTTGACAGTTTTTCGAATATCTTCAAAGATACATTGCAGTCTGCAGTGACTGCCATATCAATAAGGTGGCACTTATTTTGTTTGTGGTCTTTAATAACAATGTCTGGACGGTTGGCTTTGATTGTTCTGTCAGTGTGTATTGTGTAGTCTCATAGAACTGTAACAGGTCCTATCTCCGTAACCGGGTCAGGATGGTGTTCGTAACAATTTCCTTCAGTTTCCTTCTCATAGGAGTTGCAAATTTTCCAGTGCAGATATTGGCCCAAACTGTTATGCCGGGTTTTATATTCAGTGGGTGCCAATATCGTGCAACCTGATATAAGATGATCAATGGTTTCTGGTTATATTATTATTATTATTATTATTATTATTATTATTATTATTATTATTATTATTATTATTTACTTTTTATTCACTACAGTCCAGTACTGTGTTAATAACCAGGGCCCCTCGTATGGTAAAGAAATGCAATAAATAGATGTATTCTCTTTGCATAAATTCTTATGCTAAGTGACACTTTACATGTACACATTTTATATTTGTTACGTTGATGATACTCTCCTTATTCGATAAGCAGCTCCACCCAGAGCAATGTTCTTTAATCTCTTGAAAAAAAAAGAGCTGTTAGGGTTTTTTTTAATGTCCTTGTTTGTGGCATTTTTTTATCATTCCTTGAGCTTCAATGGGAATAATAGTAGTTTTAAGGTGCCGTATTTTATCAATTTCAATTTAAAGATCATATCTTTAAAACAAATTTGGCATATACTTTGAAAATCCTAAAGTCCTCATCAGTAATAGAAATTGAGATAAGATTTACTAGATTTGAGAAATCTCTTTTCCTGAAAAGTTGTTTCTAGATAAAGTTTGAATGAATTTCAACTGACAGTAGCACTAACTGCTCGACCAATGAATGACCGATGATTGCTTTTAAGGAAACGGCTTACATTACCATTGTCAAATAGTGATCTCCTGATCTTCAGTTCCAGAGTGATGTTCATACCATGTTCAAAACGTGATACACTCTAATATTTGACATACATACCAATGAATAAACCGATCTAATTTATCTTGTCAGTGTTATATTCTTTCAGTGACAAGAATGGACAGCTAGATTATAGGTAGGCAACAGTCATAACATGTTGCTCGCATGTTCTACATATTTGAACCAACATTTATTATGTTTCCCTGCTAATCCGTGATAAGCAGGCTTTCATTCTGTGCAGTCATTAATATTATTATCTTCATAATACTAAAACTCTGTGAACTTTGCTTGCTTCTATGTTTTTCACCGTTCACACGAAGTCATATATATAGAGTGGGGAAAAGAAACATGTAAATTTATTATCGTGTAGGAAGTGAGGAAGAGAAGAGTGTGGTGTGTATACATGAATTGACAGTAAGACCAAAAAAAGCTCTCTCGTTCCAACTCTCTGTCTCTCTCTCTCTCTTTCCACTTCACTCTTTCCACCTCTCATTCTTTCTACCTTTCTCTTTCCACCTCTCTCTTTCCAGCCCCCTTTCTTTCCACATCTTCCCTTCCACCTCTCTCTCCTTCTACCAGTCTCTCCCTTTCCACCACGCACTTTCCACCTCTCTCTCTCCTTCTACCGCTCTCTCTTTCCACCACTCTCTCTTTCCATCTCTCTCCTCCTACCGCTCTCTCTTTCCACCTCTCTCTCTTTCCACCACTCTCTCTTTCCATCTCTATCTTTCCACCTCTCTCTCTTTCCACCTCTCTCTTTTTCCACCTCTCTCTCTCTCTCTCTCTCTCTTTCCACCACTCTCTCTTTCCATCTCTCACTTTTCACCTCTCTCTCCTTCTATCGATCTCTCTTTCTACCTCTCTCTCTTTCCCTCTCTCTCTCTCTCTTTCCACCGCCCTCTATTTCAACTTATCTCTTTCCATCCCGTGAATGCGCGCGTGTTTATTTATATTTCAGCTCACCTAAAACAAAAAATATTTTAAATATTTAAAAATATTTATTGCCATATTTAAAAATATTTTCAAGTGAACATGAGTTAAATATACAATTTGCTTCTACAGTAAGATCACGGGTAGTCTAGTTATTATTATTATTATTATTATTATTATTATTATTAATATTATTATTATTATTAACACGAGATATCCGCTGCACGCTCTAAGTGTCAGCAATTCTTATCTTATCAGTATCAGCGGTCTATCTCTACTTAACACTTTCCCTTGAGACCTATGCTGTAAGCATATATGCGGGAGGGGAGTATAACG
>OZ038488.1:121266978-121269478 GCA_964036315.1 Acanthosepion esculentum | reverse complement strand
TGAGTGTCAAATTCTCCAAGCCCTGTTTGTTCATTATGCGACCTAGAAATGTCAACTGTCTCTTTTTTATTCTTATTATAAGTGTCCTTCTTGTTTCCATTTTCTCGAAAACTTCCTCTTTACTCACAATTTTCACTCAATGGTATTCTCAACATCTTTCTGTAGAACTCTGTATCTGTATAGTTAAAAGTAAAATTAGAACTGCCACTGCTAACAAATATATTCTTCATTTGTGCTTGACTAATAAAGTATGTCCCCCTTATATTTCCTTTTAAATTAAAAGGGCCAATTTACATCCAAGACAGAAAATTGAGGAAGCATTTATTACTAATTTTATTTCTAAGCTTCCTTATAATCTTGCCAATTTGTATATTATTAATTATGGAGTATTACAATGGGCTGACTTTCCTATTTTTATAGGATTCGTTTTGTCCGTTATGCAGCACTTGTTCACGAACGTAGTCGTTCTCCACTTACGATTAAACATCAGAATCAGTTGCAACATTTAATTTATAAAAAATGTGGGTGTTCTGTTAATCCTAGTATTGGTCAACATGTCTTGAATCTGTCTTCATACCAGTTGTCTGAGCTTGAACTATCAATCCTCTCGCATGGACTAGATTTCTGTGTTCCTCCCTCACATATTAAGCGAGAGGAAGTGTATTCGGATTTTGAGGTTTTGTTCGTGCAGCTAGCTTAGCTCCAACCTGAATCTGCTAGCAAGGTCAGCGACCTTAAGCCAAAGTTAAACAATATAGCACATTGCTACGCGGGTACTCCTGTTTCACATAAGGAATCAAAGTGGAACAAGGAGCAATTTCGGGTAATTAAAACTCTGTATCTGTTCCTTCATAAAATTTTCACAAATGTTTCAAAATTTGTTATTCATCATTATGTATGTATTTAAATTTTTTCTTCAGATATTTTTATAAATGTATGAATAAAAAATTTCATTCTTTTTGTAAAATGGTAAGTAATAAATATTTCAATATAGTTAGTTCACATTTTTATTATCTTGTAAATAAGCAAAATCTAATAAATTTATAAATTTCAATATCATTTTAGTGTCAATTCCCAGGAATAAGGAAAATGTATAAATTCACTTTGATATGTTTGAGTTTTACTAAAATTCTAATCATTGCTTTTTTAAACAAACATGGCGTGAAAAAAAGGTGTCAAAGCAAAATAACCATCCTTTTTGATGCACTGTTTTTTTTTGCTGGCACAAAAGTTAAATATTAACGTTTGTTTTTTTTTATTTTAATATATAATCCATAAAATTTAAGATTGTCCAGCCATCACTGCGATATACGATGGCATTTATTATATAACGATATAGCACACTTTTCTTTTTATATAATGAAATTATCCTGTTTCTTAGTAACTTTACTTAGCTTTTTCAAGGCATCTTTCGGCGTAACATTTTCCGTTTTTTCTGTTAAAACTACGTATATATATAATTTTTCATCCTTGCCCAATTCTGATATCTTCAATTCATAATTTGAATCTTTGGCTGTTCCTTTTGTTGACAACCATACATTTTGTCATCTTACAATTTATATATATTCTCACTTTTGTTTTTCCACCTAAAAAAATCTAATAGTTTCCTGTTTGTCCTTAGGTGATGACTGATCAACATGGTGAAATCCCTGAAATGTTCACGGGAAAAAAAAGATTCATTCTTTTCGCAAAGAGATTTAAATCCAGTGCACATGAACTGCCGTAGACAAAAGGTGAATTAGGTTGAGTCATTAGTAATTTACAATTTACTTTATAAACTCTGTTCTTCAAAATACTTACAGAAAATATATTTGGCTATTCCAATGCACCTTTGAATTTCAGAGTTCAGATATTCTGGCCTCTTGAAAAGCATAATTTAGATATTTAAATTTTCGTAATTGCTTGTTAAAATAAATCGACGCTTCATAGTTCATATTTTCGAATATTTCTCTTGCAGACAACAATAAATTTTATATTCTTACAATTGATGTTTAGTGTGTTCTTCTCATTTGTGTTTACACTCTTATCTAGGAATCAGCCATCTGCATATCTGATACTGTTAAGGTGTTTGCCATTTACATAGCTGATGTTGTTAAGGTTGTGACCATCAATAAGTAATCCCGGTAAAAGTTCTAATTCTCTAAGAAGAACTGTCTCGATGTAAAGTTTAAATAAGTCCGGTGGGAAGACATCGCCTTGTCTTACGCTGTTTTTTTTGTGTCTGTATTTACTAAATTCATTTCAGTTCGTATGGGGGTTGCTTGCTTCAATTAATTAATAAAATGGCTAGAGGTCAGCTTTATTAAGCAATATTCGTTATCAGAAGTGGAAAAAAAAATTAACAAACAGACTGTGACGTTTAATCAGATAAAAAAATTTGAATTATTATATTTTATGGGGTAAAGTATTTAAGTAATTTCATATTTATAATCAGATATTCAAGGTGATAAAGAAATACTCTTTCTAATGATCCCAGCTGATCAATGGAGTTGCTCAATTC
>OZ038488.1:121251978-121264478 GCA_964036315.1 Acanthosepion esculentum | reverse complement strand
TAAAGTGTGTACCCTATATAACACTAGGCGAGTTCAATATGACAGGCAAACCAAACTATATATATATATATGTATATACATATATATATATATATATATATATATATATGTGTGTGTGTGTGTGTGTGTGTGTATGCGTGTGTGTGTGTGTGTGTTTAATCAAATGTCAAAAAACTTTTATTACTCAATTTATTGCAATTTAGTTACTTATGATCTCGTGCCAATAGCAAAGTTCCACTGGTAAAATTCGCAATAGCTAAAACATTTGTTGCAGTATAATACTCACGCTTGTTAACTGCAGATTCTTGTTCTTACTAAAAATCATTAAATGAAGAAAAATGATCAGACAAGTCAGTTCGATTGGTTGCATACGAAAGTGATACGATTCTTTGAATGCATTAGTGACATTTTTTTCAAGAGTCTTCAGACCGTTTATTTCTTTTCTTTCTTTCTTTCTTCTACTTTATTTCTCGTAACCTACACATTAACTGTCGAATTGGCAACCAATAATTTATTTCAACTCCTGTAAATAACAGTCAACTCGCTCTCAAAACGCTGTTCCTGTAGACAAGAAAAAGAAACATCTGTCCGTTAAAATGTCTGCCTTGTTGCTTCGCCTTTCTGAACCCTTCAATGATAGATTAGGCCGAACGATTTGGGCGGCAAATTGTCAAAAAGCCACTTAGCATAAATTGAATCGACTGCATCTTTTCATTTTACTTGCTTCTCTTTGTATTCTTGTCTTTCCTTACTTCAAAATATTTTCTTTATTGTTCTGAAATATCTAAGTTAAGATTCCTTGCTTTCTGACGTTATCAAAATAAAATATTTTTAAAAAAGACATGATAAGAAAAAATATATATGTCACATATACATGTATATATATATATTTTTTCTTTCATATATATATATATATATATATATATATATATATATATATATATATATATATATATATATATAATGTATGTATTTTTTCAAAATGCTTGTGTTTTTTCCTTCATTTTACACTCCTGTATGTGCGTGTGTTGTAATGCCCATTTTCTTTGATCATGTCTTGCAGACAGATTTTAGCCATGATATGTTTTGACAAGTGATGATATCTAAATGTGGATATCGATTAGGCAAGAAGATTAAAGAACATTGATTCTTGGTGAAACGTTTTTTATGATTGATCCATAAATCTTTGCTTTTAGTTCATTTCTCGATTCGATTTTTTGCTTAGTTCTTTTATTTGTTAATCTTACCATTGCCTTTCCATAAAAAATAGAGTGATTTTATTATCTGCTGAAATCCTTTTATCAATACCGCTCATAAAAACAAGGATGTGTTTAAACAGTCTTCTCATATGTGGTCAAAGGTCGTCTATATGTCAGCTGGATGATGATAATATTTTTTCTAATTTGGCGACCGTAATCTTTTTTATGAATTCGTATATTGAATCTTAGGGCAATGATATCCTTATGTTTCATTACTTTGATCCCTGCGTCTCAGTCGACAAGGCATCTGTTTTCCTTAAGTTTATATCGTCTTTAGTAATCTTTACGGAACCTCGCAAACATACGGGTACGCTGTAGCAATTTTCATTAAAAATGCTCTCACGGTCTACAATCCCTAGCTGCAACAGTTCAGAACATTACGGCCGGGAATGTCATGCCATATCCACAGTTCATTTCTTTCGTATTCCATTGCTAAGAACTAATTCGCATTGCATAGCTTCTTGACCAAAGCTTCTTTCTGGGATATACTCCGAGAAAATGTTTTTTTCCGATCACTTTAAACTTAACAAAATAATCAAATTGGGATATTAATTTGGGGCCGCTCCGTGTAGACAATGTTTTTCGACTTTCGTATCGGATAATCCACTAGGAAATAAGAGAACATCTATGTTTATCTTTGTTTTTTTTTAAGATTTAGTTCGACCAGTTCAGACCTTCCACATTTCCATGAACACTCGGTCGAATCTTCGTATTGTTTAAAAAAAAAGACAGCGTTTTCCCAGGAATCGCTATATTTTGAGACGAACTTCCGACAGGATAATTCCCTGATTCAATGTATTTCGTTAGCTTCTGTCCTCTTAATTCTTATTCTATTGTTCTCGCTCCTTAATAATATATTTTCTTTTTTTCCCTTCTTTTGTTCTACACTCAGTAACCCACTGTATCTTAGTGGCATTATTACCTTTCTTGGGGGAAAATGTTTGAAAAATTATAGGATCGATCTATCGTACATATCCGCACAATGCCCTCATTCAATAACCGTCTAACTTGACTGGCCTTTTGAACATTTAATAAAAGATTACTTCCTGGTTGATTCTATTAAGACTTTTGAGAGCACCGAACGTGAAGAAGGTCGAAAATCTATCGACTGTGGTAAGAAAATTTTAGATGGGATTTAGTTTATAGACGTTAAATTCGTTTACGCCTTCATGTTGTAGTGAATTATCTTCAACTCTGCAATCTCTTTCCGCACAGACGAAACGCATCAAGCGACGCACTGTTTCTATTTGCATGTTAAATGTTGAGATGAGCTTTCAATTCTTTTGTCCAGCAGCGCAGAACATAAGGCATAAGACCTCAGGCTCGCTATGCTACGCCCATCGAGTCGAATCACCATCATACCCTCAGTATTGCAATTATTAGGAGAAAGCTCCTATCAGTCAGATTTTTCCGCAATAATTATTATCTTTTGGAAGAGACTGATGTGCTAATTCTTAAACATCTTCAAGTCGAGCATCAATCCTTATCTCTTGTCCATATCCTCATAATCTTTACTTTCTCCTTCGTCCTCATATTTATATGACAAATTTAATTCATTAAACTTCTAACTTGAGTGGCTCTTGAGCTTATTAATATTTTGTCTTTTAAAAAAGGACTCATGGTCTCAGATCACATTAAAATCTGTCGACAATTAAATTAAACTAAAGAAAGTTTGATAAAAAAGATGATGGGGATCCTAACACAAATAATATAGAGATTGCTATGAGTAATTCTTGTCAAAGGAATTAGTCTTTTAAAGAAGAATGAATTATACATTGAGTTCACGTAAATAATATACATAGTCAAATGAGAAGATTGCATTGTCCCAATAATCTAGTTGTTGAGTGCATAACTAGGACTGGTTTGAAATCTGCAACAATCTGAACTAGGAAGCAGGTCTAAATAGTTATTTACTATCGTGTCGGTTGGTCTGACAGAAAGCCACAGTAGTTGAAGGTTATTTTAAGGCCGAAATTCATATTTTAGCTAATTCTTAACTAAAACACGAGCTCTAAATTATGTTCAAAAACAGACGTATTCATTCATTATGGAACGATAGGAAACAATGAAATGCAAATTCTTCCAGCCAGGAAATGTCGAAGATGGATCGAACGATCTAAATATGATATGCGCCTTATTATGTAAAATAAACTGAATGTTGCAGTTACATACTCTTGGAGAATTAAACTAATTTTCATGATATAATTCTTCATTTTTATAGAATCTAACGTCTATTTTGTTTTTGTTTAATCATTTCAACCCAATTTAAACAATGAAGCTACTAAGACGAAAGAGGGTAGGCAATGAGTGTTAGAGAATATGAGAAAAAGAAAATATTATTAATGAGAGAGAACAGTGAAAGAATAGGAATCCAGAAGTCAATAGATAATGACTGACATTACATTTAAATTTTAGAAGTTCAAAGTTGACTGGAAAGTAAGCAACGGGAAGCGTGAGAGAAGACAGTGTTAGCGTAGAACTTACGGTTAAAACTGGCTATTTCAACTGTAAAATGATGAGACCTGGCAGTCAATCTAGTATTGCGATTAAATTCATAAAGGAGGAAAAGTCATCAGAACAATTACCATGAAAGTATTTATAGAAAAGGCAGAGGGAAGTTACGTTACAGCTCTGGAAAATGTACTGAAACCGAAATGCAAAGTTAGGACCAATGAATTTGCAGATTCTTCTTTGTATTTGATGAAGAATCTCTAAATACATAGCTGAAGCACCAGAACAGATGTGGCAGAAATATTCAAAGCTTGGAAGAATGGTAAATTTATAAATGTGTATAATTGATTCTGAAGAGGAAAAATGTCTACAACACAGTGAACCAATTATTGTTTTCCTTTTATTTTAAACAATGACTTTCCTTATATTTATAATTTTCAATTCATTTCTATAGAAAACCATTTGCAATGTTTTAGAATATACATCCGAGTTGTCATACAGTCATTATTTCTTGGTGGCTGACAACGGTTCCTTAGCATTTCCCGAAGAAAATAATTAGCAATACATTTAATTATGAATAAAATATTCCCATTCAGTCCGTCAGCTTTTCATTGAATCCCCGATATAAACATTTTTCTCCTCTAATCTCAATGCATTTCTATAGTAAAATCATTTTAACGGATTTACAATAAACATATCCATGTTATATTTATTAGAGGCCCATTGTCGGTAATATCTGCATAAACTCCTAACCCGGGAAAATCGTTTTCTTCCTGATTCCCAATGCATATAATTGTTTTCAATGCATTGACAATATACTACTTGCACGATCCGGGAAATAATGACTGCATAATTTGCTGATCATTGAAAATGCATTTCTCCCTCCTTTTAAAAAAACTTACGGCCACTTCACTTCAGGTACAATCACCGACGTTAAGCGATGTGGAATCTGGTCGGTACCTTGATGGGTGACAGCTTGTGAATAACATGTGCCTTAGGCTTGGATGTGGGGTGTGCTGTAATGGGTAAGAGATCAGAAATGTTATTCGGAGAGCCGAGTTCCAATTCCCGTCGGGTTCATTATATTCGCTTACGTGCAAATACCCTTAGGAAATATATGAATACACTTCTTACCCCCACCAGCCATAGATTCATTGAAAAGTAAAAAGCATTCATAAAAACTTTAATACCAAATAACAAATATTGTTATGGCTTTAAATAACGCGCAAAGGTTGATGAACCATAAAATAATGAATGAATGAATCAGACAATTATTTTAAATGTACTTCTCTAGTAACATCATTAGTAGTGTATTTGTTTTGTACTGTTATTGTATTATTTTTGTAACACGTGACATTATTTCGGATCAACGAAAACCTCTTTCGTATTTTACAGTCCATTCCTAAACCCAGTCTACTTCAATAATGTTAATTTGAAATTCGAAAAAAATCTGAGGTTAACCATAAAACCTTTTCTGTGCCGTTATAAATATTCTGTGTTTCAAAAACATTTTTATACTATCGTTCACCAAATACATAGGCCAAAAGCCATTCAAGGTAGACGGTATAAAAGTTGTTGTTTTTTTTGTGAGGGCGTACAAGCCAGAATTAAAGGTGCATATTATGACATTATGTAGGATAGATAACGGTCTTTCTTGAAAAGCTTACGGTTCTAGTAATCGGGAACGTATCCCTTCGGAAGTCTCTTCCACAATGTAACTGTTCTAGGAAAGAAGCAGTTTGAGTGGAACTTCATCCTTACCAATGGAATACGAAAGAATAGAGGATGAATTGACTCATTGTACTTGGGCTGGCGGGTATGAGATGTGAAGGTCTACACCGTTGGAACACTATCGTGTAACTAGTCTAAACTTTTACCATGAAAATAGCGATAGAGTGGTGGGGTTGCGAGCAACTTTTTCTTTGTGGGAAATGGTTGTACTGTGGAAAATGATTCATCACCTACAATTCCGTGTTAACGCCTTTGTACTTTGGTAAGGCAGGAATCTGAGGATTGGCAGCTCCAGACTTAATGAAGCAGCAATCGTCCATTGTCTGATCTGGTTCTTGTAAAGATGCAGTGTCACAGAAGAAATCAGGTATTCTGTGGTCGGTACATGGAACCAACCATTTATCCAGTATATTTAGCGATTATCCGTATAAATTAGTTCCATTTCAGGTCTTGTGTATGCTTGAGACCCAATATTCCAGGCGCACCATTGACAATATAACCGCTGATTGTAACTGAAGAAAATACAGGGTCTGCTTTTGAAATTGTAGAGAAGTGACCTATCCAGTTGCTATGATAAAAGCTAAAGTTTTACTTAATAATTTTACTTTAAATTTTAATAAATAATTATCTTTGTTTTCATTGCTTCATTTTCTTGTATTGTCAGTTTTTGCGCTCAGGATTTAATCATTACAGCGAATTTAATGGTGATGCATTTGCTTAATAAATAAACCAGGTATGTTTTAATTCATTCACAAAGCAAATGAGAACTAGTTTTTAAATGAAAACTTATAACGTCTTCCTCATTGTTTTAAAAATGGTTTTACAATAAAAAAACAATATTTCATTATTCGTGGATGGATGACGCACATCGAATCGTGTTCCCATTTTGCTGTGTTAGTTACTGATGTCGTTGGGAAGGACAATCCGAGCCTGCCAATATGTCAGACCACAGATTACACTTTTCAGTTCGGTTTCGACATGTGAAATAAAAAGAGAGTTTGAGTTCTTTGGTAAGTTTGTTAGAGAACGTTCATCTGACAAAACCCCAACACCTTTTGACTAAAAAGCAAGTTTACCAAGATTTCACTGTGCTATGTGTACGTGGTAATCATCACGTAAAACAGTCAATGTGGGCATGCGCAGTAGACGGACAAACCAACCTGCATTGCTTTAATCAAGTGTAACAGAAGACAAACCTTTTGAAAGATTCAGACAATACAAAACCCAAGTGTCACTCAAGATAGAAAGTTATTGAATGAGACTGTATTATGGAACTAAGAGGAAGAATCCAGAACTATGAAGGAAATACAGTTATACTACCCAGCGAGAACACGTGTCCTCTTCCTAGAAAGTCTAAGTACTAGAAGTGATCATAATTTCTTTTTGGCTAGAATGTCAGCTACTAAGCAGGCTTTTGGTTGAGACCAACCGACACACAAGTGCGGATGAATTTGTCAATAGCCATTTAAATGAAGGTATTGTCTCGATAAAATCACTGTGAAAGCCTCAATAACTTTTCTTACCACCAGAAGAACTTCAGGACGACTAACCTCTCAAAAATAGTAGGAATAAAACCATCGCAACGTAGGTAAAGATACTAAACGATTCAAGTGACCGTCATCGAGCCACTGTCCGCTCAAAGATCACAATCGAGAATATCGTACCAATGCGAGAATTTAAAACGAGATATACAAAGGCTTGAAAAGTAATGTAGATTTTTATAAGAGACGACATCACAATCATATACATAAGAAAAAATTAATTGAAAAATATAGGAATAATATGATGAAAAAAGGAAGAAAGACAATAAAAGCTATCAGGATACACGGGATGGAAGAGACAGATTAGGTCAACAAGAGAACAGGGCACAAGAGGACAGAATGATTAGTGATGTTGAATTTAGGGTTTAGAAGATCTTTTTGGCTAGAATGTCAGCTAATAAGCAGAGAGTAGAAACTTTAATAAGGTCTACAAAGTACAGGAAATTGTGGAGAGCCATGATCACCCACCTCCTAAATGGAAACGGCATGTAAAAGAAGAAGAAGAAGAAGAAGAAGAAGAAGAAGAAGAAGAAGAAGAAGAAGAAGAAGAAGAAGAAGAAGAAATGAAAAATAGTTCAGGTCGGTACAGAAAAGTTTTAGCAATGTATCAGGAAATAGTTTATTTAAAATAAAAACTAAAGCAACATTTTCCTGAATTTCGATTACACACTTGTGCAAATTAATTGAAATAACCGCTTTAGTTTCCTGTCTTCTATTATTCGGTCAGTTTTAGACCCACTGGAGTGACAAGGTGTAATCAATTTCTATTTTTTCCTCAGATTAGGTTATTTGCAGTGTTGTGCAGTAATTTGAATCTATTTTCGGGGTGTAGATGAAATTTGTTTGACCTTGAAAGTATTGTGTCTTCCTTGATTACATCAGATTTTTAGCAGGCACTGACACTATAGTCTCGACTGTCGATTAGTTGTCCTATTGTCATTGTCTGCGATGACCGATACTCCAAGGAAGCGTACTAAAATTGTAACACTGCACGATATTACCAGTGAGGAAATCAATATACTATAGATTGGCCCAGAAACTCTTATGATTTAATTCCAATTTGTGGTTAATTTGCAAGGAACAACTTTTTGGAATGGACATATGAAGTGCTAACATGTGCAATAGGTCATGTTTAATGGGGAAAATACAAAAAACTAAGTAATAACGGAATTATTCGTCTTGTTTCAAATAATTTACACAAGATGTACTTTTCGACATCATTTAGTTTAATCTATTAAGGCCCACCGTTCATTTAATTTGTTATCGGTAGAAACGTATGATAAATACCGATTTTTTAAGGCAATAATTTCTACTAAGTGTGATAAACTTATAAATGATTTGGAATCATTTAATAAACCTATCATATTTTGTCTGTCTATATTTCTGAGATGAGGTATTATGTACAGTATTTACATTATTCGGACTATTGATGGGGACAATAGTCCGAATAATATAAATACTCTATCATATTTTATATGATACTTAATATCATTTTTTTTATACTAAAGTTTGTATTTTTTTTTTCAAATGATAGTCTAGATGCGAAAGATTTGCTGAAAAAGCTGCATGAGGAATGTCTTCTCCAATTTGAAAGTTCATATATCTGTATAGTTTGAGCTATACAGATAGTGTTTAATTCATCATTTTTAAACTCCGATGAGCTGCTTTCGCTGGTTCTCAGGCCTCATGAATTTAAGCGTCCTACGAGGCTGGCATCCCGTTCCCACCCCTTCACCGTTGAAACTGTTAGATGTAGACGTCTCTTCTACTCCAATAGCTTCATGTCTCGCACTTCTCGCTTGTGGAACTCCCTTCCTTATTCCTGTTTCCCTGACAAATATAATCTCCAGCTATTTAAGTGTAACGTCAATCGACATCTCCAGTTGCCTTGATCTATCCACTTCCCTTCTTCACATCCGTTCCCCTTTCATTCCTATCTGCCCTCGCTCCAAATCTTCTGTAACCCCCTTGCCTTGATCAATCCACTATGTTTCTCCTCATCCTCTCCTTTACCACTCCTATCTGCTCTTCCTCCAAACCTTCTGTAACCCCTAGCGTTCTAGTGGCTTCCAGCCTTGCTTGGGGTGAAAAGCTTTAAAAAAAAATTCCGATAACTCCCAAAGGACTTTTTTTCTTTTTAGAATGTCCTTCTACAAACTTCCTAGAACATTCTCGACATATCCTTACATTTACTGTATTATTATTGTAGAGTCTATGATCTATTGCAGCGATTCTCTCTGACAGTCAAGAAGAAACACTTTCGTATATATCGTGTATATTTTTTATCTATTATTGCGACAAAAATTTATCAAATTTCTAGAAACGATTCTTAGCTGTTAGGTATACATAAACAATATATAACTTTATCAACTTTGTCGAATCTTCTATAAATTTTCAGGCTTTGAGTAAATGCTGTTTCCATTTAATTTTGCACCAGCCGTAGATGAAGTAACAGAAAAGTGTTTAAAATAATAACTTTAGATATCATTTGAATATTTGGATATCACACAGAACGAAAAGTTTATTTCAAAATTTCAAAAGTGACAAACTTTGTATTAGATTTCGTTTAAGTCCTTCAATATAAACATTCTATTGAAATTTAAAATATTAACGATGTTGGTAGGTGAGAAAACATCAGATTTAATGGCAGACATTGTATCGACCAGTGCAACGTGTGAAAAATGCGCTGAACCACCTTCTCTTCTGTCTGTGACCGCTCGTGTTAAAGACGAACAAAAGGCCACTTGTCACCAAAAGTAATTATATCGTCATGTCCATTCACACAAATGTCGCCTTCGACTTTATACGTAACACTGTCTTCCTCAAATAGGGTTGTAATATTGCTTATCAGTGACGATTTGTTTTTACCAATTTACCCAGAAACATTCGCATGGTTACGACTAAATCATGTGTTTACAACAGTTGCATCATAGTAGGCGGAAAAGTATTTTTGCATAGTTGCTAGACAAAAAGCGACAGGGAAATGATTAACATTGATAGAAAAGTGATAAATGGTACAACAACTAAAATTAAAATATTGAAATATTTTACATATATATATATATATATATATATATATATATATATATATATATATATATATATATATATATATATATATATCCTACATATAAAAATTATACATATACATATAAATATAATATATATATACATATAAAAATTCTACATATATTTATATATATATTAATTATAATTAAGAAAAAGATGACTGTCAGGTAACGTGCGAGAGTGATTCTTGCCATTTATATCATTAACTTCACTATCAGCTTTTTGTATGAATGATTCATGTAATGTAAATTGAACTGCCCCACATACTTTATATTAAATTAATTGATCCGATGTGCAAATTTCTTATAATAACGGTGACATTCCTCTATTTAATGAACAATTTAGTTCATGCCATATTGACTGAAAAACCTCCCTCTACAAAAGAATTCTCATATTACTTTATTAGTACAAAAACGCACAATTAAAAATTAAAAAAAAAATTCAACCTCAGCGTTGCGACCGCACGCTCCCAAAAAAAACTTTTCACAGTTAACAATAACACATTTCCCAAAAAAACATATTTCGGAGTATATTTTAACTTTCGTTGTCCTGTTATTACCTGGATGTAAAAAAGACATATCTATTTCCATACCTGAGGATGATTGTATGAACAATCGAAAGCTTGTAGTAAAAAAAGACCTTATACAACTGGAATTTATAAACAGGGATCATAACATTCATCAACGGGTTCGAGGTTAATGTATTTTATTAAAAATTGTTTGCGAGAGTGATTCTTGTCATTTATACCATTAACTTCACTATCTGCTTTTTGTATGGATGATTCATGTAATATATATATATATATATATATATATATATATATATATATATTATATATATATATATATATATATATATATATATATATAAATATATATATATATATATATATATATATATATATATAGTTATTGGCTTTCTAATATGAGAACATGTTCATTCTGTCTGTTTTTAGGAGTATATCTAAGATACACTACAATACATTGGCAATTTTATTTATGTTTTTTTTCTTCTATAAAATACATTGGGATTGATTAAGTCAGATTTTATATATTTATATTTTTATTTATAAAGATCTAAAATACTCTATTTATTATATTTATTAGTATACTATATATTTATTAGTATACTATATATTGTTAAAATTAGAATATTGGAATTTAATTACGTATTTTCTTACTTTCATATCAGTGATAAAATAATAGATATATAATTATGAAATGTTTTTAATTAATTATGTTTTAAAGTAAACATAATGCAGTGTCTATAAATTTATGTATATATATATTACTATTAATATGTACATATATATATATGTGCGCGCGCGTGTGTGTGCGCGCATGCGCGTGTAATTGTGTGACCGATTTCCGAGCATAAAATCCATCGATTTTGTCAGGAACGTGATTCTTGATATTATTAGCCTGATGAGACGATCGAGCATGTGGCACCTTTGGAAAGTGGCTGAAAACCATACCCCGCGTTAACCCAAGCGTTGTGAGTGGAATTGGATAGACGGAATAATTCTTCAATGGTTGTACTAGGAGAAAGTCAAAATCATCGTGACCGAGGGTATGAGTGTGTTGGCCTCTTGTTCAAACTGTTGATTACACCAGATGATGCGTTATCTTCCAGAACCTGTAATTAGAGTCCGCTCAGAATAGTTGCAATATAAATCCCATCTATTCTCTGTGACTTTTGAACAAACAAAAATGTACGTGGGAAAATGCGACAGGCGTCTTCAAGAGGGATTAGCTTGCTACCCCACCAGATAGAGATGCTCACATATGAGCAAGCTGCTACTTTATATTTATAAATTACGCTTTTCGCGATTTGTTTATTTATTTGTTTATGTTCAACTGAATCTACATAAATAACGAAACCTGTTCAATTCAACTTTCTTACTTTTCCTCAATTATCTCTCTCTCTTTTCTCTCTCGTCCTATCTCTCTTTCTTTCTCTCTCGGCCTATCATCTATTTTCTTTCTTTCTCTGTCACTTGAGGTATAGATAAAAGTGCTCAACTTCAGAGATGGAGCATTTTTAGATACAGAGAGGACAGTATGGATATAGGAACCAACACTGCACGGTAACTCTTGGTTTCATTGTTCAAGCATTCGGGTGATGATTTGCCACTCCTCCTTTAGCGAGCTGGTTATACTTTCCAATGCTTTTCACAGTTCTTTTGTTTAGGTCTAATACCTTCGGTTATCATAACCAAATATACAAAAAAAAAAAATTTTTTTAAATTACAAAATAAATAAATTAAGTGAATATAATAAAAAAATAAAAGCAGAAACTAGTACGAATGATTGTCGCCAACCAGTGTTGATTCCTACATCTCTCTCTATATATATATATTTGTCATCCACAGACAGACTGTTTCGCTGTTTCACAGCTCATCAGTGTGGCTAGACGTCCGGTTGCCTCTAGCTACGATCGAAACCCGACT
>OZ038488.1:121196978-121249478 GCA_964036315.1 Acanthosepion esculentum | reverse complement strand
ATTTTAATCATGGCCGAGAGCGAAACATATGAGTAAATTTACATGTAATAATCTTTTAAATATCATCTTTTAAAACACGCACACATATATAGGTAAATATGTTTGTGCGTCTATGTTTGTGGAACGTAAACTCCAAATATAAACGTATGAAGAAAATCTAAAATCATTAAAGTTCATAAAATATACAGTGAGTCCATAAAGTTCGGGTGCACTTTAAAAAATAACTTTATTTGTAATTGCGATAGAAATAATCTGTAAAAAATGTTATAAAGTTTAATGTACCTAGTTTTAAGTATAGCTAAAATAACTAATGTGATTTCAGACATTACTTTAAATCAGTTGGCAAATGTTTTCCGTGAACTGCAAAATCGTATTACCCTTTGTATTGCTAATGATGGAGGACATGTGGAAACTGAAATAAAATTTCAATAAAACCTTAAAAATATAGATTTACTTCATTCTAATACTTAAAAATTATATGAAGTTTATTAAAATACAGCAATAACCAAAAATGATATGTCCTCAGATACCTTACCCACCCTGTATATGCAGGGTGTCCATAAAGTTCATGTGCACTTTTAAAAAATGTATAACTTGTATATCCGTATTTGCGATAGAAATAATTTGTAAAAATTACCAATTCAGTTCCATGTTTATGAGACTAACCTTTCTGTATTTAGTTCTCAAGATATATAATTGCAGGTTGAGAACTGTCCCTCAATAGATCTACAGCCTAGGTACTGAGGTTAAGCATTTTATTTAATTTTTCTTGTGCTCGAACAAGATATCCATACATCCAGTTAAAATGTAAAAATAAAATCTTCCTTGATAATGGCTAAAAGTATAGCCGAAAGTGTGCTCAGAATTGTAGAACATTTGGATAAAAAACAAACAAAAAAAACTTATTTGAAGACAATAAAAATTAAATAAAAAGCACAATCGCAGTACGTTGTCTGTCGTTTTTACTGAAACATGTATAAATTAGGGATTGCTGCCTAAATACACAATTATCAAATTACACGACCCGGCAAACAGCAAGGAAATTAACACCACTAATTTAGAAAAAAAAACTCATCTTACGGCGAATAGAAACAGCTAAAAATAAAATGCAACATTTAAATAATGAAGTCCACAAGGATAACGAGACACTAAGAAACACCTTGACAGGAACCGAATATAAGGTAGCCCTGTGCCACCTCAACCTTAGCATTAATGATGATCAACTTATACACACAAATAATTAAAAAAAATCTATGTAAACTATACCAAGGAAACATTGTACTACCCAACAGCACTGATAAATACATACTGGAGGCGCGTGGAAACATAGGGACCTCTTCAAAGACGAAGGTCTGAGAAACAGCTCCCCTCGCAACAGCTATAATATCCTAACAATAAATTAAAAATCGTCGCAAAAGAATTTAAAAAAAGTTCTATTATTATCATCATACGAGCCGACAAAGCCAATACATATGTAATTTTGGATAAAGCCGGTTACAATAAAAAAATTTTTAAAATATCATCGATGACCGACCTATATTCATCAAATTAAACAGAAACCCCACGGAGACCCTAAAAAGATCCGTCAACAAACATAACATCGAATAACGCCGACGCTTTCACCAGAAAGTACTAACCTGGATAGTTATAAGGAAATATAAAAATATACAAACCCGGATAGACGCTACGGCCAATCATTTCACAGGTCCTAACCCCTATTTACGGATTATCAAAATTCCTTAATGACATTATTATCATATACCTACCCACCAATTACAGCATCATATCCACCCACGAATTCTTCCAAATTCTAAAATTACAAAATCAACCCAAGATACGTTAGCGTCATTCGACGTTAATTTCCTTTTTTTTCACAAAACATTCGTATATTTATAATTTAACAATAAGATTTATCACCGATAATCCGCTCCAAATTGAACTTCATAATTACTTGTACAGATGCCAAATCTCTAGGATTTTTATTTAACATTTAAAAAAAATCTCTTTCCTTGTTTTCACCATTTCTCTCTATTTTCTCTCTTCCTTTAAGAAGTTTTAACTTTTTAATATACATTAGGTTGTGCCAAAATAACATTTTTATTTATTTAAAAACGATCTGTTGGCATGTGATAGATTGTGTTCAGTTTAGCACATTTGATAATTCCCGAGTTCTTTAATTAACATGGCTTTCCTGAAGTTTTCTCCATTATCGTCAAAGTCTGATTAACATCGTGTATATCTTCCAAGGATGTTTCCCTCGAACAAAATCATTTTCTTATTTCCAGCTTAGTTATGACTCTTTGACCATGAACACTACACATATGTTTAGGTGTCTTCCTAGCATAATTACATTGCTTGAACTCCCAGAACATGATGTGACGTAAATGTCTTTTCAAACACTTACATTAGGTGGGTTAAGAAATCTATGCGTTTATCCACTGTGTAGGCTGCCACTGCCCAGCAAAAACGAAAGTATGTTAGTGTATTTGAAATTGATTATTAATTGCCATATTTTTATTAGGCGTTAGCATGATGCATTTGTCATTATAGTTGGTTTCACAGAATCGAAATTACTTAAAAATCACAAACAAAAACACACACACAATTATATATATATATATATATATATATATATATATATATATATATATATATATATTTATATATATATCAGACACGTGCTGTCAGTGATTACTCAGGGAAGGTAGCTTGTGACCTTTATGGAGTAAATTTATTAAAGAATAGAATATTTTCCATTTTATGCATGATGGAATAAACTTCATAACTTTGGGGATGAGACGCATGTTGCACCAAGAAAAATGTAGCTGCAGATTTATTCTATTCAGGGTAGGTACAGTCTATCTTGCCAACCTAGACGGGACATCCCAGATACACACATGCACACACACAAACGTATATATATATATATATATATATATATATATATATATATATATATATATATATATATATATATTATCATTATTCTTTTAAATATGTATTCATTACGACACAGAAATTACCATGTTTCGAAACCAAAACCTAAATTTTAAACTTATAGGTTGAAGTTCAGATCCATTTTCAAGGGATGCTGAATAATTAAAAAATTATAACATAAGTATGTAATAGCATCACTACAAAACAGCCATATATATATATATATATATATATATATATATATATATATATATATATATATATATATATATATATATATATATATATATATCGAGAGATAGATACACACACACAAGTGTCGACGTTGATGGCAACATTGAGCTGTGATTTCATGTGTCCAATTTTTAACATTTTCTCATCATTTTTCCAATGCTTAAATGATCTATTGAGTAAACACTTCTCAAAAATTAATATGATTTTCTAGAATTTTTTTCATATTGTATCTCTCACTTTCAAGACAGACATACCCTGAAAATTATACACCGTTCCTATTTTAGGAAGGTGGCCAACAAAGAAAATCGGTAGGGGATGAAATACTTATCTTCCCACAGTATATATATATATATATATATATATATATATATATATATATATATATATATATATATATATATGCAATAATTCTTCTTCTTTCTTTTTTTTATATTTCTAAGATGGGGTATTGTAACTATCTGCATGGTTTGAACTGTTACTACAAACAACGCTTTTATCCGCTGGGCCTTGCGTTGGTTGACGCAATTCAGTACCTTGACTCAAAGAGGTGTGTGTGCAATACCGAGCCACAACAGAGGTGAACAAACATTTAGAAAGAAAATAACTGATACTGAGCTATCCTGAAAGGACACGTCACATGGAACTAGCGCAATCTAACTCGGTGGAAAAAAAATAACGGGTTCAGTTCGAAATTCCAACGTATATCACCTGAAGAAGGCCGTAGCGTAAAACGGCCGAAACGTCATGAAGGTGACAATAAAGACGAGGACAATGTGAATAGTGTAAATATTATTTTCTTGTAAAATTTCTTCTATTGCACAGAATAACTTTTTCTTTTTTTTTTTCAGGCTCTCTACTTCTCTTGGCTTCTTTCGCGAATATTTTTCCATTTTCTCTTTGAGCTAATACCTCACTTTTCACTTTCTGACGTTTATTCCCTACTTATTCCTTTCCATTCCATCGTCCGCTTCTAATTTTTCCTTCTCGTGTCTAAGTTTCCATTGAAATTACATGTGCCGTATTACCACTTCTACCTTCCCTTTCTCGCAGCCTTCTTGTAATGTACTTTCAGTGACCTCTCGCTTGCCAAACACAGTTGTTGTTGCCTACTCAGTCATTCGAACCCCACAGCAGAAAATGACTGCATTGAAACGACCCGTTCACTTGACGCGTGCATGCAGCATGCAATAAACACAGTTCTTATTGATCCGTTCTATTGCCTAAACAAATAATCTCTCTCTTTCAAATCTCTTTGGATCAATTCTGCTAGCGCCTCCTGAGCTG
Organism: Acanthosepion esculentum; assembly: GCA_964036315.1. Classification (NCBI taxonomy): domain Eukaryota; kingdom Metazoa; phylum Mollusca; class Cephalopoda; order Sepiida; family Sepiidae; genus Acanthosepion; species Acanthosepion esculentum. Next base: position 121,245,023 of record OZ038488.1, on the reverse strand, counting down.
AGGCCGGTGGACTGCGTGACCAACTTCCAATTCCCGAAGACTCTTTCTCAAAACTCATCTCGTCTGTAGAGCATTTCGATTCTTATGATTACAATTCCTTCTCTGCTTTATGCATTATTATTGATTCCACAAGTTTATAAAAGAGGGATTGGTTTTCTAAGCCAAGGAATCTAAATATTTTCTTTCCGAATATATAGATATTATTAAGATTAAATACACGTAGTAGTTGTAATAGTGATAGTAATGAAATCATCATCATCATCATCATCATCATCATCATCATCATCATCATCATCATCATCAATCTTCATCTCGCGAGAGTTTCTTACCCAGGTTGATTTCCTTACAGTAAAATTAGTGTGTAAGAACTGTCCAAATGTTTTATATTTCCGAGAGCTTTCGGCTCTACCTTTAGCCATTATCAAGGATGATTCAATTTTTTTTCAGCTTAATTGAGTGTGTGCATTATGTGTATGTCTTAGTGTGTAGTAGGGATGTTTTAATTTCCGAATACGGTTAGCACATTGTGGCCTTGTTCGTAGTTAATAGCCAAAGAATTTAATAATTTTAACCAAACACTCATCAACAACGGCTTCCCTAACCACCATATAGACCACCAAATAAGACTATTTCTCCCTAAAGTAAGTAATAACGATAGTGAACTCACAGTCAAAAATTACATACACATTTATTACAAAAACCAAATGCATATTAATTACAAACAAGACGAATCTTCACTAAGACATATTATAAAGAAATACACTACCCCAATTGACCCGAATAAAAAAAATCAAATTATCTATTATAAAAAATTTAAGACAGCTAAAATTATCCTAAGAGATACCAAAACACCATCTAAGTCAAAATTACAAAGAACGAAAATTATCTATGAGTTTGAATGTCCCTTATGGAACTGTGTTCCTGGTCAAACCGGACTCATGAATAATTACATCGGTTACACAACTACATGCTTATGCAGACGTCTTACGTTACACCTATCTGATGACAGCTCCATTAGAACCCATTTAAACACACACAAAAATTTACCAGACTCCATTAGAAACATACTAGTAGAAAACATAACTATATTAACTGCATCCACCTGTTAAAAAAGATTAAAAATAATGGAAGCTTTAATAATGAAAAAGCCAACTCTAAACACTATTAATGTGCTAACTGTATTCGGAAATTAAAACATCCCTACAACACACTAAAACATACACATAATGCACACATTCAATTAAACTGAAAAATCGAATCATCCTTGATAATGGCTAAAAGTATAGCCGAAAGCGCTCGGAACTATAAAACATTTGAACAGTTCTTACACACCCTTTGTCCAGAAAAGTAAGCTCTTGTTCAAACCCAAGAAAAATTAAATAAAAAGCTTCACCGTAGTAACTTGTCTGTCATTTTTAAGGAAGCATGCACAAACGAATGATTACTGCCTAAATATACAACTAATATATATATATATATATATATATATATATATATATATATGTATATGTGTGTGTGTGTGTGTGTGTGTGTGTGTGTGTGTGTGTGTGTGTGTGTGTGTGTGTGTGTGTGTGTATGTATATATCGTACAGGCAATAAATTCGTTGGCATATAATCCAAGTGAATCCTAATAATATAAAATATTCAAAAGTAATTCGTAAAGTGATCTCAATGTATTTATTATAACAGGGCATATAAATTACATAACAGAATAATCAAAAAATTACCTAATGAGTATAGACTATTTCAACTAATGCGTCAACCTGATTCAACTCAGACCGTGTGAGTTGAATAAGGCTGGCGCATTCAGCATTAGTTGAAATAGTCTATATTTATGAGGTAATTTTGCATTTCTCTGTTATGCAATTTAATATATATATATATATATATATATATATATATATATATATATATATATATATATATATATATTATAGCTATTAATAATTACTTTTTAATTTCACATATGTAAACAGTAGCACGAGTCGTACAAATATACATAAGTTAAAAAGGGAAGTAAGATATTTTAATGATATTGCTTGATAGAAACAACATAAAGAAAGTAAATTAAATATTGAAAAAAGATTACAGAACAAGAAACTGAAATACTGACAATAATTAAGGAAAAGAAACTATAGCAAAATTACATTAACAAATCTATAAAAAAAATTAAAATGATAAAATTCTGGAAAATTGAATTGCTATGCAATTATTATTTATTGTAGCATTTGTTGCAAATGTAAGAAAAAACTGCGCCGAATATTAATATCATTGGCTGCTGATATGGAAGCCGTCGAACTAGTAACATTAAATAAACATAATAAAAAGATACATGCCTGTTAATGTAACAGGTACACGTAAACCGATTATTCAAGGATGATTTTTAATGAGTAATGGAGAGCTTCACGGAAGGACCTGTTGGCTTTCGTAAGAGTTTTAGTACATAATAGAACTAGCCAACAAATTCGGTTTAAAAGACAACAGTCGATGGAGTAAACATCTGTGCATTAGGCAGTAAAATTATATGTACCTTCAAAACCGGTGTAGGGAATCAAATTCTAGAAGAACCTTTACATTGTTCTAAGACGTCTTTGGCGTGGTACTGATCACAACAGTGAAGATTTGCGTAAATATATATTCATACAAAATGCCTATTTTGTTGTTAAAATTTGACTAGCGTAAAAAATGGGAAACAGCATATTTCTGTCATTACGACTGAATAATGTAGGCGTTGAATTGACATGACAAATATAGGTCTATATCAATTCATCCCAACTTGGCAAACGATGTCGATCGACTTTTAACATTAGCATTTAGGATGAAAGATATAAGGGAATCGAAAGTAATTATTGTGTTAAAGAAAGAAAGAATGGAAGGAAGGAAGAAAGAAGAAAGAAACAAACGAACAAGGAAAAGAAAGAAAAAAAGAAAGAAAAAGAAAAGGAAATAAAGTAAGAACAAAGAAAGAAACAAACAAGGAAAAGCAAGAAAAAAGAAACAAAGAAAGAAAGAAAAAGAAAGAAAGAAAGAAAGAAAGAGAGAAAGAAAAAGGAAAGGAAATAAAGAAAAAGAAACAAACAAAGAAGAGAAAGAAAAAAGAAAGAAAGAAAAAGAAATGAAAATAAAGTAAGAAAAAAGAAAGAAACAAACAAAGAAAAAAGAAAAGAAAGAAAGTAAGAAAAAAGAAAGAAAGAAACAGAGACAAAAAGATAGAAAGAAAGAAAGAGAAAAGAAAGAAAAAAGAAAAAGAAAAGGAAATAAAGTAAGAAAAAGAAAGAAAGAATCAAACAAAGAAAAGTAAGAAAGAAAGAAAGAAAGAAAGAATGAAAAAAGAAAGTCAGAAAGAAAGTAAGGAACTTCGGGAAAAAATAAAAAATAAATGAGAAAAAAATCAGTAAATGAATAAGTAATTACTTATGTCGGAAACTTTCAACTCAAGAACGATCCATTGAAGAAAAATAGATTTGAATGAATTATATAGCGTGTGGAGAATGGCCGAAGAACGCATCAGCAGAAATTGACTGATAAAAAGGTAGTGAGATTACGAGTCATAATGAATATTCCAATAAAGAAACATCATGAATGATACAAATCTAAAACATAGGTAATCACCGCGAGAAATATCAAGAAAAACCCGTTGGCTATCCAGATCCGAATAAATCAGTGAAACTCTCAGCAAACGTATAAACACCCTGGTGCAAATTAATTGAAACAATGGCTTTAGTTTCCTTTCTTTCGCCATACGGTTAATTTTAGACTCACAGGAGTGACAGGGTGTAATCGATTTTTATTTTTTCCTCAGATTAGGTCATTTGTACTGGTGTGCAGTAATATGAATCTATTTTCGGGGTGGGTGATGAAATTTGTTTGGCCTTGATCATCCCTGATTGCATCAGATTTTTATCACGCTAAACACTAATGTCTCGACTGTCGATTAGTTGTCCTACGGCCATTGTCTGCGATGGACTTTCCTGTAAGAAGCATGCGAAAATTATAACACTGCACGGACACACTGGCAAGCTTTACCAGTGCGCCAATCAAAGTACTATAGACTGGCCCGGAAACTCTCCTGATTTAAATCCAATCGAGAATCTGTGATCAATCTGCAAAGAATGACTTCGTACTAACATGTGCACTGGGTCAAGTTCCATTGGAAAAATACGAAAAAAAGTAAATAATAACAGAATTATTCGTTTTGTTTCAATTAATTTGCACAAGGGTTCAAGTCAAATACGAGGTTTGCAAAACAAACAAAAAAACTTGTTTTTTAATACAAAAATATGAATCCGTCGGGAAGGAAGTAGCATAAATGTATTTGATTTTCTTAATAAATAAGAGGAAATGAAAGTTTCATAAAAACAATTAAAAACTGTTTAATCTAACCTGAAGATAGAAGTTAATGCACATCAGAAAAAAGGAATAAAAATCTTTGACAATGCATCCCGTAAAAACGTTGAAAATAAATACTAATGAAACATTAATAATAATATTTTATAGTAATCTATCCGATACTTAGAAATTAAATTAAATTCTAGTCGAAATCAATAACAGTGCATGGCGAATCACTATTTAATGAAAAATGAATAATAAAATTTTTAAAAACCTCAAAATATTGATGGGCGACAATGTGCTATCTGATAATTAAGAAGATGGAAGTAAATACTCGTCGAATACATTTATGAATGATGTTGCTTTATCTAATAAAATAAAGATGAAATTAGATACTAATAGTAATATTTGTGGTTGAAATGCTTCATCTACAAAAACTGAAGATAAATAGTGATGAATTAATAATGGCTGAAATGCTTTCGTTAATAAAAAATGCAAATACAAATTAATTTAAAATTAATCATAATAAATTTCAACGCTTTATGTATTGAAAATGAAAACAAATACGAGTTACAAATTAATAAAACGTGATGTGGCTTCCCTTTGCCGTTTCTGTAAACATTTTCATGGTAACTGTTCTGATAAGCTATCTTCCCTGATGCCCCGACTACATGAATTTAAACGTGTTACTAGATTGGCATCTAGGTCCAAACATTTTACAGTTGAAATAGTTAAATGCAACCCTCACTTCTACCCCAGTAGTTTCTTTTCTCGCACTTCTCGATAGTGGAACTCCTTTATCTTAATTGCTTCCCTGATAACTACAATCTTCAAAAGTTTGAATGTAATGTCAATCGCCATCTTCTATTACATTGATTACTATTCTTCTTTTATCTTTTCATCAATCCCCCCTCGATACACAGTCATTTCCTCAAACCCCCTATAAACACAGTTTTCCTCAAACCCCCTCTATACACAATTTTTTTCCTCAAACCCCCCTCTATACAGTCTTTTCCTCACTCCCCCCTCTATACAGTCTTTTCCTAAATCCGCCCTCTATACACTGGCTTTTCCTCAATCCCCCTCTTTATACACAGGCCTTTCTTTAATCCCCCTCTCTATACACAGGCTTTTCCTCAATCCCCCTCTCTATACACAGGCTTTTCCTCAATCCCCCTCTCTATACACAGCCTTTTCCTCAATTCCCCTCTCTATACACAGCCTTTTCCTCAATTCCCCTCTCTATACACAGCCTTTTCCTCAAACCCCTATAAACACAGTTTTCCTCAAACCCCCTCTATACACAATTTTTTCCTCAAACCCCCCTCTATACAGTCTTTTCCTCACTCCCCCCTCTATACAGTCTTTTCCTTCATCCCCCTCTATACAATGTCTTTTCTTCAATCCCCCTCTCTATACACAGTCTTTTCCTCAATCCACCCCTCTATACACAGTCTTTTTTCATCACTTTCGCCCTCTCCCCACCCCCTGCGTGCCAGTGGCACTCTCGCATTGCTTGGAGTGAAATGCTTAAAAAATAGTTAATAATGTTTCATCTCATAAATAAGAAAATGACATTAAATACGAAAAGAGAATAATGACTGAAAATTTTTCCTCTAATGAAAATGAAGAATAAAATAAACAGTAGTCAAATTTTAATAATACTAGTTGACAATGCGTTACGTAATAATAATAAAGATGTAATCAAATAGTAGTCAAACCTTAATAATAGCTGACAATGCTACATCTAATAATGAAAAAAATATCAAACTTACCGTATACGTGAACAGAAAACTTTAATGGTTGTCTTTCGGATGAAGAACGTATCCTTTTACAAGCGAAAGGTCTGTGAGGTTAGCTGGAAAATGATCGCGCCTGAGTAGACACCCTAGTTAATGGAGAGTATAAAATAATTAAATTGCCGGCAATTAACAGCTAATTAATCGGCTGATTACTCTTGTGAACATGAATACGGCTAATGCAGACCGTTCATTATTCAATTGATAATTAAATAATTATATTTTTCTAAGTGACAATAGTTGTGACGTGTGGAAATAGTGAAGACATATTGCTTGTCGCAAGTTAATCAGTTCATCTAGACTGACCGCTCACCTCCCGGGCAGCTCTAAATCGAACATCCGTTAAGTGACACGGAATTTATTGAAAATATACAATGAAAAGAGACGTTATAAACGGAAATATTCGCAGAAAAAACGGAAGATAGAAACCGTGTTAGACTGGAGGGTGGGGGTCGAAGACATCTTTATTCTGCAGTGGCGGTTGAGGGCGGAAGAGAAGCGACAGACGGCGGCTAGATACGATCCAGACAGGAAACAAGTTGCTAAGGCAGGATTGAGAAAGCTGTAAAAACGGATATAGACTGAATTTCATATTATATGTTTCATAACAATGGCCCTTCCCGACATCCTGTGATTAGAGAGGTGTTCCTTTTGTTTTATACCTAAATAATTTTTAGTAATTATTAAAATCTATTTGCTATATCCTTGAAAAATGTGATTCTCCACAACTTCCTATCTTTCGTAGTTTTTAAGCTAAGTTTTTTTATCTTGATTATTCCTCCAACTACCTGTTGTCCATTTACACAAACTCTTTAGTTAGAATACTCGATGTTTTCTTCACGCCTTGCTTTCAATAGGTACTTTGGGTGTTAAATTCTCTAAGGCTTCTTTTCTCATTATGCGTCCCCGACATTTCAACCGTTCCGGTCTGGTTCTAAGCACAGGCCTCCTTTTTCTTCGTTATTTTCCTTGTTCACGCCATAGTATTGCATTTGTAGAACCACATATCTGTCGCCTAAAGTTTTCTCTTCATCGATCAGGAAATGGTCTAACATTCAATACCATAGAATAGAACTGATATTACATCCATCGCAAGGAAAGTTGGCTCCCTGTGCCGAGCCAAGAAATTTTTCTCCCCGGAATCGATCCTCCAAATCTATAAATCGACCATTCGCCCTTGCATGGAGTATTGCTGCCATATATGGTCTGGAGCCCCTACTGTCTGCCTCAGGGTTCTTGATAAAATCCAGAGACGGATATACAATGTAATTGGCCCTGATCTGTCATCTCGTCTGCAGTCGCTCTCTCACAGACGCGACGTTGCCTCGCTGTCTATTTTACAAATACTTTCACGGTAATTGCTCCGAGGAGCTGCTTTCGCTGGTTCCTAGGTCTCATGAATTTAAACGTCCTACGAGGATGGCATCCCGTTCCCACCTCTTCACCGTTGAAACTGTTAGATGTAGACGTCTCTTCTACTCCAATAGCTTCATGTCTCGCACATCTCGCCTGTGGAACTCCCTTCCTCATTCCTGTTTCCCTGACAAATACAATCTCCAACTATTTAAGTGTAACGTCAATCGACATCTCCAGTTGCCTTGATCTATCCACTTCCCTTCTCCACATCCTTTCCACTTTCATTCCTATCTGCTCTCACTCCAAATCTTCTGTAACCCCCTTGCCTTGATCGATCCACTATCTTTCTCGACATCCTCTCCTTTACCACTCCTATCTGCTCTTCCTCCAAACCTTCTGTAACCCCTCGCGTGCTAGTGGCCTCCAGCCTTGCTTGGGGTGATAAGCTTAAAAAAAAACATAGCAGGAATCTACGAATATACAGAAATAAAAAATCAATCATATTCTTAATTTAATCGATACTCGTTATTCAAATTATTTCTCTTCACTTCATATCTCTAGTAATTGAAGGCTCACGAATTCAAATATGATTCGTTATGTTGTTAAGGTGTTCTCAATATTGTGATTTACATTTCAGAAATAATACGTCTTTTACTGATCCTAAGAAAATAACCCTTTACGTCACCATTTTCCTTAAGACACCATTGCCCACAGGCTCATGTGTATAGAGACCCAGCATCCTTTTAGAGAATCATCTTTCCTTCAGATGATTAACAATGAAGTCTTCTTATGATATTAAAGTTGGCTATTTGAATGCCGGCCATAAAACGGTGGTTAGCAAATCAGTCTATTGATTATTCAGAGATGCTTTCTAGCAATAAATTCGATGAGATTGTCTTAAGAAAATTTTATCGCGGCAAAATTATATTCATCTCAGTTTTGAAAACCTTATCACTTACTTTGTGTTTAAAAAGAATTCCATGCGGAGAATGTCCGTGGAAGCGCGTTGCTCAACGCAAGAGGGTTAATCGTCTCGTGGGAAAAGAGGAAAAAGAATTTCTGGTCCATTTGCGCCGAACGAAATGGAATTGCTATCACTTGACTTGACATTAACATAAGACCTTCGTAAAGGGTTTGCATTGAAATCCATTAAGAATATTAAAAGCATTCTCTCTTTTTAGATAACACACAGACGCACTCGCACACACACTGACACAAATACACACACAGACACACACACACATATATATATATACACACACATATATATATATACACATATATATATATATATATATATATATATATATATATATATATACGCACAGACACATATATATACAAACACACACACACACACATATATATATATATATATATATATATATATATATATATATATATATATATATATATATATATACACACACATGTGCATAGAGAAAGCGAGAGAGATAGGTAGAGGGAGAGAAAAGGAGAGAAAGAAAGATTAAGAAAGAAAGACAGACTAACTAAATATCTGAAAGACACGTACTCCCAGCACAGTAAACTCTACAAGATGAAGCTGTCTAGTCAATACATCTATCTAGCTATCTAGATTATATATATATATATATATATATATATATATATATATATATATATATATATATATATATATAGTTTTAAGGTATACTATATTTATTGGATAACGTGTTCAATATCAAAGATAGAGCGTGTGTAAATATAAAAGTGGACATTGAGGTCAAAGCCTAGAGGAGGCAGTCTGTTTGCTGCTAAACGTAATCGTCAGTCCATATGCATATGGCCTGAGGATTGCTTTTTGCATGCAAGAGACAATAACTTCTAGGTGAAGACTTATATATATATGCAGGCCGAACGTGGAACAATACATCATTTTGGCTATTTGTTTGAAAGGCAATATAAAAAGGACACAACTAAATGCACCGATTCACTGAAACGAGGTTGCAACTTTGGAGTGAGTAAATTGTTTTTGTCTATTATGAAAAAATTATAATGAATAATATATATATATATATGTCAATGTCCGGAGTGTTTTTGGCTTATGCTAGTCAGACGGCGTCTCTATCTCAATACTACTGGCATTTAAAGGAAACGAACAAAACACCGAAAGTAAAATGGAAAATAATAAATAGAACTAGAACATGTAAAACCTGGGATGACCCATGCCCTCTGTGCCTACACGAAAAACTGCACATAATTAGATGTCTAAATAGTGAAAAGTTACTAAACCATAGACATGAGTTAACGGTGTTCTGTCGTCATCAAATGATTTTCGCATTAAATAATTAATAAATAGATGTAAACAAATTAAATCCATAATTTAAAAGCCTTAAAAAACTCAGCCCAATAATTATTGAGAAAAACCCTTTGATAAAAAAAGCCATGTAAATAAACAAATAAACAAACAGATCAAATAGATAATAATGAAACATAACCTTCTAGTCACTCAACGACTAAAGGCAAACCCATAAATAAAAAAGACGCCGTCTGACTAGCATAAGCCAAAAACACTCCGGACATTGTAACTTGATACGCTTCTTTAGAAAGGGACTGGCCTGTAGATAAAAATTAATTCTTAATTCTTAGCCCCTTAAACCACCAAACTTCAACGGCCGAAACTAGCCGTTTCCATAGCAACAAATGTTCCAAATGATACCGTAGTTATAAACACCAGCTAACCAAAAGATAGCTTATTCCCAAAATTCTCGCTTGACAAGGAAGCGGGTCCAGACGCCTTAACTCTTCATAACTTAAAAAATTATGTTAGGGGTCTCGGCTCTCGCTTTTGAAACATGAGAACTCTTATGTAGCGGAGGAATCATATTTTTAAAAACTAAAAATATTATTATAATATAAGCTCTACTTCTGTATGGAGCACTGTCCTTTTGAAAATAAAGCTAAATATTAAGGAACACCGGATTATCTAACTAACGTGTTCTTTCCTATTTCACTGCATACCTGCATACATATATATATATATATATATATATATAATGTTGTGGTAGGATCCACCTAATTTGCATAGCGGAGTACCGACGATATAAATATGGTTGGTACCGGAAGAGAGGGAGGCAAATCAAGAGATCCAACTAGAGACTCTGCCCGACTGCGACTTAGTCAACACATTCTCCAGGAACGGTCTTCCCAGAAATATACAAAAGACTATATGTAAATATTGTGTACACTTTCTTGTTTCAATACATTTTATTCTAACTACATTTCGTGTTTGCATTATTATTTCATGCATTAGTCAAGTTTTAACAATATATATATATATATATATATATATATATATATATATATATATATATATATATATATATATCATAATTTTTTCATATAGACAAAAGCAATTATAATATATATATATATTATTTATCATAATAAAAGAAATTATAATATATATATATATATTATTTATCATAATTTTTTCATATTGACAAAAGCAATTATAATATATATATATATATATATATATATATATATCCTTTTTTATAGTTGACTGTTGGGAAACCCAAAAGTATGTAATTGCAAAAAATTAAATTAACACTTCTTTTCATCTGTGTTTCCTCACATTACTTAGCAAGGAATTAACTATTAGCTACGTGTGAAACAAGGAGGACTCACACCTACGCGTCTCTGGCGAAATGAAGATTGAGGTAAAACGATGGTAGGTGGGTTATTAGCCAAAATTCTGTAAAGGAATGTTATTTTAATATGCGTCACAGTATTGTCTTGATTGTCTATGTCATCAATTGATGGTCGAAATTAAGGTAAATAACCAGAGAGTGACGACTACTTCCCCTAGCTGTATTACTGTGGGCAGATGCCAATCGAATTGTGACCGGACACTTAGAAGAAATGTGTTTGCCATAAATAGAGGGGCTCACGTCATTTGCCAGCAATTTTAAGCGATAGTAATCCACGACTGCACAGGTTGTCGTGAGTAATCAGTAGTTAACCTAACCAGCATTTTTGTCCCACACCCCGCCACTAGTTATAAGAAGGAGAATTTTATTAACAAAAGATATTTTCCACAGCTAATAAGCTTTCGTTCGAAAACTATTATCGAATTGAAAACCAGAAAAGAGTGTTCCCTTATCAAATTGTTGAAACGCCTGTTAGCGACTAGTCTTTGCTGTTGTTTTAGCGCTATGCAGTAAATAAATCTGACACCGGCTAATTCACATACCGGCCATATTTAGACAGCTCGCAACACTGAAGAATTCTTCTCCTTTATGTGTCATTCCCCTTCGAGCGTAGGCGACGATGCCTCTCCACAACTTCCCGTCCCTTGTAGCTCTTAATAAACTTTGTCTTTGTTAATACTTCTAACCCCCGTTCTGTCATCCATTGACGCAAGCTCATTAAGTATGTAATACGTTGTCCCACTTCACCTCTGTCTGCCCCATGAGTATTAGATTTTCCAAGCCTTCCTTCTTCATTATATGTCCGCCAAACGTCATCTATCTCTTCCTGATGTCAAGTATTAGCTTCGTTTTTCTTTCCATTTTTACCCCAAAGTTCGTCCTTGCTAAAATGTAACCTCAGCATTCCTTCTGTGCAACCACGTTTCTGTTTCTTCAAGTCTCCTCTCCATCTTTGAAGAGATCGTCCAGCAATCGCTGATATACAGGAGGATCTATATCACATAGAAGTTTTCTTAAGCATTTACAAATACATTCTATGTTATTATTTCTACAACCAATAGTTAATTGTGTTTTCCTCCCTTCGTTAGATTTTATTCATGCTTGAGAATGTTTCTACCAGGTTTGTCAGATAATTTCTCAGGTAAAAAACTTAAAGATAATGTAGATAAAAAACACTGACTGCTGAAATGAGGCACAGGGGGTGTGGGAAACAACATCAGAAGTATGAGACTGAAATAAGATCATGTTATATTCAGTCAAGATTTTTAAAAAATCATGTTTATTGTACTTGGAGGATATCTTCTACAGCAATTTTGACCAAATCTGACCGCGTCCTTGGTAGGACGATAAACTACATCCGCGTCCAGGGTAAGACGATAAACTACGTTCAACAGCAAGGCCTCTGATCAGAAGGCTTTGAGGAGCGTGGAACTACCTCTTAATTGCAGGTGTTCCCCGGTTCAACCTGACCCGGGGTGGTAGCACCTGTTAGGGTCCCTGCTATGGCAAATAGTTAACCCCGAAACTGAGGTAAAAAGCATTATAAAAGTGTCAAAATAGGTTTTAATACAAGAAATACTTTGTAAAAGGTTATTACAAGAAATACATTTTTGAAGAAAAAAAATATTGTCAGCAATACGTTTTTGAAAAAATATTATTACCAGCTATACGTTTTTGAGGGAATAATATTAACAGAAATATATTTTTGACAAAACAAAAATATTACCAGGAAAAAAAAGGTTGTCGGCATTAAATGACCCATTGAGGTAGATATGCCGTAAAACAAACCAAACCAAATCTGACCGTGAGTAACATTTTCATTTTAAATCTACGATTCAATCCATCGAAGAGAAATGAAATGATGCTGGCGTTCCAAAATAGTTTTTAAAAATGGTCAGAAAAGAATGCTCATCAATACGAGAACGAGTGATATACACTTAGTGCGAAACCTGTTTTCCTGCTCCGTCCTGCTTATGACGATAAACTACATCCGACATCTAGACATCTGGTTGGAAAGTTTTAAGAACCTCTTATTTAAAGTTGCTTCCAGGTAAACCCTGAACTCGGTTGGTAGCACCTGTTATATTATCAGTTATGGGCAAATAATGAATGAACCACTAAACTGGGGTTAAAACAATGGGAAAATATAAAAGTAAATTATTATAGTAAAACTATTAGCAATAAAATATATAGTAAAAATATTGCCAGGCAATAAACATTTTCATAGAAAAAAAAATTAGCATTTTTAAAAAAGAAATTACCGAACCTTCCATGATAATTAAATTTCGGCATGAAATGACCCATAAGATGTTGATATGTCGTTAAACAAACGAAACCAAACCAAACGGTAAAGTAACCACGACAATGGTAGCAGTAATTCTCAGTTACTTTATCGCCAACGAGATACAATTACAAAAAGTATATCTGGCCCCCGACCAGTCAGCTGTTTATATAACACTGGTCGAGTTAACTATGTCTACCTGCGGAAGTCTCCCATTATCTAATGAGACCTTCCATTTCTACTCTACATGACCGTCTGCCCGCTGACCGTAGGATGGATTTGCGTGGTCAGTTGAAGGTTTGGCCCAGAATATGTGTGCGATTGTCGTCGCATTTGATTTCGAGGTGCTCGCGTGTTTCGACATGGGTGTTGGCTTGAGGCTGGTAATGCCCAATATTGGTTTTCTCCGATATTATTTTGCATTGGTCCTTCTGAATCCGAGGTGTCGTCAATTTCCATTTCTTCTGTTTCATTACTCGCGGTATTTCGTTTATGTTGTACGTTGGGTGATAAGTGATTATAATCCGTGTCGATCACTATAGAGTATTTACCGGGTCGCTCAACCGGACCTCAAGACACCAGGACCCGCACAGGTATATTTTGTTTCTAGCCTACATGTGGTTAATCTAATTTCCGTGTTGCTATCTTGAACCGGCTGTAAATTGGGGTCGAGGAACTCGCTCTCCGGGTAGAATGATTACACGATTGCTTCCATCCACCCGCACAGAGTACTGCCGTTTACTGAGTATCTCCGTGATTCTCTCTGTTTTCGTCCACCGACAAAACTAAGGGACGTCTTGATTCTGGATCTGAACCGAATAGCCAATGTGTAATTCCCGAAATGGCTGACAATATTCATTTTAAAGTGCTTTTAGCCATTGCTACCTCTCGCAGTTCACTAATTCCTCTCCGCTGTTTACGTATCTGGTGTTTGTCCCGTAGGACAGGGAGGTGACCTTTGAGAAGACGGCCTTATAATATATGCCAGCAGGAGATATGCCAACATCCTGAACGGGAATGTTGCGTTGGCTCAGCAAAGAACGGGCTGCACGATCATGACATAGCCGACCACAGATGCCTGTTTCTTCGAGCATACGTTTAACCGTTCTGACGGCCAGTTATGACAGGCTATCTGCGTAGCAAGCTGAGGAAGTTCGTTTCTGTATTCCACAATTTTTAAGGAACGAGTTGTATTCTTAGGCCTCAAAAGGTTGTCCCCCGCCAGAAAAAGTTCTTCAGGTGCACCAAATGTGCAGAATCAAGTTTTTAGGGTGTCATATATTTTCTTGGTCTTCCCAGATTACATTAAGTCTACTTGCATCGAACCAGTGTACCGCGTAGGTGGAAAAATACAATCACGGTTTGTTAGAATGGGAATTCAAGGTTATACGGCGCCATCAAGGGATACTTAGGCTGTAACGAGACGATAGAATTACATATCTGTCATTGGGCTCTTGTGTGCTGAACATAGGCATCCAAACCAAGCCAAAATTTACTAGCATATGATTTATACCCTGGTGTGCAAAGTGTAGGGATTCAAGTACTTCCGTACGAAGGGGTCAAAGTATAAGGATTTTATTCACTTTCGATGCAGTATAATTTCTTGTTCATGGGCCAAAACCAAGAGATCATCCACAGGAGATCATGGCGGGATTTGGACAAACCAATTCTCGTAATTATTCCGACAGAGTTCAATATTCTTCATCAATGGTTGCACTGTTGTAGACGCCTCGTACAATGACCGTCTACGCTTCTGTTGTATATTTGCAGATGATATTTGAGGGACTTTCTGGGAGGCTCACTAAGCGCACCATTAAGTTTTCCAGGGGATGTTTAATGCAGGATCTGTACATTAGTGAAGGTTCCTTAAAATTAAAAGGACGTGGGTTCCCTATCTTCTCGAGAATCTGATCGGAAAAAGGTTTTTTTCTGAGTGGTTGAGGGCATCTCACTATAAACATCCGACATGAGTCAATAGAGAAGGGCCAGGGCTTCACCTTCGACTGGTGCATAGCGAGATACTGCATCGCTGATAAAACAAGATCCGGCCCAAATAGTTTGCCAGTAATCATCATCACAATTTGGTTTCGCTTCGCCAGAGAAATTACCATGTTCGTGAAAACGAAAGTAACCTATTCTTCACTGTTTACATTATTCGGACTACTGTCTTCATCTTTGTCGCCATATTTATTACAATTTTTCGGCCGTTGTTCGCTCAGGCCTTCTTCAGGTGGTTGGAATATCGAACTGAACCCTTTATTTCGCTCACTGGGGTAGAGTGTTCTAGTTCCACGTGCCATGTTTAATAGATGTCAGTTATCAGTTATCTCCTGTTAATTCTCCTCTCCAATTTCTCCACCGCCTTAAACAGGTATTGAACTCACACTATTTGGGTCCTGTCACTGGATCTAACTAACACCTCAGAAATATAGACAGATACTAACCTATTCCTGCTTTACTCTAATCTGTTGAAAGGCTTGTTGGTTTATTGATCTCGAACTTCTTGAGTCCGTTCTCAATTTTTTGCCCAATTACTCGCTTCGAGTCAACAAAAGGTTGATCTAGTGTTTCATCCTAATAATAATTTCGGTTCTTCGAGCGCAGTAATTTACGAAATGGGGGCAACACCTCAGCTTGCCAGAATCCATAAGATATCTGATTCACCAGTCCAAACCAGGACCTAACACCCGTGATACTTGTAGGTGTAGGCCATTATTAAGAACCCGGTAAATTCAAACTCATTCTCTGCAAAAGGGAATTTTCTAGGTTTAAACGCAATCCCATTCTTTCCGCAGTGGGCGATAAATTCCATTGTGTGCCAGAACCAAGACTCTATAGAATAGTTTCAAAGTATGCAATCGTCCATGCAATGGAATTTTCGAATCATTTCCACTGTAATATCGTCGAACCCACGCGTATATCCGTCTCCAGACGCGTGAAATCCGTGATGAGCCCGAAGATATCTTTAGCGGTCCTATTCCGTTTTAAATTTAGTGGCATCTTGTGCGGCTGGGGATAGCGGTAAGCTGTGATACCCGTCCCATGCATCCATAACTGTTTTGCTTGTTTGAGCCTGAACGATGGAGACCTGATTAAATCGGGACTGAGTGTAATGGTTCTTCCTCATGGAGGCAGCGTTAAGTCCACTGCGCGTCTGGGGGAACCGTCTTTGAGTGAGAAGACTCTCCTTGAGTAACAGATTGTAGAAGTGCCCACTGGTACCGGTTCAATTGTACCTAATGTGACGTCTCGGTCGAGGTCTTGTTTCATTCTCTTCTGCGAATGTTGAGGGATAGGAATGAATCGGCGCGTGAACCGCTGTTGGCGTCGCATCAGGGACGAAGATAATTTCCAATGACTGTAATGGTCTGTAAGGTTTGGTGTTGGATTGTATAAAATGCGCTGGACTTGAAATGGTCACATATTCATCGTTCCAGTAGGTGCCTATTGGTTTCCGTCTGAGAAACGGGATGCTACTAAGCATCGCTGGAATAGGTTTTCTGCGTGGGCATGTGCTCAGAGTATTTTCCTGATATCTGGGCTGTCAAATCAGGTGGCCACAGATGTGGGTCCTTCAGTGCCGATTCCGATAAGTAAAATCCAGATGTGTTGTTTGATACCTACACCACACCATCTTGAGCCAATTCGTATATGCATAAACAATACGCCCTTTATATGAAGAAGCATGCCTGTGATGCCACATATTCGATGACTACTTGCCACGCGGTACTCGTCCGGACACCTAAGTAGTTTTAATATTTCTGGTCCA
The DNA here is from genome assembly GCA_964036315.1 of Acanthosepion esculentum. Lineage (NCBI taxonomy): Eukaryota > Metazoa > Mollusca > Cephalopoda > Sepiida > Sepiidae > Acanthosepion > Acanthosepion esculentum. The sequence goes on along the minus strand of OZ038488.1, from coordinate 121,227,815 downwards.
ATTGAACAAGTTTGAGACCTTGTATCGGTGAACGCGTGGATGCGATGGCTACCGTGGCTAATTGGACTAGTCTGGGTGCGTCCAAGTCAACTGCGGGCTTGATGAATTATAGTCCCTTTTATTGTCACTGACGGCGGTGAATCTAGAGCAACAGCTTCAAATCGCTTTCTATTCCCCTCAAGGTGAGGCAGAGCGGGTATTAAACCGTTTTTACGCTCCGTTTTGATCTGCTAGCATAACGGATAGCACGGGTCGGGGGAACTTTCAGACTAGTGTTTGATAAAATGAATGAATCACCCTCTGTCCCACAGCTTTTTGATCTGTCCGTGGTTCCAATTTCAATTTTAGTAAATTTCTGGCATACCTTTTTTACGTGACCCCAAATCCCGCAATTATGACATACCAGATTAGCTGCTGGGTCGTCTCTCCTACTAATTGACACACTTGTGTGAAATGTCTTCCTGCAAATCACACACGGATTCCTATCCGGGGAAGAAGCGGGTACATTATTTCTTCGGAGTTGTCAAAGCGCAAGTCGCCCATGGCCAGGTATCTGTAGGTACGACGAGATCAACGTGCTAACATAATAACCGTCCGCCGTTTTCGAATTTAAGGTTTCAACCCCTGTAAGGTCGAAAAGGAGCCTGTTGCCTACAGGCGAGCATGTGATTCTCACTTCGTAGCGTATTTCGACTGGGTTGGTAAGTTTACAAATCTCTTTATACCGAGTCTAAGCGCAAAAGAATAATGCCCAGTCGCTGTCCTTTGCGTTGGATTCAATGACAGAGGGTCTGTTTCTTTGTGTTGGACGTTTTCGTCGCGTTAGGGGATCTGTCCCTCGGAAGCGCGATAGTTTCCATTTGTAGTTCTAGCATTTGTTGCATGAGATGAGTTATCAAATCGAGTGTTGCGCCTGGTGCAGATGCAATGTCTTCTTTTGTTAAGATAGTTCCATGTATTCACCAGATCCTGTTATCTGCGCCATGTAAAATTACATGGTAGTAGTAATTTTGAATGACTTTATTCTCGTACCGACAAGATACAAATACTAAAAGACACTTGGCCATTGGCCACTCAACTAATTTATATAAGAGTAGAGTGGGTAACATTGTTGCCTATGGAATTCACTGAGTTTTTAAAATGTAGCTTATATGTGGCAGAAGGTCGAAAGTACGGGGCACTTAGTGGGGATCGAACGCACTATTTAGTCATAAATGATTTAACTTGATAACCATTACACCACGTCGGCCTACCCTCTGACTTTTTAAGTATAGTTTAGATGTGGAACAAAGCCAAAGGTTTGGGCCACACAGTTAGGGATCGAACTCACTACTCAGGTGTACTTGTTCTAGTGAAACAACATTGCTAACCATTATATCATTATATTGAGGTGCCCAAAGGACATTCTAAGTGTCGCTCAGATTTGGCACAAAGCCGAAAGTGTGGGGCACACAGTAAGGATCGAACACGTTACTCTGCGGAAATTGATCTCGCGGGACAAGACTGCAAACCATTAGACATCGAAGTGCCGAACGAAAAAGGCAGGAAACTAATCGAAAAGGACAGGAAACTAATCGTTAAGCGTAAACGATCAATTGCTGAAAAATCCTTAGCCAGACGAAGAAACCGGACGCACTGAAAAAAGTCTAATGTATATTCACCTGGTCAGATTTTGGGAGGATCGTCGGGCCGATAAACGTTCAGCATTTTTTGTAGTAATGCTGCAAACAAGGAACGATGTCTTCTGATTGGCATCCATAGCCTGACATGGCCTCAAGCATACGGGAGGCAAGTTAAAATTTCGTCTTTATTCCCGGTTCGGAGACGTTTACGTCGCTGAATGAAAATCGAATTGAACGTTTGGAAAAAAGAACGAGATGGAAAGAAAAAAATAACTAACTGCCAAATTAATAACGACAAAGTGTTAAATGACAAATAGAGAAGTATACGTAGGCACACGCACGCGCACGCGCACATGTACATATATATATGCATGTGTGTCTCCTTTTTTAGGTACAAACCTTCGGAGAGATCACTTGCTCGATATATAGATTAGCAGATATTATCAGTTGGAGAGAAAAGTGGAAAGGTTGATTCGAAGATCGATTGCTTATTTTTATACACCTTTAATTGCCAATCGATAACATTTGTTATCTTGTTTACACTGCATCACCATACTTGCTATGACTTAATCGATATCAATGGATGAGGTTTGTAATACCAACACGTATATGCATAATAACACACTCCCACGATAGATAGATAGATAGATAGATAGATAGATAGATAGATAGATAGATAGATAGATATGGGTAGAGATAGATAGATAGATAGATAGATAGATAGATAGATAGATAGATAGATAGATAGATAGATAGATAGATAGATAGATATGGGTAGAGATAGATAGATACATAAATAGATAGATAGATAGATAGATAGATAGATAGATAGATAGATAGATAGATAGATATGGTTAGAGATAGATAGATAGATAGATAGATAGATAGATAGATAGATAGATAGATAGATAGATATGGGTAGAGATAGATAGATAGATAGATAGATAGATAGATAGATAGATAGATAGATAGATATGGGTAGAGATAGATAGATAGATAGATAGATAGATATGGGTAGAGATAGATAGATAGATAGATAGATAGATAGATAGATAGATAGATAGATATGGGTAGAGATAGAGAGATAGATAGATAGATAGATAGATAGATAGATAGATAGATAGATAGATATGGGTAGAGATAGATAGATAGATAGATAGATAGATAGATAGATAGATAGATAGATAGATAGATAGATAGATGTGGGTAGAGATAGATAGATAGATAGATAGATAGATAGATAGATGTGGGTAGAGATAGATAGATAGATAGATAGATAGATATGGGTAGAGATAGATAGATAGATAGATATGGGTAGAGATAGATAGATAGATAGATAGATAGATAGATAGATAGATAGATAGATAGATAGATATGGGTAGAGATATATAGATAGATAGATAGATAGATAGATAGATAGATAGATAGATAGATAGATAGATATGGGTAGAGATAGAGAGATAGATAGATAGATAGATAGATATGGGTAGAGATAGATAGATAGATAGATAGATAGATAGATAGATAGATAGATAGATAGATAGATGTTGGTAGAGATAGATAGATAGATAGATAGATAGATAGATAGATAGATAGATAGATAGATAGATATGGGTAGAGATAGATAGATAGATAGATAGATAGATAGATAGATAGATATGGGTAGAGATAGATAGATAGATAGATAGATAGATAGATAGATAGATAGATATGGGTAGAGATAGATAGATAGATAGATAGATAGATAGATAGATAGATAGATATAGATAGATAGATAGATAGATAGATAGATAGATAGATAGATAGATAGATAGATGTGGGTAGAGATAGATAGATAGATAGATAGATAGATAGATATGGGTAGAGATAGATAGATAGATAGATAGATAGATATGGGTAGAGATAGATAGATAGATAGATAGATAGATAGATAGATATGGGTAGAGATAGATAGATAGATAGATAGATAGATAGATAGATAGATAGATAGATAGATAGATAGATATGGGTAGAGATAGATAGATAGATAGATAGATAGATAGATAGATAGATAGATATGGGTAGAGATAGATAGATAGATAGATAGATAGATAGATAGATAGATAGATAGATGTGGGTAGAGATAGATAGATAGATAGATAGATAGATAGATAGATAGATAGATAGATAGATATGGGTAGAGATAGATAGATAGATAGATAGATATGGGTAGAGATAGATAGATAGATAGATAGATAGATAGATAGATAGATAGATAGATAGATAGATATGGGTATAGATAGATAGATAGATAGATAGATAGATAGATAGATAGATAGATAGATAGATAGATAGATAGATGTGGGTAGAGATAGATAGATAGATAGATAGATAGATATGGGTAGAGATAGATAGATAGATAGATAGATAGATATGGGTAGAGATAGATAGATAGATAGATAGATAGATAGATAGATAGATAGATAGATAGATAGATAGATAGATAGATATGGGTAGAGATAGATAGATAGATAGATAGATAGATAGATAGATAGATAGATAGATAGATAGATAGATAGATAGATGTATATTTACTGTGGTGCGTCTCTTAAAAAAAATGATACCACTTCCTGGCTGAGAGAGTTGAAAATATATACTTCCTGTGCAAAGATGATGGTTGGGTTCAATAAAAAAGAAAGAATTTCTCAAGACATGCAGACCCACTACCCTTGAAGAGAAGACTAGCGAACACATACTTCCTGTCTTCCGTTTACCAAACTGTTAGACTAAACTAAACTTAAGAAACCCCAGTCTTTTCGACCAGTTGGTGCATTGCCAAATATTCGATAATCCGGAATAGAAGCGCACAGGTTGTTCAAGTACAAACTTCGTGACTGTTATTAAACTAAAGCAAGCTTTGAGATCCGTGCAGTCATTGGAAAATGAAGGAATAGCAACAGTCTAGAGAATGCATCAGGAAAATGTCTATATTTTTCATCAACTTAAAAACAGGTGACGACACAAGAGGATAATGTAGAATTTACATTAATAAGTTATTAATGTTCTGATCATATTAGCCATTTCCCTATAAGGAAACATTCGGTATTTATTGTCGGAGAAGCCAATGGTCAACAAGTTTCGCTTTTCCTCACTCCCTAGTCATCAGGTTGGTATCAAAATATAGTAATCTCTTCTCCTTATATCTAATGATGAGGCTAATATCAGCCGTTTCCTTATAAAGAAACATTCTGCTTTCACTGAACGCGCAGACGTTACTTCCTGTCGGTTGGAATTTATAGAATCTTTCTATTAAAACATTTTTAAATTTTTTTTTCATCTTCACTGTTATCGCTCTTGTCTGTTTCCTTGCTAACCTTTCGTTCGAAGTAGTGTGGAACATCGACATCTTGATTTTAGCATTATTTTTCTCTTCGAGTTATATGTGCTATGGTGCCGTATGTCTTTAAGTGATGCTGTTTCTGTTATTCGGTACAGTTCTTTTGTGATTATGTAGCGCCACTTCAGAAGGCTCGAAGAAGGATGTTCCCTACTTAGATCTACAGGCTTCATTCGCTGGATTGATTTGTGAAAGAGGTTTAATACAGTTGAGAGTTTACATATTTCTGAAAGGGTTTGGCACCGTACATGCATCCTTCCGAAAGTCTTGATCTGGCGATGCTGTTTTAAGTTAATATTTTTGGATCTGTATTTATAACTTGTGGCATAAAGCTATTTTTGCCACAATTAAGTTTATATTTTATGCGATTTACATTATTAGATTCTTTTAACGACATAAAATAATTAATTCGAAATTGCACTTTCTGCAAGGTGTTGATTATAAAGGATATCAATTATGCAACTGATTAATAGTTTAGTTAAGAATTTACCCTGGGGTCCGCCTCGTCAGCGATGTAGTTCATTTTTAACCAGGATCATCAGTCAATAGAAACTGATCTTCAAAACAGTCATCTACCCTTAACTTTAACTTGAAACTATAGAGCGAGAAATCAATGACCCATTTTTATTTGCCCAGAAAATGAAAAATATACTAGGAATCTAATAAAGGTTACTGATCTCTTAATGGCCAAATTATGCAGATGGAAAGGCTATCACGCTGAAGATTTTCTGTGAGTCTATACATTCCATCAAAATTTAATATATTAATTTGGCCTGGACGATTTTGACACTAAAATCACCAGGATTAAACAAACCGGCGTAAGCGAAAACCACTACAGACTGACAACTGAAAGACAATAATATCTGGTAAACCTCAAAGGGATTTACAAATTTTATCTGAGTTTCGCCATTTTGTTAGAATCGAACTTACACGAGAGACGGGTCTATATAACCAGTTCTCTATGTGCGTCCATTCAGCACGTTAGCGATGTTTACTCATTCCCCCATCAGAATGAGATGTGACACAAGGTCTTTTTAAAGTGGGAACCCGGGCGCGTGCACTCGGGCAAGGGAGAAAAATTCCCCCAGCCCTCGCAACCGTCGGTTGCGCCTGCCTCGGTGCGATCCCTCCCTCTGGTGCAATGGGAGAACGCGACCTCGGGCAGCTGTTACCCAGGGTTGGGCACCCCTTTCAGTATTATTTTCTCAGTTGCCCCTCTGTCCTTTGACAGAGAAGCCCCTGAGCGCACTCGGCCCAAAGACAGAGACGCAGCTGAGAGATGATAAGTCATCTCAGCCAAAAGGCCGAGAAGTGATTCAGCACGTTACCGACCCTGTCTCTTCACAATTCCCTCCCTTTTTTCTCTCTTGTAAACCCTGTGCCTCCATCCATTTACTCAAGATCGCTAGATAGGTGACTCGTTGTTTTCCTCTCCATTTTTCCTTCAATATATCACGTGAGTGTCAAATTTGTCAAACCCTCTTGTTAAATTCCTTAGCAATTTCAACTGGCTCTCTGATGTTAATTATTAAGGTCCTTTTAGTTGCTACAACTTTGTTGTATTTCACATATTTAGTCCATGGTATTCTCAGAATTCCTTTGTTGCTTCAAGTTTCTTGTTCATCTGGGAAGAAATTGTCCAGATTTAACTGCCATATAGGAAGACTGATATTACGTTACAGTTCAGTACTCTTTTCTTTGTTTCTAACCAATTTTACGTGTTTCTTAATATTTGCTTAGCTTTTTGAAGGCATTTTGGCTATCCCATTGCATCTTTGGATTCCGGGGTCGCGCTTTCGATCCACATTTAAAACACTTCCCAGATATTTAAATGGTTGTTTGGTTCTGATGTTGAGCTCTTCCTTTTCCTAACTAACTTGCATTATCTTCTTGAAATTGATATTTTGTCCTTTCGCGTTTTCACTCACGACATTCTGAAGGAGTTCTTAATACTCAGAAAAATAAATCAGATTCATATCTCTTAGATAGAGTATAATTTTAACGGATACATTTACATAAACTCGAAAATCGATCGAAATTATCTGAAAAGAAATTTCAAAGCGTGAAGTCATATCCCCTCCTAGTTTGCATCTATTTCCTTATCTTTAGGCAATTCGCAGGGAGGTGGACTTAGGTAAAAATCCTGCTTCATTTCTTATTCAGAATGCTTCTTTGTTACACAAAAACAATTTTCACGAAGAATTACGAAGGAGTGTCTTTGGCTTCCTATAGGTACCGAGAGTATAAAGCTGACACAGGATTTTTTTTGTTTATGTGTGAAATGTTGAAGATGTTATGTGGTACGTCAAAAAGAATATCCGAGACGAAATAGGTTCGGTCGAAAAAAAAACAAAAAAAAACAGAAAAATATTTCTAATGAAGTTGGAAAAGCAAAAGTTTTATTTTTGTTAACTTGAATCATAGAGTGTTTATTATTCATTTATATATTTGGAAGATAATTGAAAAGACGAATTGTTATGGTTAATCTATTAAGATATATTATAAATTGTTATGACCATATACAAAGTATCTCAGTCCAACCAAAAATGCATTCTCAATGCTAAACATTTGGTCAGATCTTAGAAAATTGGTCTGGCGGAGATCTTCTCATTAAATTTTAATAGTTACGTTGTTTATAGTTACGTTGTTCTGGAATTGTCATCAATGGTCAAGTGAACTTGCTTTGTTTCAATAAATTCTCTTCTATTCGTTTTAAGGTAAAAAAAAAATTAATAGCTATATTACATAAAAAAGACATCAATCATTTACAATTTCACTTACAATTCTAGAATAAATTGTTACGGCTATTTAAATCATTTGCTGTTACATTAACATGATGTCAGTTTCAAATATAGCATCACACTCACATGACAACACAAACATTAGAATTCAGTACATGAAGGTTATTTTGAACGGAGATTCTTCTAGATCTTTCCATATAAAAGCGGGTTCACTCCACAGCACTCTTCTCAATCCTACCTTGTTCCAAATTTTAAAAAACGACATTTCCGATGTAACTACCTTTTAACTCCGTATCTAACCGACGACAAAACTATTTAAACTTACCCTTAATAGTAAGTCTGATAGGTTCGATAAAGTCAATCGAAGGTGATCTCGAAAATTAACTTCGATCCATTGTTAACTGGGGCAAGTAATGGCTTGTTAATTGTAAAACCACCAAAAGCAAACTGCGATCTTTAATCGATTCGGAGAACCGTTTTTGCATTCGGACAGCATGGCTGATGCTAACTTCATATGAATTCAAAAAGAGCTAGTAGTCACAGTGTTCGCTAAGAGATTGTACGTAAAATCTATCAAGTATTGAATCAAGCATTAAAGAATGATGTTTTTCTACCAAAATTAACATGGAAGTGGTCCCAGCTGAATATAGATGCACAAAAGACAGCCCGGTAATAGGAAGCTAACTACGAGGAAAAAAAAGAGAGAATCATTCACACTCCCAAACGATGATGAGCATTCTAAGAGAGATCTTGAATTACATACTGTCAATTCGGGTGGCATTAATTTGACGATGTTCACTAGTGAATAAACATTTATTTTAGAGATCAAAATTTAATCTCCTATTCTTATCAAACGATACTAACGACATAGTCCAGATGAAATCATTCATACTATTTACATTATTCGGACTATTGCACTCATCTATGTCACCTTATTTATTACAACGTTTCGGCCGTTGTACGCTTCAGGTGGTTGGATTTCTCTCACTGGGGTAGACTGTTCTAGTTCCACGTGCCAGGTTTAATGGATGTCAGTTATATCATGTTAATTCCCCTCTCCAAGTTTTTCACTGCCTTATCCACGTATTGAACTCACAGTCTATGCGTCTTGTCACTAATTCTAACCAACGCCTTTATCCATTGTACCATGAGTGTTCCTTGACATTTTTACCAGTGCTCATATTGCAATTTTTGCTCTTATCATTACATCTTTTTACCAGAGCTCATATTGAAATTTTTGCTCTTATCATTACATCTTTTTACCAGAGCTCATATTTGTTATTATATTTATAATTATTATATATATTTATTTTATTATTTATATTTATTATCGCTTTTCTCTGTCACTCCTTATTACTGGTTCATCTCTATGCTTGGTCGGCTCAGGAATTTTTTTTGGCCTAGCATATGTGCTGATTCTTTAGGTTTACGAATATTCCAATGGTGTTCTTTTTCTATGATCTCAACCTGATCCCACAGAGGGCGATGATCTCCCTTCTCTCTCCATATGTGGCCAGCCACGCCTGATTTTTCCACTTCCCCTCGTGTTACAGCTTTCTGGTGTTCTTGAAGCCTTACCTTAAGGGGGCGGCCTGTCTCTCCTTTATATTTCTTTCCGCAGCTGCACGGGATAGCGTACACACAGTCTTTAGTCATGTTCTCCTCTATGGGGGGGTCTTACCCGGTAGAGATATCTGCGAAGTGTCGTCCAGCTTTTGAAGGTTGTCCTGATGTTATATGGACCACAGATCCTTTGTATTTTCTCTGATAACCCCTTCACATAAGGCAGACACACTGTTTTTATTTATTTAACATTATTTTTTGCGAATTTATTTTCTTTAATTAAGCTAATATTAGAATATTAAAGTAAAATTTTGTCATATTTAGACATATAATATATCAGTTTAAAAGGTACCTGGTATATTACGTGTCAGCCAAACAATTTGGGAACATTACTTCATCGATTAAAACCTATCTACCACAAAAATGTTTAACCGCCATTTGAAATTCGTAGCTGAAAATTTTCAAGCAAATTTTACATTTTAGCTTTCAAATGGGTATGCAACTAAGAATTGATGTTCTTATTGTCATCCAAAAATCTACAACTAAATCCATTTGAAGATTCATTACTTTAATTTTATTTTTAACGCCATATCCCTTCACACTGTAGGCGATTATGGCTTTCCACAGTTTCCTTTTTTATTATCTGTCAATTTCCATGTCATTTGGAGATGGATAGTACATTTCTTCCAAATTATTATCCCACCGGTTGGAATTCAGAGTATTATTTCTCTGAAACTAGCTGCTAAGCAAAGCTAGACATATCGGTCTACCATACTAATTGACAACTATCTTTAAGGAAAAGATAATCCTTTCCGAAAAGAATTTATGCGAAAGTGAATGCAACTAATTAGACTGGCCTCTGAATTCGGCTCAGCAATTCTATTTACTGGTCTCTGGCATTCTGAAATAAGACATCTACTTCATTCCATCTATTTTCAGGCATTCTTTATCTTTTAGGGTTGAAAACAAAAAAAATACCCTTTGTTTTGCTAATGATGGAGGACATGTGGAAAGTTAAATAAAATTTCAATAAAACCTTAAAAAATATAGATTTACTTCTTTCTAATCTTTTTTACAAATTATTTCTATCGCAAAGACAAATAAAGTTATACATTTTTTAAAGTGAACACGAACTTTATGGACTCCGTGTATAACCGAGTAAAAAGTTTAAACATACACTGGTACAAACGGGGAAATGTATGGGTGATATGCGTGAGTATGTTTGAAAGATCACTGAACTTGGGAAAGATATCTCCAGGCTCGGGAACGAGACTGCGTCGGAGTTACTTCCACCGCATGTTGCAAAGGAAAGGACGAAAGAGATCAAAATACAAGAAGTGTCCCGTTTTCATAGCTTTTTGACGGCACTGCCTAATGAATACTTTGCAAAACTGGCAAAACTATGTGGCAGGGGATAACACACAGACGTCTGTTTATTAAAACGTCGGTATATGACATTACAATGAGGAGATCAGTTTGGGTAACAGATCAATACATAAAAATTACATTTATATGTTACAGACTAAATTCAGTGTGTTAATATGCACAAACGTTACACTCTGGTACAACCTTTACTCGAGGGAACTGGCTGTTGAAAACTAGATTTTGAGTTTAATATATTTTCATTCTTTGTTTCACACGAACTGCAAAATCGTATTACACTTTGTATTGCTAATGATGGAGGACATGTGGAAACTTAAATAAAATATCAATAAAACCTTAAAAAATATAGACTTACTTCTTTCTAATCCTTAAAATTATATGAAGTTTATTAAAATACAGCAATAACCAGAAAATGATATGTGCTCAGATACCTTACCCATCCTGTATATGCAGGGTGTCCATAAATTTCATGTGCACTTGAAAAAAATGTATAACTTTATCCGTATTTGCGATAGAAATATTTTGTAAAAAGAATTAGAAAGAAGTAAATCTATATTTTTACGATTTTGCTGTTCACGGAAAACATTTGTCAACTGATTGACAGTAATGCCTGAAATCACATTAGTTATTTTAGCTATACTTAAAACTAGGTACATTAAACTTTATAACATTTTTTTACAGATTATTTCTATCGCAAATACAAATAAAGTTATAATTTTTTTAAAGTGCAAACGAACATTATGGAAACTCTTTATATTATTTGATTATATAGTAGATGAAAACACCAATAGATCTCCACAAATCAAGCGATTTTATATTGTTTCGCACAATCATTTTAATAAAATGCTTATTGTTTTAATCACAATAATTAGATCAATATACTACTTGTCTGAGGTAAGGTATATTTTGAAAGATTAAAGAAGATAATTATTTCTGGTAGCAATGGCTATTCATATAAGACGTCGGTGTGAGACAAATAAAACTTACATTTTACTTTTCGGTATCACCTGAAAGTTTCTTTCGCTTGAATGTGATTTTGGCACTCGTCTCTATGAACTATATGCTAGCTTCTAAACGAATGATAATTAAGAAAACGTTCAATGTAATAAACAAATAGGTTAAGTCATTGAAGAAATCAGCGGAAAATCTGTTAATAAAAATGAAATATTATATTCGACGAATTTGAGATTACCATATTTGTATCTAAAACTATATCATGTTCAATAACTCGGAAAACACTCGAAGATATAACTTTCAGAATTTTAAGGAATATTTTATCACATATGCTAAATATAAAGTAGCTATCTTTTCAAGAATTAGATTAAGCCAAAAATGGGTTCTTGCTGCCATACCTAGGCTTGAGCTGCTTCATCTACACATTCCAGTGTTGGTGGGGATCTTTTACCAGGTATTTGGAGAAAAACACTTGTATTTACCACTCTACAACTTATACACAACACATGAATCGCCTGAATCCTATCGATATTCCCATGGCAAATGCTCAGATTGCCGCTCTATTCTTTAGTTCCAATAGTTCTGACCTTTAAAATTAAGACACGTCGTATCACTTCCATTCTGACCTTTAAAATTAAGACACGTCGTATCACTTGCATTCTGACCTTTAAAATTAAGACACGTCGTATCACTTCTATTCTGACCTTTAAAATTAAGACACCTTGTATCACTTCCATTCTGACCTTTAAAATTAAGACGCGTCGTATCACTTGCATTCTGACCTTTAAAATTAAGACGCGTCGTATCACTTGAATTCTGACCTTTAAAATTAAGACACGTCGTATCACTTCCATTCTGACCTTTAAAATTAAGACACCTTGTATCACTTCCATTCTGACCTTTAAAATTAAGACACCTTGTATCACTTCCATTCTGACCTTTAAAATTAAGACGCGTCGTATCACTTGCATTCTGACCTTTAAAATTAAGACGCGTCGTATCACTTGCATTCTGACCTTTAAAATTAAGACACGTCGTATCACTTCCCCGGTGTTAAATCATCGTTATATCCCCCGAGTTAAAAATGTTAGGAAAACATTCCACTAAAATAGTTTTTTTTTTCTCAAGGACTACATTTTGGAAGAGACACATTCATGAATGATTCTCTAAGCTCTTCAATCTTAGCTTTCTTTCTAATAATTTTCACTTGCCTTGTATTTGTTTAACGTTTGTATAAAAATCTTCGTAAATATAGAATAATACGTGAATATATCTACCGACAAGTAATATTAAAGTACATTCTTTTTATTATTCAGTAAAACATAAAAACTACTATAGACACGTCCACCTAAATTTTAACTCCAGGAATGTTATGCACTTCCTGAGTTTGTGTTAGACAGATTCAAAGAGAATGAATATACAATGGGGTTGAGTAAGTGATCGTACACATGAAAATATTTCATATTTTTATTTGTAACGTATTAAATTAACAAAACAGGGATATATCTACTGTATCATTTGCATACTAAAAATGTATGCATAGGAAACTAAATAATATTCCATGGTTCAGAAAATATAGCAATATTTAAAGTTATGGGGTTGTTTTCTCCATGTAATATTTTGTATCAAAGTTCAACAGCAACCAATCTCTTCCTGTAGTCTTTAATTAACGATTCGCATACTTTAGTAGGTATTTTATCTCATTCTTCCTGAGTAATTGTCTTCAGGGGTTTGATGTTTGTTGGACCTGTATCACGGATCTTATTTTTCAAAAACCGCCATGAATTCTCTATTGGATTCAAATCCGGCGACTGACTGGGCCATTGTAAGATATTAACGTTGTTATTAGCAAGCCAATTCTTCGTGCTCTTTGTAGTATGCTTGGGATGATTGTCCTGCTGGAAAATCCAATCAGGAGGAAGCCCAAGATTCTCTACAAATATTTCTACATAAATTTTCGCTTAGGATTTATTGATATTTTTCTGCATTCATTCTACCGTCTATAATTGCTAGTTTGCCAACACCTCGCATCGAAAAGTAGTCCCAAACCATGATAATACCCCCACCAACTTTGACAGGTGGTATTGTGTTCTTGGGTGCGTATACTTTGCCGTCTTTCCTCCATACATGATTCAGGGAATTGCGACAGAAAAACTCAATTTTACTCTCATCTGTCCAAAGAACTCTTTCCCATTAAGAATTTTCCTTATCTTTATGCTGTGTCGCAAATTTCAACCTGTCATCTATATGGCGTTTCAGAAGGAGTGGTATCTTGGGGATCGCGACTTTATGCCGTCTCTGCGTAGTTCATTGCTAATTGTTTGCTTAGTAACGTTAACCCCTGACAAACTCAGATCATTCTGAAGGTTTTGTCTGATGGCCATTTGGTCATTTTGAACCTGTCGCATCAACTTTCTTCGTAATTTGTGAGAGATATTCCTGGGAGCACCGGATCTGCCTATGTTCTCAACAGTCTTTCATATCTTGCAATAAATGAACCAATTGTTAACAAACGTATGTTCGTGTCACTAGAGATGTTTCTGTAACTTCTCCCATTGTTCCATAGCTTAATAATTAGCTCTTTTGGAGCACAAGTCATTTCCTTACGTCTAGCCATTCTTAGAACATTTATCAGTGAACAGTGACTGCAGAATGATCCAATTTTGAACTGAATGTTGCAATAGAGTTACTAAGAATATTCTAGAACAGTTTAGAATCTTCTACTTTGAAGTACAACCAAAATCTACCGTATTATAATGCAAAAATTGCTACTGTACGAACACTTTTTTCCACTATTTGAAATATAAAAATTTGCATAACTATCACTTATCGATGAATTTCTAATTTTAAATTGAAGATTCTGATTCTATGCCCCCAAATACATATATAACATTGTTATTCGATGTTTTCATTCATTATAAGTGAGAATAACAAGCATTTATTTGCTGTACGATCACTTATTCAACCCCAGTGTAATTTTTGAAAGTATTGTAACATCTAATTTATGTATAATTGTGTATACGGTATATTGGCGTGTTGAATAATATACTTTAATGGACAAATATTAAAATCAAATCTAGTTTCTGTATATAAATTTGTTTTTATTACTGTAAGTTGATATTGATTTTATTACTGTAAGTTGATATTGATTTTTTACTTGATTTATTCTAATTCATTTTGTAGAAAATGAACATTTTCCGATCAAAGTTTACAGATTTGTTGCATTTTTTTTTCAGAGTTAATTTATAACTGGTCGTAAGTCCCGCGTAGTTAAACAATGAAGAATTACTATTTAAAACTTTCAGACAATACAAAAAGGACAAACATAGTCGAGAGTAAAACTAGATGCAGACAAAAGGTTGAAAATATATATAAAGAAAATGTTTTCTTATGGCAAATACCAGACAGAACAAGAAGCCTCCAGAATATGGCTACCGAACTTGTGGTACTAAAACAACAAAAATGACGAGAACAACCCTATAAGAATTCCCTCTTTATTTCAGAGTTTCAGACAAAAGAGGAAAACTGTGAACATATCGACAAAATCGTGATGCTGTTGACAACAAAGACGAATACCGCAGCCCGAAAATATAACAAATGAAAAAATAACGAATGAAAAAATAACAAATGAAAAAATAACGAATAAAAAATAACACTTCCTTTGAAGATTTCACACAATACATGTCGACCCAAGAATATGTCGACCGAAATAATCTGTTGATGGAAAAAAGACAAAAGTAAAATTTAAAATAAAGAAAAATATTATATACATTCAAACTAATATATCCTGATTTTTGTTGTTATTATCACAATGTCAGCGGCTGTACCCACCGATCTTCTTCAGGTGTCTGTGGATCTGGGAAAAATCGAAATAAAATATTTTTTTTAACTACAGGGAATAGATTGTTCTAATTCTGTTTTACGTGTCTCTGTACACACACACATATATATATATATATATATATATATATATATATATAGAGAGAGAGAGAGAGAGAGAGGGAGAGAGAGAGTCGTGGACTGATGATTACATCTAGCACGAATCAGCCTGTCGCCTCTAAGTGTTGACTCCAATGTTCACTTTTATATTCAGCTCAATATCAGAGATAGAGCGTGTGTAAATATAAAAGTGAACAGTGAAGTCAACACAGAGGCGATAGTCTGTTTTATGCTAGATGCAATCGTCAGGCCTGACGATTGCATCTAGCATGAAACAGACTTTTGCCTCTATGTGTTGACTTCACTGTTCACTTTTATATTTACACACGCTCTATCTCTGATATTGAGCACTTTATACCATAAATATATATCTTAAGACTATATTTCTATGATAAATGTATTACGCGTATTTCAAATTATGTTTTATTAGAAATATTTGTATTAACCTTTTCTTCGTGTGATTTTTGCAAAACCTGCAAACTGATCATAATATATATATATATATATATATATATATATATATATATATATACAAACACAGACACAGACACACAAACACACACACACATATACATGTGCGTGTGTGTTTGTGTTTGTGTGTGCGTGTAAGAATTACGCGACAAATATAATATATATATTTGCACACACACACACACACACACATATATATATATATATATATATATATATATATATATATATATATATATATATATATATATATATTGTCATCACAGACAGACTGTTTCGCTGTATCACAGCTCATCAGGGTGACTAGACGTCCGGTTGCCTCTGGCTAGAATCGAAAACCGGCTGAATTCGCGTCAGTCGGAAATTTTACCCTGAAGCCGTTGGCGCACGGCAGAGAAGAAGGTGAATTTAAGCTTATTTATTTTTAGATAAACACACAGTGACTGATATATATATATACATATATATATATATATATATATATATATATATATATAGCACTGCTGATGAGTCCCAAATATAGGACGAAACGGCCGTCCAGTCTTTTCTGCATTCTGTTGAGG
This sequence comes from Acanthosepion esculentum, assembly GCA_964036315.1. Taxonomy (NCBI): domain Eukaryota; kingdom Metazoa; phylum Mollusca; class Cephalopoda; order Sepiida; family Sepiidae; genus Acanthosepion; species Acanthosepion esculentum. The sequence goes on along the minus strand of OZ038488.1, from coordinate 121,211,203 downwards.
TTTGATTCAGACTCAATGAATGAATTAATTATAATTATCAAATCCTCCTTCTATCATTTGTATATCATTGCTTGAACCCGCTTCTAATGCTTTAGTTGGCGCGGCTTGGTGATACTAGTCGTGGCTCCGGGGACACAGTCTTATGGGTATAAAAGGAAACTCAGTTGAGTTCCACCACGGAATGTGTGAGCGAGCGGTGCTATATTGAGTCTGATTTGCTATCTCTTCGTCACCGTGGTCCGGTGGAACAGTTGGTATGGTGTTTGCTTTATAACCTAACTGTCAGGGTATCAATTCTCGGTAGTGGATGTGCTTAGCTGATGAGTCCCAAATGTAGGACGAAACGGCCGTTCTGCGTTCTGTTGAGGTTTAATTCAGACTCAATTAATTATATATATATATATATACTATATATATATATGAGAGGAAGAGTTAGGTTATAGTAGTTCCAAGGAGAGAAAAGTGTTTATATTAAAAAGAAGAGAGAAACCGCAAACTCTTTTGGTTGTAATGTGGATTTTAAAAAATAAAAATATTATGCTTTATTTTCCATAATTTTGCTACACGCGTTTCTGGTCTCGCGATTGTCATCAGGCGAAGGATGGAGATTTGCACATATTAAAAATAATTAATGTGTGTGTGTTTGTGTTTGTGTATATGTGTGTGTGTGTGTGTGTGTGTGTACAGATGAGTTCACTGATTCCTCGTACTGAGACAATATGTATGTATGGAGAGGGGATATACACATATATATACACGCATGCTGAAAGAAACACACGAAAATGGAAATGCATCTAAGAACACACAGGGGTCATTAAAAGATAAGAATGCCAATAACTACTCCATTTCTCCTGACCAATCTTAATTGTTTTATAGCCCTTCACGCAGAACTCTTCACTGCCAGTTCAAGAAAGACATTTTGCCACGAACACAGAAAAAGTGAATGTCTCATATCGAGAATATTTAACATCGGAAAACATAAAGGAAAAAAATTAATTATTTTTAATAATATGTGGTAATCTCCACCCTTTGCCTGATGACGGTCACGAGAACGGAAACCCGTATAGTAAAATTATGGAAAATAAAGCAAAATATTTTTTTAAAAATCCACATTACAACCCAAAACGTTTGCGGTTTGTCTTTCTTTTTAACATATATATATATATATATATATATATATATATATATATATATATATATATATATATATATATAATCAAATACTGGAGGCCTATTTCAAGTGAGTCTAATTCTGTACTTTTAACCCGTCCGGTGACAACAGGGCGTGCAGTAAATGAAGACTAATAAATGAGAACAAATTAAGATATTCCGAAACGTGTACACTTGAATGAAATCATCTACGAGGGTCGGACAATTTCTTCTAAGCCTCACCTAGAAAGAAATGCCATAATTGAACATTTTTGTTGTGGCATAACACTAGCACTTCATATAAAAATAGAAAAGCTAATTCAGTCTTTTGTTCTACGCAGGCGAAGCGCACAAAAAGGTAATATAAAAAGCTGAGGCCCACACTGGTGATAGATATAAAAATGGTTAGAACAGAGGAATGAGCAGTCGTAAAGTATCTGCAAAGCAGAAAATCCATGCCGACATGACAGAGACACTTATAATGACTCCTCTTCTTATTAAACATTAAAGAAGTAGGTTGCGAGATTCAAGGGAGGAGAGACAGCACAGAAGATGACCCTCGGTCAGGTAGTCTAAAAACTTCAACCATTGATGAACAAGCTGATACCATTCACCATATGATTTTGGATGCCAGCCCTCTTACAATCCAGCAGATAGCTAAGTCCATAGGCATTAGGTCTGGTTCACTTCATACTGCTTTAACTGAGATCTTGGGGATGAGCAAGATGTTTGCAAAATGGACCCAAGATTGATGGCACTAGAGCAGAAAAGGGTTGACATTTCCAGGATAATTCTGACTCACTTCAAGGCTGACCCTGGGAATTTCCTCCGCAGATTAGTAACTCAAGATGAAAGCCATGTTTACCATTTCAAATCTGATTCAAAGATTCAAATCATTTAGTGGAAACATTCTGCTTCTCGATTCTTGAAGAAGTTCAAGCAGGTAGCGTTTCTTGGCAAGGTTATTTGCTCCTTAGCTTTTATTCTTGATAGAATACCTGGAAAAGGGAGCAGTTATAAATGGTCAGTACTATGCATCAGAATTAAGACAGCTGAGAGAAGCAATCAAGTTCAAACGCAGAGAGAAGCTGAGGGCATGTGAGCTCTTACTCCGATATAACGCGCACTTTCACCCTGCTCAGTTGGCAGTAGCTGGAGCAGCCTACTAGGACTTTGAATTGTGACCCCATCCCCCTTACTCAACTGAATTCTTTTTGTTTTCTAAATTCAAATCCCACCTTGTGGTCGCCAGGTTTGTGATCATACACCGTTTTGCAAATTAATTGAAACAACAACAATAATAATCATAATAATTGAATAATTCTGTTATTTTTACATTTTTTCCAACAAAACATGACTCAGTGTACATGTTAGTAATTCCTATGTCCATTCCATGAAGTCGTTCCTTGCAGATTGGCCTCAGATTATCGATTATTGATTGGATTTAAATCAAGAGAGTTTCCGGGACAGTCTATAGTACTTTGATTTGCTCACTGCTAATGTTTGCCAGTATGTTCGTGAAGCGTTACAATTTTCGCACGCTTCCTTGAAGTATCGTCTATCGCAGAAAATGGTTGTACAACTAATCGACTGTCGAGACAATAGTGTTTGGGCGTGATAAAAATCTGATGTAATCACGGATGACGCAATAAATTTTCAAGGCCAAACAAATTTCATCATACACCCAAAAAATACATTCATATTAGTGCAAATCACTGCGACTGACCTAATCTGCGAAGAAATAGAAATGGATTACACCCTGGTACCCCATTGGGTCTACAATTGATCGTATGGTGAAAGAAAGGAAACTAAAGGGGTTGTTTCAATTAATTTGCCCAAGGGTGTATGTTCTAAGGAAGATATTGTGGTGGACCATGACACTAATCTTGTTCCGTGTTGCAATGCTTATGTATCTTTGTATCGAGTGCTTTGTATCAAGTGAAACTATATTGAAAAACAGGGAAAAACTGTTTTGTTTCTCCAATTCCTTCTGAGTAAGGCTTAGAAATGTTTTTGAACGACACTCGTGACCCTGTAGATTAATTAAAGGGTTTAGTTAAAAATCCGTGGAAGATTATATGAAAAGGCAAACCTGAAGAAGGCCGGTTTGCAAAACAGCGTTGGGATAATAACAACAAAATATGAGGACATTTGACCGAATTAAATAATGTCAATAGGTTTAAATCCTGACGCAAGTAATGCAGACACAAAATATTAAAACCGATTAATATACTGACAAAGAGTGATTTATTAGCAACAGATTTTAAGATAACGTTTTCAACAATATATTTCCTTTCAAAATTCCAAAATATACATGATGGCCGAAGTATTTATCGACCAAATAGTTGTGCTAGATTGTCGGAGTTAGCTCCTCCTCAGTTCCTTAATCCTTCAACAGGGGTCTCTCCCCCTTGGCTATACATACTGCCTGACCCTTCGCCTCGATCTCTCTTTTCCACTTAGGACTTGGGCCGCCACCTCGCGTAGAGGTGAGGTAAATCTCTCTTTTCAACTAACATCAATATGTGACCTCTCACAGACACAGCGTTTCCCAAATTCTGGGAATACGCTAAGAACAATACACGTACGTACGAACACTCACAGCACACTCACATAATTTCTCGATACAAAATCTATGTGACAGTCCATGTCTTTGTTTAACTTGTTATTAATATATATATTTGTTTACATATATATATATATCGGTCTTGTTTGTTTTCTTTCTCTTCTTTGGACTTAATTAAAGTCTAACATTCTCATGTAGCTGGACCGGCGAGCAGGAAATTTTAACCTTCTGATATCTCTTTACATCTTCAACCCACGGTCCACTACAAGACAAAACGCTGACGATGATGCTGGTGCAAGTAATGTTGTATATGGCGTTGTAAATTTGTAAAACGTTGTCGAAGGTTAGTTAGTTATATGTCATGCATGATACACGCTTAGGTGAACATATATCTTTCGATACATGACTGACGACGCAGATTTTTCACGCAGTAGATTGCCATTTCTTTTTGTGGTACAGAACCTGGCCTCTCCTGATATATACCTATAGCTGGGGAAGAGATGATTCATACCTTTCCACAGTTATTACCACGTAAGTGAATGTAATACAGTCGACTGGAATTCGAACCCGGCTCTCCGATTGCTTAGTCCGAGCCGCTATCCATTACTCCACCGTGCCGAAGATAATAATCTGATAATTCTAAGCAGCCGGATGGCTGAGATTATATTTTTGCGTTTATTAAGTCTACCCCACTTTCTCAATTGTAGATGCCCACAAGGATGTTAAAGTTAATATATAAGAAGTTAGACAGCATAGGCTAAATGAGAAATTACTCTACTCGCCTTTCAAGTGGCCAAAGGCGGTGTGGTTGGCGTCAATTTGACGGCTCACGTCAATGAATTGCAATAAACTTGCAACAAGTACGACAGAAGCAAGACGATTAAATCAAGAAAGCCGTTAGAAAAATTACTTTATTAATGTAATTACTATTTGTACATCTTATTACTCAGCGAGTGGATGAGAAAAGCCACATCGTAAAAGGCTTCTTATCAATGGAACATACTTTGAAATTCTATTGCATATGCATGCCAGTCATTTGCTTGAGGAAATCAGCTCATCTATATATATATATATATATATATATATATATATATATATATATATATATATATATATATATGTATATATAGCCATGCATTTTATTTAGATATATACGAAAAATTAACGTAAAAATTCAAAAACTAAGTAAACAAAAGCTTAATATATTTTCATAGATATTATTTTACTTCTAAATAGGATGTTTATTTTTAAGTAGTTAATTAATTTTTACCTGATATTATTGCGTATTCATATAAAAATTATATTTAGTAAGCATATATGTTTGAATATATATTTATTTAATGTTATTTAATACTGTTTATTATAAAACAGAGCATTTACTTAAATACTTGTATCTATAAAAAGAATGTTAAACATAAAAAAGTCTTTAATTAATTATCGGACTTTGTTCATTTCATAATATGTGACGTCATTCGTTTACATTTGATACGCCATGAGCAGTTATGAATGTAAGTGGGAGATTCATGGAAGATTGATGTTTATAAGCAGTAAATTCGACCTTGCCAACCGGACGATCCACAGTGGCCGAATCGGTTAAGGCACGTCAGGCTATATGACGGTTCCGTATAGGATACAGGTTCGAATCTTGTCGAAGGACGAATAATTTTCATTGAAAATATCTCGGACATTCAGGCCGGTAAATGTTATTTAATACTGTTTATTATAAACAGAGCATTTAGTTAAATACTCTCTCTATATATATATATGTAATATAAAAGGCTCAAACACTAATATATCATGGTTATAATTTATTACATTGGAATCGTAATCACGAACTACAAATTCAAAATTTTTGAATTTGTAGGTCTGATATATATATATATATATATATATATATATATATATATATATATATATATATATATATATATATATATATATATATATATATATATATATATATATATATATATATATGTGTGTGACAAAGTGAAAAAGTTTTTGTCTGCCGTGATTCGTCTTGTTGGTGCGACTACACACGCACTCGAGCAAGGGATGCTGGGAATTTACCATTATTATTTTCTTTTATACAATTTCATATAGATTCTATCTTTTCTATCACTTTTGATAATAGATATCTCACACAGTGATAATAGAATTTCTGCCAGAAGTGGGCAAATTTTCGAAGAGATCAGGCAGAAATTTAGTTCGATGATGTTGTAAAGGCTGAAATACGTCACAGCAAGATACCTTTTTCCACTTTATCAAATATTTTCCCCAATATCCTCCTAATATATCAAAATACAGAACGTTATTTCATATATATATATATATATTGGGGTATGTGTTGTTAAAGACTACGGAGGTTTTCCGTTTTATAATCTTTTACTCAAAATAATATCTATAAAATAAAATATCAAACAGCCTAATGCAGACAAACGGCCATTTTGCGCTCGACAAAATACCAACGACTATGATGATGATTGTAAAAATAAAATATTATTTGCTCTACTCGGTAATCTTTTAAGAATAGTGATTTGCTTATCGCTAGAGATATTGTACACACACATACTCACACACACACACACACACACACACACACACACACACACGCACACGCACACCCACATATATATATATATTCTTAAATCACGGCTTTATCATCACTGGTTGTATTTCGGTAGTAAGATGTTTCATAAATATCTTTTCTTAAATATTTTAAGCAAGTTGTGACTGTCAAATTTTAATTAAATCTTTCAAATTTCCGAAGTGTAATAGTATATTGAATCAAAGTCTACAGCTAAGAAAGTTGGTTCACTATCTAATGATAGAGATTTTTCTAGCCAGAATCTATCTCATATATATATATATATATATATATATATATATATATATATATATATATATATATATATATATATAATTGTTTATTTAAAAATTATAACATAAATATACAACAGAACCTCCACGCAATTAAGAAATCTTGCGCACAACACTGCTTACACTAAAAAATCTTTCTACATGAACTTATCCAAAAAAATCAGTTATTCGCTCTACCTAACACTTTCCCCCTCGCAATACTCTCAGGTAAAAAAACACTCAATTTCCTATACCAAAAAAAACTGACAGAATGTATATCCTTAAATAACCAAAAACTCAATAGACTAATTGCTGAGGACCCACTTTTGCAACACATGCCATACCTGAACAACTACTTAATGCAACAAACCTCACGAAGATCTCATTATGCCCACCACACCGATACTAACTCTGCCGACAACCACAACGCCAACCTATCCAAATATACTCTTACCCAAGAAGAAACCGCTTTACTAAATAAAGGATTATCATTCTGCCCCTCACAACCACTAAAACCTCTAAACCTCTGCTATGATATGGAAAATTACATTCGTAGACTGAGACTAAAAGAATATTTCTCGGACAACAAATCTACCTCTAATACAGACAACACCACTAAACAATCATGCTCCAAACCTCCTCCTACGAAGTATAACTCTCTATGGACCCCACCAACCGGACGTAATCAACACTTAGACCCATATGCCATCAAAGCCAGACAACACATTGATAACTTCCTAGCAAACAAAGGACACCACACAAAAAAATACAACTTATCCAAAATAGAACACCAAGCCATCTATAAACTTAAAAACAACCAAGACATAATTATCACACCAGCCGACAAGGGCGGAGCTATAACCATCTTAGACACTAATAACTACATAAAAGAAGCAGAATCACAACTTCAAAATAACAGATTCTATGTACCCTTACCTCTAGACCCAACTAGCACATTCAAGACAGAACTATCATCTCTCACTCAGAACCTGAACCACAACATAAGGGGCACCATAAATTCTCTTATCCCTGAGAACCCTAAAACAGCAACATTCTACACTATCCCAAAACTACACAAACTCCCTAAAATCATTTCAGAAAAACACTCTAACACTCTCTCATCCAACCAACACCAAATTACACAACCACACAATGCAGGGAATATATATGAAATTTAAAAATCCCTCAAAATCATACCACCTGGTAGACCGATAATATCAGGCATTGGTACCCTCACAGAACTTATATCCGGGTACATAGACAACATCCTAAAACCTTTACTGCCTGACATGCCCAGTTATATTAGAGACACCACAGACTTTCTCAACAAATTAAAAAACATCAACCCAGTCCACCCGGATACAATCCTAGTAACGATGGATGTTTCATCTCTTTACACGAACATTCCACACACTGAAGGAGTTTCAGCTTGCCGTGAGTTCCTTAGTAAAAAATTACCCAACAACCAAGTTATAGATATATGTCAATTAATAAATTTCATTCTTACACATAACAACTTTAAATTCAACAACAAACACTATTTACAAATTAGTGGCACAGCAATGGGCACGAAAATGGCACCTAGCTATGCTAATATCTTTATGCACATTCTAGAAAGGAAAATACTAGACAATTCAGAATTTAAACCATTACACTACTTTAGATATATTGACATTTTCTTGCTATGGACTCATGGATCAGAAAAATTAAAAAGATTTTTCACTTTCTGCAACAACTTCCACAACACAATTAAATTTACCATGGAACATTCATACACATCCGTCTCTTTCTTAGACGTTGTGATAAAATTAAACAAACACACACTTTCCACCAGTTTATACAACAAACCCACAAACCATCACAAATTCCTTCACTTCAAAATCTGTCATCCTCTTAAATTAAAAAAATCTATCGTATACAGCTCATTTCTAAGAATCAAACGCATATGCTCAGACCATCTAGATTTTCTACACAACATTAGTAACTTAACAGAACAATTCCTAAAATGTAAATACCCAATAAATATAATAAAAGAAGCACTTAATAAAACTATCCACATAAACCGTAACACACTTCTCACATACAAAAAAGTAAAAACAACACACTTACTCACAAATTAAAAAATGACTACAAGATCCTCCAATTAAACAAAAATATCAAACACATTTTCGCCAAACCACCCATCAACGCAAAAAACAAACACCTAACTTATCAGCTATCCTCACCTCCACCAAATATCTAAATAATACAAACCAAACAGGTAATTACAAATGTAACAAAACTCGTTGTCTAATTTGCAAACACATAATAACAGACAGTGAATTTCTCGCACCCAACTCCAAAATCACAATACATCCACCCCGCCTCACTTGTGATAGCAATAATATAATTTACTACCTATTCCGCACAATATGTCCTAATAGTGGATATATTGGCGAATCTGGAACTAACATTAGGCTTCGTTTCAACAACCATAAACAAGACATACGACAAAATAATCCATATTCCCCAGTAGCAGAACACTTCAATAGACCACGACATTCAATAGATAATTGCAAATGTATATTGATAGACTCAAATTTTAGCACTACATACATACGAAGAAAAAAAGAGAAATACTGGATTTTAAAATTAAACACATATAAACTAGGGTTAAACAAAGACTTGAGTATTCTAAATCTGTATAAATATTTCAATAGTTAAAATATTTCTTCAAAGAATTTCTTTAGATATGGTGAAAAATCCTTTTAAACAATAACCAAAACACCTTCTTCAGTTGTCCTTTAAAGGATCAAGCACAATCGCGTTCCACACCACGTGTCGTCCGAGTCTAAAAACAAACAGACAAACACAGTAATTTATGTGCAACACACATACGAAGAAAAAAAGAAAAATACTGAATTCTAAAATTAGACACATATAAACTAGGGGTAAACAAACACGTGGATATTTTAAATCTACATAAATATTTCAACAGTTAAAAATATTTCTTAAAATATTTCTTGAGATATGGTCAAAAAACCTTTTAAACAACATTTAAGACACTATCATCAGTCTTCCGCCAAAAATTCAAACAAAGTCGCATTACACATCACGTGACATGCACGCTTCACAACAAACGCTGTAAACAAACGCTGTAAACAAACACACAAACACAGTATCTCATTTGATTTCTGAGGAAAGACCGAGGTGGTCTGAAATATTAATTAAATATATACAAAAACACAGAAATAAATACTTTCATAAAAAAACACCCAATTTTGTTTCATTTATTTTATCCAGATATTATATATATATATATATATATATATATATATATATATATATATATATATATATATGATAAGTTTGATTTGGTTTATTTTGTTTTACATCATATCAACCTAACTGGGTTATTTAATGCTGATAAATTTTTTTAGATTGGATCGTATGAATAGAATACGTATTTATAAATAATTAGTTTGTAGATCTAGTTTAATCGACGTAAAGAAGGTTTTTGCCGAGAATCAAACGTATTACTTGGGATTTTTTTTTAAATGTATTGCTGGTATTTTTACTGCAAAAATATATTTTTATACTTCATAATGTTTTGACCTCATTTGGGGGGTTAACTATTTGCCCATTAACAGGTGTTAGGGTAGACCTGGGAACAACAGCAATTAAGTGGTGGTTCTCACCCCCACCCCGATTAGAGGCTTTGATGCCGGATGTAGTTTATCGTCATAGCCAAGATTCTATATGATAAGTGATTATATTTAGAAATATATTTCATAATTGTTAACCTTAAGTTAAAATCTTTACACCTGATTTTCAGATTTAATTTTCTCTACTAAGCGTCTCTTAAATGGATTTTTTGGACCAGTGATCATAGTTCATCATTTTGTTTGAATGGCTTTCATTGGTTGTTAATTTTTATTTTTCCTCAGCCAATCACCAAAAAGCTTTTTTTAATAATTTGTGTATCAACATCATTTCATCTCAAAACCGATTTCTTTTTCATTTTTTTCTATTAATGAGAATCATACTTCACTTCTGTGATTTGCTTGCTTTTTTCAAATTTCTTCCAATTTTTATTTTTTATTCTCTGCTAAATCGATTTCATAATTAGCGAAATAACCAGCATTAATAAAAGTTTCTGAGGTTACTGGATATTTTTTTTTCAAATAATCTAATTTAAACATTTTTTTATTTTCCTATTTATTGAAATTATTATCTACTAGGAATGTGTCTCTTTAAAATTAGATTTTTCGTGGAGAATTTCCTAGGCAAATTTATTCTGAACTGCTGTTCAAAATTACTCTCCATACATACAAATGATTATTTCCGATAGATTTCCTCTTTTGGAAGGAAACTGAAACAGTGAACCGAGATCGACTTTTGAGTGATCGTCCTTGTATTCATTTTACCTGGGAAAATCTAAAAGTCTCCTTTCTTTGAAAGCAGCCACAGGCCCTTACAATAGTGGGCATATTACTTTTGTTGAAGAACAATCATCATGACTTCATTCGATGATTCGATACGATGTCATAAGGAATCAGGTCCTATTTTTCTTTTGTTATTCGAATAGAGGTGGCTTGCTGACTCGTAACTCTTATTGTTCTCGCTGATAGAATTAAGAAAAGTCTAGCATAGCAAACTGATAATGGTATAATCTTCAATATGTAATTATATTTCTATGATAAATGTATTACGCGTATTTCAAATTATGTTTTATTAGAAATATTTGTATTAACCTTTTCTTCGTGTGATTTTTGCGAAACCTGCAAACTGATCATAATATATATATATATATATATATATATATATATATATATATATATATATATACAAACACAGACACAGACACAGACACACAAACACACACACACATATACATGTGCGTGTGTGTTTGTGTTTGTGTGTGCGTGTAAGAATTACGCGACAAATATAATATATATATTTGCACACACATACACACACACACACACACACATATATATATATATATATATATATATATATATATATATATATACATATATTGTCATCACAGACAGACTGTTTCGCTGTATCACAGCTCATCAGTGTGACTAGACGTCCGGTTGCCTCTCGCTAGAATCGAAAACCGGCTGAATTCGCGTCAGTCGGAAATTTTACCCTGAAGCCGTTGGCGCACGGCAGAGAAGAAGGTGAATGTAAGCTTATTTATTTTTAGATAAACACACAGTGACTGATATATATATATATATATATATATATATATATATATATATATATATATATATACAAGTATAGGATTGGTATATACGGAATAATTTCCAATAACCAACAATTATTATTCTTAAAAGAATGCTCAATACAGAGTAGAGCAGATATAATTATTTATTTAAATATTATAACATAAATATGTTATAAAATCACTACAAAAATAGCCATTTTGTTTCAACACTTCTGGTGTCTTATCAAGTGATGATGTTGAATGTAGAATAAATGGTTTTAAAAGTTTCAAATTAACGATCCTTCGCTAGGGGTAAACGCTGTTACATAAGCTAGAATGACCAATCAAAATACAAGTATATGGTAATTCAAAAAATTTGACAACGAAACAAAGTTATCATAGATATTAAAAGATTTATAAAATTTGAAATTAAAATTAAAAGTAAAAATTACCTATTTAGAAATCTACATCTAATCTCAATTAAGTTTAAAATTGTAGAATTACTGAGGAGAAAATAAAAAATAAATATGCTATTTAATTTATTTTTTCATTGAAATTATGTTAAAAAGGATGTTGATAGCTCCAGACAAAAATGTCTACATTTTACAGTTTACTTCAACTATGATGGCCACCTCTCACGTAAAACAATTCAAACACACTCAGGTTATAATACATAAGCGCCCAGACATATTTAGATATATATACACAAACAAAAAACAGTTACGAGACACGACCCTTGATAAAGAAAAAAAAGAAAAGAAAACGAACACACACACACACACAAACACACAACCAAACGTGCATGCACATTCCTTACACATAGGCATCGATAAACACAGGCACATACATCCACATGCACATTGACGTAGACAATCAGCCGCAATAGCCAAAATATATTCGGGGCTTAATATGCTATTAAACGAATTCTAACTTGAAATATAACTAATCTGGGCAAATATATATAGATAAAATTAGTAAAAAAAAAAAAATTTAAACAAATAAATAGATATAAATATATATATATATTTTTAAGCATATAGTTTTCCACACACTAAATGAAAAAATAAATAACTACCTCCATATATAATCATACATTCACACATATATACATACAGATCTACACATGTACCTACATATACATATATACGCATACAGGTACGCATATACACACATACGTACATACACATACATATAAGCACGTTTAAATATATCGATCCATACAGTAACGTAAAAAAGTAAATAAATCAAGTAAAAATATATATACACAAAGATGCACATATATACAAATACATACATACATACACATACACATACATATTTACATATACATAAATACGCACGTATACATATATGTATATAAACTAAACATATAAACATACATTTACAAATACATATAAATACCTACACACATATATATACATATATACAAACACATATACATACATATATACATATTTAAACGAATACATTTACACATACATACACACACACATATATATATATACATACATATACACATACACATATACACACATACATACACTCACATATACATATATATATATATATATACACATTTACACACACACAAGTACACATACATATCCATATACACATACATATACTTACACACGTAGTAGTAGACACCTACCAAAGTTTACATCCCTACCCGTACACATAAACAGGTAAACATATGATAGGTGTCAATACACACACATATCTACCCTCATATAAAAATACTACTAACATTTATATACCCCTATATACATATATACACATCCAACAGTACAAACACACATACATAAGATACAAATATATACATACAAATACAGACACGTATAACACTTTGTAAGTACACAATACACATGCATATCGACAAGATGACCATCATGTTATAAAGGTAATAGTATATTAAATTTAACTTATCATTATCATTGAAAGTATATGATCTCTATACTAAGTTAAATTTAAAACGGTGTTTATTGTTAACTGTTAGTTCATATCTTTGATTTAAAAGATAAGTCTTATTTTTAAATCTAATTATTTCAAATTCTTCGTTAAGGCATAGGTAACAAGGCATAGGTAACACGGGGCATATAGGGAGTTACATGTCCGGGCTTTCTTAATCAATTTCCATTTAACCGTAGGTGTTTTATTCTTTTCTTTTAGACTCCAAAAGTATTTGGATAATGAAGTCATATACTTATAGTTACTGTTATTAAAAGATTGCATATGACACCGCCAACGTCCCTTGAATGGTCTCATGGTGCTACCAATGTAAAATTTCTTTATATTTGGATTTTCTAGTGTTGATATTGTACTTAGATAAACTACAGAACTAGTCAAACAATTATTTTTTAGTGGACAATTATTAGGATTCCTACAATTACATACTTTATTATTCGTGTCATTATGCTTAGTATTGCTGCTTGCAACCTGGTGAGTATTGCTGCT
>OZ038488.1:121171978-121194478 GCA_964036315.1 Acanthosepion esculentum | reverse complement strand
TGTGCATATATATATATACACATGCATGTTTATATATGCATGTATATATGTATATATATATGCATATATACACATGCATATATATATGCATATATATACACCTGCATATATATATATTCATATATATATATATACACATGCATATATATATGCATACATATACACATGCATATATATGCATATATATACACATGCATATATATAGACATCAAAAGAAAATGGTTGAATCCATCAACATAACAATAAGAACAATATTTCTACACGTGATAGTACTTGACGTAAGTTTCAGTTGAGAATATGAATATAATGGCGTTTTCTAAATTATTCTCGTTGCTAAGGACATTTTGTTTGTTGCTAATGGTTATGTGTTTTTTAATAAATTCCTATCATTTTTGGCTTGAAAATCCACATTTGACGAAACGCGTTGGCTAATAATACAGTTTTTCTATTGTCTTTTATCTTTATACATATTGTCTTTTTATACAGGTTAAACATATATTGTTAATGAATGTTTATTTTGTTTGATCATGAGCCGCTCTAAACTTCATATGGTGGCTTTAATTCCAAGGTGAAAATAATGACAATAATTGTCCAACATTTGGATATGTTTTATTAAGCTCACATGAGCCATGTTCAATGTGGTTATACGAACATTTAACCAAAGATATTCACCATCAAAGACGATATTTCGTTATGTTGGCATAGAAGATTCCTCTGGGACGATAACCGTCGCAGGATAGCAGACGTTGACCATAAATTCATGTTGCCGTACTATAACATCGTACCACGTGTGAGCCCGAAATATTAACAACAAAACCATATCTCTATGCGCAATGTAGTGAGTTGTGACTAGTTTATAAACATTGATAAAGAAATCAATAGTTATTATTCACATTAATTTACAGTCGGACATATGTCATCATCTTTTTTTGCCTGCCAGAATTTCCATGTAAATCAGTCACTCTGAATAACCCGCAGGAGACTGGTCAACTTATTTAAATTACAATGGGAGATTTCTTTTGTTCGGCTGTCCATGTGTAATGACATCTTGGTTTCGTTTGGTTGTTTTGTTTAACGGCATTCCAACCTTAGGGGTCAGTTTATGCCGAAAATGATTTTGAGTGACTTTCATTTGGTTTTCAAAAATGGATTGCTGGAAACATTTGGTTGTCAAAAATGTATTGCTGGAGACATTTGGTTTTCCAAAATGTATTGCTGGAAACATTTGGTTTTCAAAAATGCATAGCTGGCAACATTTGGTTTTCAAAAGTGTATTGCTGGAAACATTTGGTTTTCAAAAATGTATTGCTGGAAACATTTGGTTTTCAAAAATGTATTGCTGGAAACATTTGGTTTTCCAAAATGTATTGCTGGCAACATTTGGTTTTCCAAAATGTATTGCTGGAAACATTTGGTTTTCAAAAATGTATTGCTGGTAACATTTGGTTTTCAAAAATGTATTGCTGGAAACATTTGGTTTTCCAAAATGTATTGCTCGCAACATTTGGTTTTCAAAAATGTATTGCTGGAAACATTTGGTTTTCAAAAATGTATTGCTGGAAACATTTGGTTTTCAAAAATGTATTGCTGGAAACATTTGGTTTTCAAAAATGTATTGCTGGAAACATTTGGTTTTCAAAAATGAATTGCTGGAAACATTTGGTTTTCCAAAATGTATTGCTGGCAACATTTGGTTTTCAAAAATGTATTGCTGGAAACATTTGGTTTTCAAAAATGTATTGCTGGAAACATTTGGTTTTCCAAAATGTATTGCTCACAACATTTGGTTTTCAAAAATGTATTGCTCGCAACATTTCGTTTTCAAAAATGTATTGCTGAAAAAATTTCGTTTTCAAAAATGTATTGTTGGAAACATTTGGTTTTCCAAAATGTATTGCTGGCAACATTTGGTTTTCAAAAATGTATTGCTGGAAACATTTGGTTTTCAAAAATGTATTGCTGGAAACATTTGGTTTTCAAAAATGTATTGCTGGAAACATTTGGTTTTCAAAAATGTATTGCTGGAAACATTTGGTTTTCAAAAATGTATTGCTGGAAACATTTGGTTTTCCAAAATGTATTGCTGGAAACATTTGGTTTTCAAAAATGTATTGCTGGAAACATTTGGTTTTCAAAAATGTATTGCTGGAAACATTTGGTTTTCAAAAATGTATTGCTGGAATCATTTGGTTTTCAAAAATGTATTGCTGGAAACATTTGGTTTTCAAAAATGTATTGCTGGAAACATTTGGTTTTCAAAAATGTATTGCTGGAAACATTTGGTTTTCAAAAATGTATTGCTGGAAACATTTGGTTTTCAAAAATGTATTGCTGGAAACATTTGGTTTTCAAAAATGTATTGCTGGAAACATTTGGTTTTCAAAAATGTATTGCTGGAAACATTTGGTTTTCAAAAATGTATTGCTGGAAACATTTGGTTTTCAAAAATGTACTGCTGGAAACATTTGGTTTTCAAAAAAGTATTGCTGGAAACATTTGGTTTTCCAAAATGTATTGCTGGAAACATTTGGTTTTCAAAAATATATTGCTGGAAACATTTGGTTTTCATAAATGTATTGCTGGAAACATTTGGTTTTCAAAAATGTATTGCTGGAAACATTTGGTTTTCAAAAATGTATTGCTGGAAACATTTGGTTTTCAAAAATGCATAGCTGGCAACATTTGGTTTTCAAAAGTGTATTGCTGGAAACATTTGGTTTTCAAAAATGTATTGCTGGAAACATTTGGTTTTCCAAAATGTATTGCTGGAAACATTTGGTTTTCAAAAATGTATTGCTGGAAACATTTGGTTTTCAAAAATGTATTGCTGGAAACATTTGGTTTTAAAAATATATTGCTGGAAACATTTGGTTTTCAAAAATGTATTGCTGGCAACATTTGGTTTTCAAAAATGTATTGCTGGAAACATTTGGTTTTCAAAAATGTATTGCTGGAAACATTTGGTTTTCAAAAATGTATTGCTGGAAACATTTGGTTTTCAAAAATGTATTGCTGGAAACATTTGGTTTTAAAAATATATTGCTGGAAACATTTGGTTTTCAAAAATGTATTGCTGGCAACATTTGGTTTTCAAAAATGTATTGCTGGAAACATTTGGTTTTCAAAAATGTATTGCTGGAAACATTTGGTTTTCAAAAATGTATTGCTGGAAACATTTGGTTTTCAAAAATGTATTGCTGGAAACATTTGGTTTTCAAAAATGTATTGCTCGCAACATTTGGTTTTCAAAAATGTATTGCTCGCAACATTTGGTTTTCAAAAATGTATTGCTGGAAACATTTGGTTTTCAAAAATGTATTGCTGGAAACATTTGGTTTTCAAAAATGTATTGCTGGAAACATTTGGTTTTCAAAAATGTATTGCTGGAAACATTTGGTTTTCAAAAATGTATTGCTGGAAACACTTGGTTTTCAAAAATGTATTGCTCGCAACATTTGGTTTTCAAAAATGTATTGCTCGCAACATTTGGTTTTCAAAAATGTATTGCTGGAAACATTTCGTTTTCAAAAATGTATTGTTGGAAACATTTGGTTTTCCAAAATGTATTGCTGGCAACATTTGGTTTTCAAAAATGTATTGCTGGAAACATTTGGTTTTCAAAAATGTATTGCTGGAAACATTTGGTTTTCAAAAATGTATTGCTGGAAACATTTGGTTTTCAAAAATGTATTGCTGGAAACATTTGGTTTTCAAAAATGTATTGCTGGAAACATTTGGTTTTCCAAAATGTATTGCTGGCAACATTTGGTTTTCAAAAATGTATTGCTGGAAACATTTGGTTTTCAAAAATGTATTGCTGGAAACATTTGGTTTTCAAAAATGTATTGCTGGAATCATTTGGTTTTCAAAAATGTATTGCTGGAAACATTTGGTTTTCAAAAATGTATTGCTGGAAACATTTGGTTTTCAAAAATGTATTGCTGGAAACATTTGGTTTTCAAAAATGTATTGCTGGAAACATTTAGTTTTCAAAAATGTATTGCTGGAAACATTTGGTTTTCAAAAATGTATTGCTGGAAACATTTGGTTTTCAAAAATGTATTGCTGGAAACATTTGGTTTTCAAAAATGTATTGCTGGAAACATTTGGTTTTCAAAAATGTATTGCTGGCAACATTTGGTTTTCAAAAATGTATTGCTGGAAACATTTGGTTTTCAAAAATGTATTGCTGGAAACATTTGGTTTTCAAAAATGTATTGCTCGCAACATTTGGTTTTCAAAAATGTATTGCTGGAAACATTTGTTTTTCAAAAATGTATTGCTGGAAACATTTGGTTTTCCAAAATGTATTGCTGGCAACATTTGGTTTTCAAAAATGTATCGCTAGAAACATTTGGTTTTCAAAAATGTATTGCTGGAAACATTTGGTTTTCAAAAATGTATTGCTGGAAACATTTGGTTTTCAAAAATGTATTGCTGGAAACATTTGGTTTTCAAAAATGCATAGCTGGCAACATTTGGTTTTCAAAAGTGTATTGCTGGAAACATTTGGTTTTCAAAAATGTATTGCTGGAAACATTTGGTTTTCAAAAATTTATTGCTGGAAACATTTGGTTTTCAAAAATGTATTGCTGGAAACACTTGGTTTTCAAAAATGTATTGCTCGCAAAATTTGGTTTTCAAAAATGTATTGCTGGAAACATTTGGTTTTAAAAAATGTATTGCTGGAAACATTTGGTTTTCCAAAATGTATTGCTGGCAACATTTGGTTTTCAAAAATGTATTGCTGGAAACATTTGGTTTTAAAAAATGTATTGCTGGAAACATTTGGTTTTCAAAAATGTATTGCTGGAAACATTTGGTTTTCAAAAATGTATTGCTGGAAACATTTGGTTTTCCAAAATGTATTGCTGGCAACATTTGGTTTTCAAAAATGTATCGCTGGAAACATTTGGTTTTCAAAAATGTATTGCTGGAAACATTTGCTTTTCAAAAATGTATTGCTGGAAACATTTGGTTTTCAAAAATGTATTGCTGGAAACATATGGTTTTCATAAATGTATTGCTGGAAACATTTGGTTTTCAAAAATGTACTGCGGGAAACATTTGGTTTTCAAAAATGTATTGCTGGAAACATTTGGTTTTCCAAATGTATTGCTGGAAACATTTGGTTTTCAAAAATATATTGCTGGAAACATTTGGTTTTCAAAAATGTATTGCTGGAAACATTTGGTTTTCAAAAATGTATTGCTGGAAACATTTGGTTTTCAAAAATGTATTGCTGGAAACATTTGGTTTTCAAAAATGTATTGCTGGCAACATTTGGTTTTCAAAAATGTACTGCTGGAAACATTTGGTTTTCAAAAATGTATTGCTGGCAACATTTGGTTTTCAAAAATGTATTGTTGGAAAAATTTGGTTTTCAAAAATGTATTGCTGGAAACATTTGGTTTTCCAAAATGTATTGCTGGAAACATTTGGTTTTCAAAAATGTATTGCTGGCAACATTTGGTTTTCAAAAATGTATTGCTGGAAACATTTGGTTTTCAAAAATGTATTGCTGGCAACATTTGGTTTTCAAAAATGTATTGCTGGCAACATTTGGTTTTCAAAAATGTATTGCTGGAAACATTTGCTTTTCAAAAATGTATTGCTGGAAACATTTGGTTTTCAAAAATGTATTGCTGGCAACATTTGGTTTTCAAAAATGTATTGCTGGCAACATTTGGTTTTCAAAAATGTATTGCTGGAAAAATTTGGTTTTCAAAAATGTATTGCTGGCAACATTCGGTTTTCAAAAATGTATTGCTGGAAACATTTGGTTTTCAAAAATGTATTGCTGGAAACATTTGGTTTTCAAAAATGTATTGCTGGAAACATTTGGTTTTCAAAATGTAATGCTGGAAACATTTGGTTTCAAAAATGTATTGCTGGAAACATTTGGTTTTCAAAAATGTATTGCTGGAAACATTTGGTTTTCAAAAATGTATTGCTGGAAACATTTGGTTTTCAAAAATGTATTGCTGGAAACATTTGGTTTCAAAAATGTATTGCTGGAAACATTTGGTTTTCAAAAATGTATTGCTGGAAACATTTGGTTTTCAAAAATGTATTGCTGGAAACATTTGGTTTTCAAAAATGTATTGCTGGAAACATTTGGTTTTCAAAAATGTATTGCTGGAAACATTTGGTTTTCAAAAATGTATTGCTGGAAACATTTGGTTTTCAAAAATGTATTGCTGGAAACATTTGGTTTTCAAAAATGTATTGCTCGCAACATTTGGTTTTCAAAAATGTATTGCTGGAAACATTTGGTTTTCAAAAATGTATTGCTGGAAACATTTGGTTTTCAAAAATGTATTGCTGGAAACATTTGGTTTTCAAAAATGTATTGCTGGAAACATTTGGTTTTCAAAAATGTATTGCTGGAAACATTTGGTTTTCAAAAATGTATTGCTGGCAACATTTGGTTTTCAAAAATGTACTGCTGGAAACATTTGGTTTTCAAAAATGTATTGCTGGCAACATTTGGTTTTCAAAAATGTATTGTTGGAAAAATTTGTTTTTCAAAAATGTATTGCTGGAAACATTTGGTTTTCCAAAATGTATTGCTGGAAACATTTGGTTTTCAAAAATGTATTGCTGGCAACATTTGGTTTTCAAAAATGTATTGCTGGAAACATTTGGTTTTCAAAAATGTATTGCTGGCAACATTTGGTTTTCAAAAATGTATTGCTGGCAACAATTGGTTTTCAAAAATGTATTGCTGGAAACATTTGCTTTTCAAAAATGTATTGCTGGAAACATTTGCTTTTCAAAAATGTATTGCTGGAAACATTTGGTTTTCAAAAATGTATTGCTGGCAACATTTGGTTTTCAAAAATGTATTGCTGGAAAAATTTGG
Organism: Acanthosepion esculentum; assembly: GCA_964036315.1. Classification (NCBI taxonomy): domain Eukaryota; kingdom Metazoa; phylum Mollusca; class Cephalopoda; order Sepiida; family Sepiidae; genus Acanthosepion; species Acanthosepion esculentum. The sequence goes on along the minus strand of OZ038488.1, from coordinate 121,187,613 downwards.
TTTTCAAGTATGTATTGCTGGCAACATTCGGTTTTCAAAAATGTATTGCTGGAAACATTTGGTTTTCAAAAATGTATTGCTGGAAACATTTGGTTTTCAAAAATGTATTGCTGGAAACATTTGGTTTTCAAAAATGTATTGCTGGAAACATTTGGTTTCAAAAATGTATTGCTGGAAACATTTGGTTTTCAAAAATGTATTGCTGGAAACATTTGGTTTTCAAAAATGTATTGCTGGAAACATTTGGTTTTCAAAAATGTATTGCTGGAAACATTTGGTTTCAAAAATGTATTGCTGGAAACATTTGGTTTTCAAAAATGTATTGCTGGAAACATTTGGTTTTCAAAAATGTATTGCTGGAAACATTTGGTTTTCAAAAATGTATTGCTGGAAACATTTGGTTTTCAAAAATGTATTGCTGGAAACATTTGGTTTTCAAAAATGTATTGCTCGCAACATTTGGTTTTCAAAAATGTATTGCTGGAAACATTTGGTTTTAAAAAATGTATTGCTGGAAACATTTGGTTTTCCAAAATGTATTGCTGGAAACATTTGGTTTTCAAAAATGTATTGCTGGAAACATTTGGTTTTCAAAAATGTATTGCTGGAAACATTTGGTTTTCAAAAATGTATTGCTCGCAACATTTGGTTTTCAAAAATGTATTGCTGGAAACATTTGGTTTTCAAAAATGTATTGCTGGAAACATTTGGTTTTCAAAAATGTATTGCTGGAAACATTTGGTTTTCAAAAATGTATTGCTGGAAACATTTGGTTTTCAAAAATGTTTTGCTGGAAACATTTGGTTTTCAAAAATGTATTGCTGGCAACATTTGGTTTTCAAAAATGTACTGCTGGAAACATTTGGTTTTCAAAAATGTATTGCTGGCAACATTTGGTTTTCAAAAATGTATTGTTGGAAAAATTTGTTTTTCAAAAATGTATTGCTGGAAACATTTGGTTTTCCAAAATGTATTGCTGGAAACATTTGGTTTTCAAAAATGTATTGCTGGCAACATTTGGTTTTCAAAAATGTATTGCTGGAAACATTTGGTTTTCAAAAATGTATTGCTGGCAACATTTGGTTTTCAAAAATGTATTGCTGGCAACAATTGGTTTTCAAAAATGTATTGCTGGAAACATTTGCTTTTCAAAAATGTATTGCTGGAAACATTTGCTTTTCAAAAATGTATTGCTGGAAACATTTGGTTTTCAAAAATGTATTGCTGGCAACATTTGGTTTTCAAAAATGTATTGCTGGAAAAATTTGGTTTTCAAGAATGTATTGCTGGCAACATTCGGTTTTCAAAAATGTATTGCTGGAAACATTTGGTTTTCAAAAATGTATTGCTGGAAACATTTGGTTTTCAAAAATGTATTGCTGGAAACATTTGGTTTTCAAAAATGTATTGCTGGAAACATTTGGTTTCAAAAATGTATTGCTGGAAACATTTGGTTTTCAAAAATGTATTGCTGGAAACATTTGGTTTTCAAAAATGTATTGCTGGAAACATTTGGTTTTCAAAAATGTATTGCTGGAAACATTTGGTTTCAAAAATGTATTGCTGGAAACATTTGGTTTTCAAAAATGTATTGCTGGAAACATTTGGTTTTCAAAAATGTATTGCTGGAAACATTTGGTTTTCAAAAATGTATTGCTGGAAACATTTGGTTTTCAAAAATGTATTGCTGGAAACATTTGGTTTTCAAAAATGTATTGCTCGCAACATTTGGTTTTCAAAAATGTATTGCTGGAAACATTTGGTTTTAAAAAATGTATTGCTGGAAACATTTGGTTTTCCAAAATGTATTGCTGGAAACATTTGGTTTTCAAAAATGTATCGCTGGAAACATTTGGTTTTCAAAAATGTATTGCTGGAAACATTTGGTTTTCAAAAATGTATTGCTGGAAACATTTGGTTTTCAAAAATGTATTGCTGGAAACATTTGGTTTTCAAAAATGTATTGCTGGAAACATATGGTTTTCATAAATGTATTGCTGGAAACATTTGGTTTTCAAAAATGTACTGCTGGAAACATTTGGTTTTCAAAAATGTATTGCTGGAAACATTTGGTTTTCCAAAATGTATTGCTGGAAACATTTGGTTTTCAAAAATATATTGCTGGAAACATTTGGTTTTCAAAAATGTATTGCTGGAAACATTTGGTTTTCAAAAATGTATTGCTGGAAACATTTGGTTTTCAAAAATGTATTGCTGGAAACATTTGGTTTTCAAAAATGTATTGCTGGAAACATTTGGTTTTCCAAAATGTATTGCTGGCAACATTTGGTTTTCAAAAATGTATCGCTGGAAACATTTGCTTTTCAAAAATGTATTGCTGGAAACATTTGCTTTTCAAAAATGTATTGCTGGAAACATTTGGTTTTCAAAAATGTATTGCTGGAAACATATGGTTTTCATAAATGTATTGCTGGAAACATTTGGTTTTCAAAAATGTACTGCTGGAAACATTTGGTTTTCAAAAATGTATTGCTGGCAACATTTGGTTTTCAAAAATGTACTGCTGGAAACATTTGGTTTTCAAAAATGTATTGCTGGCAACATTTGGTTTTCAAAAATGTATTGTTGGAAAAATTTGTTTTTCAAAAATGTATTGCTGGAAACATTTGGTTTTCCAAAATGTATTGCTGGAAACATTCGGTTTTCAAAAATGTATTGCTGGCAACATTTGGTTTTCAAAAATGTATTGCTGGAAACATTTGGTTTTCAAAAATGTATTGCTGGCAACATTTGGTTTTCAAAAATGTATTGCTGGCAACATTTAGTTTTCAAAAATGTATTGCTGGAAACATTTGCTTTTCAAAAATGTATTGCTGGAAACATTTGGTTTTCAAAAATGTATTGCTGGCAACATTTGGTTTTCAAAAATGTATTGCTGGCAACATTTGGTTTTCAAAAATGTATTGCTGGAAACATTTGGTTTTCAAAAATGTATTGCTGGAAACATTTGGTTTTCAAAAATGTATTGCTGGAAACATTTGGTTTTCAAAAATGTATTGCTGGAAACATTTGGTTTCAAAAATGTATTGCTGGAAACATTTGGTTTTCAAAAATGTATTGCTGGAAACATTTGGTTTTCAAAAATGTATTGCTGGAAACATTTGGTTTTCAAAAATGTATTGCTGGAAACATTTGGTTTCAAAAATGTATTGCTGGAAACATTTGGTTTTCAAAAATGTATTGCTGGAAACATTTGGTTTTCAAAAATGTATTGCTGGAAACATTTGGTTTTCAAAAATGTATTGCTGGAAACATTTGGTTTTCAAAAATGTATTATTCGAAAATGTATAGCTGGTAATACTATTTTTCCAAAAACGTATAGCCGACAACCGTATTTTTTCAAAAACAGGTTTTCTGTTGGATATAGTTTATCTCCGTACCCAGTATGCATATGCAGTTTACCGTCATACCCATGGACGTGGATGCAGTTTACCGTCATACCCATGGACGCGGATGCAGTTTACCGTCATACCCATGGACGCGGATGCAGTTTACCGTCATACCCAGGACAAATGATATCTTATCTTGGTCTTAATTACTACTTGTCCGTCATCGTTCGCCCTATTTCCACTAAGCCTACATCTGTACTAACCCACTGAGCTACTGAGTTCACAGTTACTGCGTTATCAAATTTACCAAACGACTCTTTCTTTAATCATATTGGGTGTCGTCTAATGCTGAACCTCTTGAAATTGAAGCCGTAAAAATCATTTTGTCTTTTTCCTGCCTACTGCTGGAAGTATAGCAAAATGACAAAACATACATCAGGTTACAGAGAATGATAACTCATGGCAAGTATAAGCTGTAGAAGACATGAATTCTTAATATTTAATTTGATCTTGTACGCGGATATGACTTAATTTTTCATGTTCTGGTCTCCCAAACGCCTTTTTAATCATTATAGGTGAGGAAATTCTTGTTACGTATATGTTAATGACCTTTTCGGATACTGCTTTTCAATTATTCTATTGCAGTTTGAAAATGTTTCTATCATGAACCTTCTTCCGCTAAGTGTCACGATCATCTGCATGTTCTGATATTTGCAGCGTCCAAAGATTCTACCAGATCGCATCTTTATAGCGCCTCTTTCGGTTAACTTTCCGTTAGCAAGCTTTCCAAAAAAAAACCTCCTTTGGAATCATGCGAGCAATATGACCAACTCTACAGCAACCCATATTTCAGAATTTCTGCTTCAGCGCTGTCGTAGTAGGGCAAGTTCATCTTTTAATTTTCTAGAAAAACAACATTGATGTGAAGTCTGGAGTGTGTCTGATAATTACTGACAACAAACATTAGATTCATAACTTTTACCAATTTTCAGAAATTACTTGTAATGTCCGTCTGAAAAATATACGGAAATACCTAATTTCTGCAAGATTTTGCTTATAAACTGATTTCAGAATGTTACTATTTCAACAATAAATGCAAAGATAGTTAATGTCTTTTGCATTAAATGCATTGAATTGAAGATATATTCAAACCAGAATTCTAATTATGAATCACCACAAGCAAAATATGCATTTTTACCGTAAGTATGTGTGTAAACTTACTAAAAGCGTACAAAACCGTCTACTCATTGAATAAAATTTGTTATTTCATCTCTATCTCTAAAAGGCAGGATGTGTGTGTATGTGTGTAACGAATGAACGGCCGGAATTTTCGACGGATTTGCACCAAAATTTACATGCACATGCTCCAAGTCAGCGGGAAGGCCAAGACCGACTCTGCATTTACCAACTCCCATTGATAGTGGAAATAATCGACATTTCACGCTATTACGGTAGTTTTCATGTGGTTTGCGGCCATTTTCTACTGGCTAGAGTGAGAGCCTATAGCTGGCTGCCACGAATAGGCAGGCAGATTCTATTGGCCAGCGTGAGAGCCAACAGCTGACTGACACGAATGTTAACTAGCATGCTAGCATGCAAAAAAAATTGATATCTGCATTCATCACAAGTGGGAAGAATTTAAATCTACATGGCACTTTACTCTAATTGGCTCATTCGCTTGCTTAAACTCAACGTTGACTCTGATTCCGCAGAACTGGGTTGGGTGTGAAAAAGTATTTGTTGTTAACATTCTTTTTTCATTCGGTTTTTTCCAGTTACGAGTCCTTTTTTAAAGCTGATCGTTTTGTGTTCATTTTGTTTAGTTCTTTTTTTGTAACAGATTTAATGTTTAGCATAGAGCTTAGAAAAAATTAGCAGTGTGAGATAGGCAAGAAGTAAGGCATGTAGCAACATCAGCACAGCAAAGTGCACTCCTTTAAAATCAAGGAAGGGCAAAAATATTTTAAGTCAAGTGATATTGATTGATGTATGAGTCGTACGTTTTTTGAATCAAGCACTGGCAACACCGGCCCATGCAGCTAGTAATTAATAAAAACAATAGATAAAAGTGTATATAACACCACAATACTGCTGGGCAAAAATTATAAAACAAAATGTTTTAAATTTGCATTGTTTATTGTTTATCACACTAAAACTACTGCACTGTATAATATTAGGTCATAATATAGCTAAATTGTTCAGTATAACTTCCCTTTGAATGATTTAGTAATAATTTGATCGTGTTATACAACTTGTACATATAAAATTTGTAAAGCTTGAGTAAATTATAACCTCCAGAAGGCTGTGCTTTAAGGTTTTCATTGGTCACCGGAATTAAATTCCATCGCTAGGATTTTGAACCTAAACTTAATTTTTAAATCCATTTCCTCAAAACACAACAACGATTTGAAAAATATTTTGTAGTCTTATTTAGCAACTCAAGCTCCATCTTTCAAATTAAGTGCAATACCACGGTACCAAAATGGGCGTGCCCTACAGTCGCAGTGACTTCACCCAAGCACTTCTATGACATTCATTCTCTTATTGATTTCACGTACTTGACACACGCATGTTCCAGGAAAGTGATGAACTTTCTTCAAACGATCGCGGTAGATCATCAACATTTCATATAATTAAAGTAACGTCGTTATACTATTGATCTTAGTCACTTTGAAAATTGCACGCTGTCTCCATAACTGCTGCTCCAACTTATCGAATGAATTACTAGCCTTTTGAATTTTCCTTCCAACTTCATTGTTTAATGAACATGTTCTCGATAAGGTGCTACCAAAATAAACAAAGTCAGCAATTACGCTTATTACATACAAAGCTTGCCTGGTACTATCCTACCACGGTTGAGGGACAGTATAGGCAGTGGATATAATCTTCAGTGTTAGCAGCAAGACTAGAGATAAGAGTAACGAGATGCCATCGTCTTGTCAGATATTTTGCTTATATTAAATGTCAAAGGTCAAAGTTCAGACAGTGTATATACACGTCATTATCAGCGTCATCAAATGCCAGGTAAAACCGCACTAAATCGGAAATAAGGAGCTTCAGCCGGTTCAAACAGCTTACCACCAAATTGACTAATAATTCCCTAATGTTTTACCCATACATAAACATACGCTTAAACAGACTCATATACACACTAAACCTTAATATATACGCGCGTGTATATTTTAATATATGTATGTTGTGGTGTACTGAGGATTGCTTCATCATAAATTAACCGGTTGTACTAATGAAAAAAATCAATTATTAATTGTAAAGTTAAGGAATAATTCACTATTTACACTACTCGCACTATTGTCCTCATTTTGTCGCCCTATTTATTACAACGTTTCGGCCGTTGTACGCTCCGGCCTTCTTCAGGTGGTTGGGATGTCGAACTGAACCCTTTATTTCGCTCGCTGGGGTAGACTGGTCTAATTCTATGTGCCATGTCTAATGGATGACAGTTATCAGTTATCTTCTGTTAATTTCCCTCTCCAAGTTCTCCATCGCCTTAACCAGGCATTGAACTCACACTCTTTGGGTCCTGTCGCTGGATCTAACGCCTTTATCCGCTGTGCCATGTGTCTTTGATAACTGACATCCTTTACACATGGCACGTGGAACTAGAACAGTCTACCCCAATGAGCAAAATGATTCAATTCGATATTTCAACCACCTGAAGAAGGACGGAGCGTACAAGGACCGAAACGTTGTAATAAATAAGGCGACAAAGATGAGGACAATAGTCCGAATAATGTAAATAGTCTACATAATACCTCATCTCAGAAATATAGACAGATACTGAAAGGTCGAAACGTTGTAATAAATATGGCGACAAAGATGAGGACAATAGTCCGAATAATGTAAATAGTGTACGTAATACCTTATCTCAGACATATAGACAGATACTGAAGGGCCAAAACGTTGTGATAAATATGACAACAATGATGAGGACAATTGTCCGAACAATGTAAATAGTGTACATAATACCTCATCTCAGACATATATACAGATACTGAAGGGCCGAAACTTTGTAATAAATATGGCGACAAAGATGAAGACAATAGTCTGAATAATGTAAATAGTGTACATAATACCACATCTCAGAAATATATGAGGACAATACTCCGAATAATGTAAATAATGTACATAAGACCTCGTCTCATAAATATAGACAGATACTTAAGGAATAATTGTTCAAATTATAATAGTTCATCTTTTCGGAGATAAAATTGACTTTACATATTTAAAAAAATCATGATTTTATACACATACTGGCTAAATGTAAATCTAATTTCAATTTCTCCTTTGGAACATGAACAAGGATTTGTTTTCCATTTTCTTGTCTATTCCAATTTTCTGTGTCGAAGTCTTGTTTCGAGTAATCTTTCTGGTACAGTTTTACTAAAACATATTTGCAACGCATCGGTGATATCTGCCGGTAGATTACAACCGGGTGAGATGAAATATGTTCGTCATTTTTTCGTGAATCGTAAACAAGGAAGTAGAAAATAGTGTTGAAATATTCAGGGAGAAATGAATCTAAGGTAATTGCCGTCGAAAACAACAAAACAATATAACTTCGTTCAAGGAAATTGTTATCCTCACGATAATAAATGCATATAATTTCTGTGTAATCCACAGAGCAATACTGAGGATTCACAAAAAGCCTTATATATTTCTAGGGGTTGTAACATTTTATCTTCTCCTGTTTGTTTGTCATTCGCGCGGATTGATTTGTAAAGACCTACAAATCTACAAAGATTCCATCAGGAATCGAATCACGGGCCGTCACAGCACAAACTTTTTACAGTGCAAGAAATCTGGGTTTCGCACCAAATTGAATTTACTCTTAGCTCCATGTGATTAACAGAGTTTCGCAAGCAGCGACTGCCGTCTTTTTATAATCTGTTTGCACGTGTACTTAAAGAAACATTTTTATCATCCACTTTTTTTTTCTGTTTTTAATTTTCTCTCCACTCCCATTAGAAAATGGTCTTACTTTTTCATCGCCATTTATTCTGTCTTATGTATCATTTATTATTTCTTACATTGCTTTTCTCTTTCTTTTCTTGTTTTTTTTTTTAAATTAATTTTTCAATATGTCATTTCTCCATCCTTCTTCCAATACGCCACTCTCACATCCATGGCATTTGATATAGCCTCGAACTTTTCCTATTAACCACTGCTACTAATTCTTCTTCTTTTTCTTCTTCTTCATCTTTTATCTCAATATATAAATATATATATATATATATACATATATATACATATATATATAAATATATATATATATTTATATACATACATATATATATATACATATATAAGTGAACATTGAAGTCAACACTTACAGGCAACAGGCTGTTTCATGGTAGATGCAATCGTCGTGGCCTGACGATTGCGTCTATCATGAAACAGCCTGTTACCTCTAAGGTCACTTTTATATTTACACACGTTCTATCTCTGATATTGAACACTTTATCCCATAAATATAGCACACCTTAAGTGTATATTTCTTCATACATATACATAAACATATATACATAAATACACACACACACACACACATATATATATATATATATATATATATATATATATATATATATATATGTATATATATATGCAGAGTGTACGCAGCATAGCGGATCCTAGCTGTGAATTTTTGAACTGGCTTAAATAAGGACTGTCATTTACCCTAACTTTCTGCTGAGAGAGGCGTTCTACATCTGCTGGAGAAATGCCGTAAGAGTGTCCCTATCAGAGGCGTGTCATTCAATTACCTGAAAATATTTGATTGCATCTATTGACACACTCATAGGCCCCTGGTGAATGTTTCCGGCTACTAAATAACGGATTTGAGTCCAATTAGACGATAGGTAATGCGCTCAATCAGTAGCAGCATGGATGTGTGCGCAACGCTATATTCAGTGTACCGCTACCAACGCACGAAATGAAGAGCGAACCTTTCAGCTTATCCATTCCGAATCGTGTGTGAATCTGAATGTAGAGAGTTGTAAAATACGTTGGGCATTAAAAAAGGTCTTACTAAGAGAGTTTAACTAATGTTCATACAGGAACTATTCAATACAAGGTTGTCCGTTTGCAGATCACTTTCAAGATCATGGATCCCATTTGATATTTGTGTCGGGTACTCTCTCATATCACCTGATTGGTATCATCCGGTATTAATTGTTTCTGACTTCCATCTGCTCGCTCCGGTGACAAATGGTCGAAACGAAAAATACTTATTTTTAACGTCACTGTTGCCATAAAATGTGTCGTCTCCGTTAGTGCAGATTTTTTTTACTGAAGCAGCATGAAGTCTTTTGGTCATATTTAACAAATAGCCAATATTGCTTACGATGTAAGATAATAATGTTTTGCTTTGTTCTTTTCTTGAAAAATAAATTGCTCTACTCAAAGCTATTATGGTAAATTGTTGTTTCCGTGTAAATAAAGAAATAATTATTTTGGAGCTGTCCACATAATATATATATATATATATATATATATATATATATATATATATATATAGAGAGAGAGAGAGAGAGAGAGAGAGAGAGAGAGAGAGAGATAGATAGATAATGAATACAAAATACTTAACAATCGATTCAGAAGTCCATCACTTCAGACCAAATTTTACAAAACAAATTATCTTTTCTCTAGAGTGCTCAATCGGAAAATGAGAGTATAAATAGTATATATATATATATATATATATATATATATATATGATAAAAATAGTTTGAAGGTATGCTATATTTATAGTTAAATTGCTTAATATCAGGGATAGTGCTTAGTTAAAGAAAAAATGTACATTGATGTCAACACCTAGTTGCGACTGTCTGTTTCATGATAAGCGCAATCGTACGTTGTGTTTTCGCCCGACCTTTTTATATATACAGGTCAGTGATATATTTAGAGTGGCCTATTGTATTATTCTAACGGTTATTTTGCTGGTAGCGGCTTGTTAATTTGTTTATTACTTTATTTATTTGATTGGATTAATTTATTTTACTTGATTTTTATTTTATTTTATTTTCATTTATTCTTGTTCCTTTTGCACATTTCGATTTCTAAGTAACGTAGTAAGAAATTGTTTTCGTGTCTGCATTTTGAGATCGTTTATTTAGTTGGCAGAAAATATGAAAATCAAAACACTTTCTTAACATATGTAAAAAGATTAAAAACTACAAACAAATCACACAAAATTATCATGGAATATGAAGAAAGAATATCAGCCTACAACCATCAATCCAAAAACTGTAAGTTCTGCCTGGACGAAGATATATCCATAATTACTTTCATCAAAGCAAACTACTAAATAAACGATCAGAACTCTCGGTGTTGGCTTCAATGTTTACTCCACTACAATAAGGTTATTGTTTATTGCTGGTAAAAATGCCTATCCAATTGTGTATCCGTTGCTGCTTCTGTGTAAATAAGTGGGAGGCATTACTTACGTAGGGAACTTTCTATATTTCTTGTTTGTATGGGCGTGTGTGTATTTGAGTAAATGTATATAGGAAGAAAACATACAGAGCGGAACAAGTATAGCGTTGAGAAATGTTCGAATTTTCGTCCGCATATTTAAAATTTTCATCCGATTGCATTTCTCCGCATTCTTTGAAAATCGACAAGCGTTGGCTGTATGTAAAAATTAATTAAATATTCAATTATTGGCGAAACACGGTTTTCTTAAACCAGTACCGCTCCCTTTAAAAACCCCTTAAGTCTTACTTTCAATAATAAACTAACTTTTCATATCAACTTGTGATATTCAAAATTGAGAGAAAATGACGTCAAAATTTTTTGTTTTCAAATCAAGACTTCCGCAATAAATTCTTGTCTTTTTTTCATTAGTGTCCAAAATTGAACACCTACATCATGGGAATATATATATTTTTTTAATAGTATAGTTTACTTCTTATAAGTCCCAAGGGCCACTCGGGGTAGAGGGTTAAGTTAGGAGGCAATTTGGGAATCGGTTCTCCAGAGCAGTGACTCGTGGGAAGAAGCAGTTCGAGTGGAAATTACTACTCACCGATGAAATAAGGAGGGAGTGTTGGTGGTTTGCTACAATGTAAGCGGTATGGCGGGTCCTTGAAGTGAAGGTTTTGATTGGCGGGACAAGTCAATGTAGTTCTTTCGAGCACTTTCCGTGGAGGGTTAAGAGTCTTGCGACTTCCCGCCTGTCAGAGAGGCTTTGGAGGGGCGGAGAAACGACAAAACTTCGTCCTTAGTTTTCAACCGACAGAAACCTAAGAATATAAAAAGAAATTTAAGCAAAATTTTTCTTTACCACGGCAAACACCAAAAACAATATTTTTTTCAATCTACGAAATCATTCTTTGTCTTATCTTTGTTAGAAATTTCCGTTTTCTTACGCGAGGAATGTAGTTCAATATTTAACACAAATATATTTTCTCTGGAAGAATTGACGGAGAATCGGAGGAGTTCTGGGTGGGTGTGTATCTGCTTGATATATAATTTTCTTACCAGTAATCGTAATACATCACCCACTCTCTCTCCTCTCTCTCTTTCTTTTACTCTCTCTCTCTCTCTCTCTCACTCTCTCTGAGTTGATATATATATATATATATACACTGGGTGCGATAAGTAAATTGTCGGTATTTTATATTTTTAATTTTGCGCATGCGCATTGTTTGTTTTTAGTAGTGTCAGTCTGGCGCGTCTGACAGAATAAGAGCAACATGATGCAATTCACTACGCCAGAAATTTGGAAACAACGCGCTGCACTGCTTGGCATTCGTGCCAGAAGCTTCAGAGCGTTTGGATGTCAATCTGAGAAGAGGCTGAGGATTCGGAAAGAGTTGGATTAGTCCAATGGTATTTACAAAGGTGTTTGGAGTATTTTTGCTGTCTGACAAAAGGACTCTGCACCATGCCGCACAATCAGGAGAACCCGGTATGGCTGTCAGACAATTTTTGCGATCAAATCACCCGTTATATCTGGTCACATAACTCCCAAGGCTACAACACCCTTGATTATTATATGTGGGGCGCAGTTGATCGAGAGACCTACAAAACCCCTTGCAATATCTAAGATGCACTGAAGGCAAGGATTATAACAGCATTCACCAACTTAAACAAGGAGACCGCCCAGAAGAGTAGCAGGGGATTCCGAAGTCGTCTGTAGGCCGTGGTCGAAGCCAATGGCGATTTTTTAAAATAAATGTATTCTTTTCTATTTCAAAATATTATTGTATAATTTTGGTAAATATATCTGTTGCAATGAAGTGTCGGTGTTATTTTCATTTTTTGCGTAATTTAGACGACGATTTATACACACACACACACACACACACACACACATATATATATATATATATATATAAACATATAAAAATTTTAATATCTAAACAAAACATTAAAACAACTGAGTTTCTTTTTTCTAGGTTGTCAGTGAAGACATTTAGGCATCTTAACACTAATTTCCGTAAGAATCACTGAAAACCCCTTTGATTTATTCAGCTAAAAGCAGGTTAAGATTCTTTTGTGTCAGACCCACTGTCTTCCCAATTGAGCAATGGTGAGAGGAAAAAGATCATTCAGGCTTTCAGTAATGGTGCCAACATTTATACTCTGGTATCATCAAGGTTAATAAGTTTAAAAAGAGAGAAAAGTAGAGAGGAAAACTGGACCAGGAGGTCACAACAGGAAGAGGGATCTTCATTTCAACTTCCAGCCAAAGAGATCAATTAGAAAAGATACAACTCAATTCATAAGAATTTACGCACGTGAGAGAGAAGTTTCAGCCATGACAGACCAAAGAGCAGTGAAAAACGACATGAAAATGAAATCGTACGTGAAAGCTGTGAGGCATCTTCTTAATGCAGGATAGAAAGTTAGAAGGTTAGAGAGGGCGAAGATCATCTTGAATAAGTTGAAAAATGATCCTGAAATTATATATATATATATATATTTGAACTTTTATTCCAATATCTCATGATGTGCCGATCCATAGCTATGATTAATTAATTATGAACATATCATTTTGGCTTATGATCACTATAATTCTGTTAAGCTTAGTGAGTAATTTTATACATTCTTATTGCTCAAAGTGCAATCCAAGAAGTTGAGAAGTTCAGTAGGATATCTTAAATCATTTATGAGTTTATAGAGTTTGATCTAGTAATTGGATAACTCTGCTGTTACACGATTTGAACAATTTTGCTGTTACACCCGGAATATATATATATATATATATATATATATATAGCTCTGCGCGCACTGATTTATAAACCCACACCTATATATATATATATATATATATATATATATATATATATATATATATAGGTGTGTGTTTATAAATCAGTGTACATTCACGTGTATTTTATACAAATTTCTCATCAATATAATACAAGAATATTTTTATTACGTGTTTAATTACTTTCTTTTTATCACTTTTTCTCTCTTCTCTCTCTCTCTCTCCATTTACATGTGCTCATGTGATCAATACAAAAGTAGAGCAGACCTAGTCAAACCTGGCTCTCTAGGTTTGACTATATATATATATATATATATATATATATATATATATATATATATATATATATATATATATATATATATATATATATGTATATATTAGTATATGCAAGTGAATCGTTTATCGAAATCTTGGAAATCAATGTTCCAAGTAATGCTTCTGAGGCAGTACGAACTCGTATCCCTTGTCCCCCACGGGCCTCATGAGACGCAGTTTTCAGCGATGTTATATTCGTGTCCCTTATAGATTCCACGAGTCTATTTTATTGTTACTTCAATTTGCGACACTTTCGTTTCTCAATAAACAATTACTAGATCTTGATGATGATGATGATGATGATGATGATGATGATGATGATGATGATGATGTAAAGAAATATGAGAAGTAGGTGGGTGTAATCCAAAACACGTGTTTTCGACGCTCTTCGTCTTCTGTCAGCGTGCAGAATATTTGGATCACCAAGTCCTTGAGGAGAGATTTGCATTTCAGATACAGTAATAAGCTGCCTTCATTAAGTGAAGGGAGAAAATTACTGAGGACAATTTAATTTAGCTTAGAATGGGATTCGGAGTCTCATTTCATGTACGCGTAATTCTTTCGTGTAACAATGAATCGATCAGAGTGAACCGTCAAAAAGATATTACTCCATCCATCCATCCATCCACACACACGCTCGTGCGCACACACACACACAGATATATATATATATATATATATATATATATATATATATATATATATATATATATATACTCAGGAACTGGACAATTTATATTTAAACTTTCGCCGGAAACAAGGAATAATTTTTCAAAATATAGGAAAAAATTAATAACCAAAAATTGCTATATTCCTGCGATGCTCATTATCAGATAAAGTGTAATTATAGATATAGATATAAACAGTGTAGACATAGGGATCAACATTGCATCGTGATGTTAGTAAGTTTCAAGCTTTAAGCAATCTTTACGAAATGACCGTACTGTTTCACATTCATTCATTTTTCTTTTCTTTCTTTCTTTCTTTTCTTTCTTTCTTTCTTTCTTTCTTTTCTTTCTTTCTTTCTTTTCTTTCTTTCTTTCTATCTTTCTTTTTTCCTCCTTTCTTTTCTTTCTCTTCTCTCTTTCTTTTCTTTCTTTCTTTTCTTTCTTTCTCTTTCTCTCTCTCACTCTCTCTCTCTCTGTCTCTCTGCAGGCATATGCGTGTGAGTTTGACCAAATTTCCAACATTTAACAACATATTTTCTTCATACAAATTCTAAGTCTCCTGAAATGCTATCCATTTTTGCAGTCCCCTATGGCCTTTCATTTCTCATGCAGCAAATTCCGGCGTATAAGTCGAGTTTTCAATCCTTAAAAAATACATTTACTGAACTAGGGTCGCCTTATAGGGCAGATATAAACCTTTAACACCGAGTTGTAAACAAGTGACAAAAAGTTCCTAACAATTAATGTACACCACTTACCGTATTTCCAGCAGGCTGTCACAAATATATAGCTTTTAAAAATATTTACTTTTTAAAAAACGAAACCTTGTGTTTGGTGAAGACATTTGGCCCATTACCACTGAAATTAATATAAAATTATAATACAAATTAATTATTCTATTTACTTTACAGCAAACATCACACCCAACATGTGATAAACTAAGAGTAAACACAACCGAAGCACCGTTTAACTCAGACGGCCATTCGAGCAACTAGGAATGGAATTCGTGTCACCTACGTCATTTCAGGAAAATGATGTCAGTTTAATGACACATAATAACAG
>OZ038488.1:121054478-121161978 GCA_964036315.1 Acanthosepion esculentum | reverse complement strand
ATACCTTTTCCTTAATCTACGTTTTGTTCCTGTGTTTTCCTCTTTTCTTCTTCTTTCTTTGTATCCTTTTTAAATTTTAATTTAAAAAAAAACGTTACGATTCATCAATATCTGTCTATATTTCTGAGATGAGGTATTATGTACATTATTTACATTATTCGGACTATTGTAGTCATCTTTGTCGCCATATTTATTACAACTTTTCGGCCGTTGTACGCTCCGGCCTTCTTCAGGTGCCACGTATCCTCAAGGACACATGGCACAGTGGATAAAGGTGTTGGTTAGATCCAGTGACAGGACCCAAAGAGTGTGAGTTCAATACCCGGTTAAGGCAGTGGAGAACTTTCAGAGAGAAAAATTAAGCAGAAGATAACTGATAACTGACATCCATTAAACATGACACGTGGAACTAGAACAGTCTACCCCAGTGAGCGAAATAAAGGTTTCAGTTCGACATTCCAACCACCTGAAGAAGGCCGGAGCGTGCAACGGCCGAAACGTTGTAAAAAATATGGCGACAAAGATTAGGACAATAGTCCGAATAATGTAAATAATGTCACGATTCATGTTTTTAACAAATGATTTATTATTGAAAAACTCCAGAAAATTTATGTCGAGCTGAGAAATGGCCAGAGGAATTGGGGTACAATTGAGTTTTATTTTATGTAATTCATTTCTATGCTCTATAATAAAGACATTGTGCTCTTTTTTGTGGATCTGTTTGAATATTTTATTTTAATAGGATTCACTTGGATTAATTATCTTACTTAACCATATATATATATATATATATATATATATATATATATATATATATATATAAACATATATATATATATATATATATATATATATATATATATATATATATATATATATATATATATACACAGTGAGGTGAAACAAGTATTTGAACAGTAAAAAAATAGATTAGGATCATATATTGAAAGAAAAGCATTGTCTAAAGCTCACAATATATTCGTAAAACAATTATAAATGCAAATAAACAGCAAAAATAAATTATTTGACACGTATATATATTTTATATACAAATTATTAAAACAGCTAGTGAAAAAAGTATTTGGACAGTTCCGAAATTATGTTTAAAATTAATGTTTTGTGTATATTTCATGCTCGAATGTCTTAGAATTGTTTGGAATTTTCTAGAACGTGCATTACTTAAAGGTGTTAGCTATCTTGATGGTCAGTTCATCCCAAGACGTCGCACTAACAGTACTGCAGGATGACAAAGCAAAGAGAGCTGTTGAAAGATCTTAAAGATCGAATTATTTCTGCGCATAAAGAAATAAAAAGCTATCGTAAGATTTCTAAAGGCCTATGTATACCTGTGAGCACTGTTGGGTACATAATTAAGAAATGGAAAGCCTTCGATACTCATGAAAATATGCCAAGAACAGGTGCACCGCGCAAAATACCACAAAATGTTCACGGAAAATAGTACGGCGAGTAAAAAATGACACTTTTGTAACTCGGAGAGAACTTCAAAAAGATCTCAGCAATGCAGGAACTCAGGTATGCAAGAAGACCATAAGTTCTGAACCTCAGCGACAACAATTAAAATCACGCTCTCCTCGCAAAACCTCATTGCTAAAAAATGTCATTTAAAATCCAGACTTGAATTTGCCAAAACTAATTTACAAAAGCATGATGACTATTATAAGCAAATTTTATGGTCTGATGAAAGCAAGATTGAACTTTATGGCCACAATGATGCTACCCATGTTTGGAGAAAGGATGGAACAGCCTTCAATCAAAAGAACACCATCCCCACTGTGAAGCACGGAGGCGGTAGCATTATGGTTTGGGGATGCTTTGCATATAAGGGTACGGGACAACTGAAAATTATTGAGGGCACAATGAATGCAGCCAAATATATTCAGATTTTAGAAGATTGCTTGCAGTCATCAGTTGAGAAATTAGAACTTGGACCAGATTGGGTTTTTCAACAGGACAATAATGTGAAACATACAGCCAAAACAACACGTGCATGGCTTCAAAACAATAACATCAACGTGTTGACATGGCCCAGCCAATCACCGGACATGAATCCAATAGAGAATCTTTGGAGAACACTGAAGAATCAGATTTGTGAAAGGCGACCAAAGAACCTCATTGAATTGAAAGTTTTTACAGAAGAGTTGGCTAAAATTCCCACCAAATCATGTCAGGCGCTTGTAGAGAGCTACAAATGAAGGAGGACCAAGTAAATATTAAACACATTTAAAGCATAATTTATATTCTGTCCAAATACTTTTTTCACTACCTGTTTTAATAATTTGTATATAATATATATAAACGTGTCAAATAATTTATTTTTGCTGTTTATTTGCATTTATAATTGTTTTACGAATATATTGTGAGCTTTAGACAATGCTTTTTTTCAATATATGATTCTAAATCCATGTTTTTACTGTCCAAATACTTGTTTCACCTCACTGTATATATATATATATATATATATATATATTTAATTTAAATTAAATCTCCCGGTGTAAGCCTGATGAGCGGGAGCGAAACCGGATACATCGCCCGTTTTTAATTTGTCTAGTAATATCAAGCTTCATACGTTTATTGCTGTGATAAAATGTTGTACCTTCAAAAATATCTTTATATATATATATATATATATATATATATATATATATATATATATATATATATATATATATATATATATATATATATATATATATATATATATATATATATATATATATATATGTGTGTGTGTGTGTGTGTGTGTGTATATATATATATATATATATGTGTGTGTGTATATATATATATGTGTGTGTGTGTGTGTGTGTGTGTGTAAAAACTGAAATTGTTAGAATAGTCTGTCCAGAAAGTTGCTGTATAGAGAAAATATGTTTTTAATGCGACGCATACATATATAAAAACATTAAGTGCTTTTTCGAAATCTTATTATTTCAATCTCTCTCTCTCTCTCTCTCTTTCTCTCTTTCTGTATATATATATATATATATATATATATATATATATATATATATATATATATATATATATATATAAATTATTACAGCTATTTAATTCATCACCTGCAATGATTGTTACAAGAATATATAGTACAAATTTCGAAGGATATATATAACAAATTACATGAACAAAAAACTGTAGCATTATTTGTTCACCATAATTTCCCTTTAAAAGTCATACTTTAATTAAAATAGAATGCAATTTACTAAGACCAAAGCGTATAGAAATTGCTTTAATCGCGAGACCATCCACAGTAAATTTGAGTCCAGGTTCTTACAACATTCCTCCATTCTTAGCAGATCTTCTATTAAAACAATATTTAATAACAAAAGGGATAATATAACTAAACTAAATGAAATTGACAAGGCGCATATCCAAACACATATTAAAAATAAATGTTTGACATTTCAGTTCCTCCCTCTACTTTGTCCGCAAGTGTAGTTGCATCAACATAGATATTACTTCAGTCTGATGAAGTCCTAAAAGACAAAACGTGTCATACGAATTTTTATTTCCAATTTATCATTTAATTCCCCTATAAGGTTCTTGCATATAAAAATGTATATATATTTATTATCACATGCATATTTATATATATTATAAAAATATACATTTAAGGTATGCGACATTTATTGGTAAAAGTGTTCAATATCAGTGAATAAGTGTATGTAATTATAAAAGTGGATACTGATGTCAACAGCGAGTGGTGACAGTCTGTTTAATTCTTGAACGCAATATTGAATATCCTGAATAAACATACATGTAAACCATACACACGTTATATACAAAAGGCAAACAAAATTCAATGAAAATAAATGATATAGCACAGACTAATGGCAATAAGGGCTCTGGAAAATAAAATGACGGGTCTGGCCCGACAGCTCTCAAACAACGTGGGCCCGCTCGTCATCCGGCTACTGCGAAAAACTCTACAAAACAACATCAATTTCATCTTGGCTCTTGGAATGTACGAACTCTCCAGGGCAATAGCTCAACACCAGAAAGAAAGACAGCTCTGGTCGCAATGGGGCTAAAGATGTACAACATTTATATAGCTGCACTGAGTGAAACTCGTCTTCTTGGTGTATCACAACTGGTAGAGATAAAAGGAGGGTACAACGTTTTTGGGTCTGGGAATGATGAAAACTAGTCGCGACAATTGGAGGTAGGTTTTGCTATCAAATCAAAGAGTGCAGGTTCGTTACCTTCTCTGCCTAAAGCTGTTTCTGATAGAATAATGACTCTCAAAATCAACCTTGATCACAAAACTACTGCCTTGTTGGTCAATTGTTATGCTCGAAATATGAACAGTACTGAGCACGTAAAGGATCACTTCTGCAATCAACTTCGGAATAGAGATGAATTAGTCCTCTTGGGGGCCTTCAACGACCGTGTTGGTTCTGATGTGGAAAGGTGTTATTGATTGTCACGGTCTTGGGCGAATGATTTCTAATGGTCTGCGTCTATGTGTAGAGAAATTGATCTGAGTATAACAAACAATCTGTTTCAGCAGCCCAGCTGCCACAAGTCCTCACGGATGCATTCCAGATGGAAAGATTGGCATCTTATTGACTGTGTCCTCACCAAGCAGAGAGGCGTTCGAGATTTTCTCAAAACCGGCTCTTTCCACGGCACTTGTTACCCCTCTCTGACCGCGCCCTACTTCGCAGCAAAGTCATGTTTCGCCCGAAACATAAACGGTTAAAAAAAGTCATCCTTACCAAAACGCCTTAATGCCTCATTGCTGAAAAGCCATCAAATGCAAAGCCGATCTTTCTGAAACTGGACACTTCCCTCCGGGCAGTTATTATCACTGCTGACATTGAATCATCATGGAAGTCATTGGGCGAAGCAACTCATGCTGCATCTCTGGAAGTTCTCGAACTTCCACTGTGCGAACATCAAGATTGATTTGATGAAAATGATACAGAAGACTGATTGATGAAATGCATACATTATAAGATCTGGGTACATGACAAAAACCGCCAGTCAGAACAAGGTGTAAAGCAAGAGTATAACGTACCCTCAAACAAATTAAAGAGGGTTGATGGTTAGTCAAGTCTGGTCAACTCCAAATGGCTACTGAAAAAAGGACTCAAATGTTTTTATGATGGTTTAAAAGCAGAGCGCATGATCCCCAAAAGCACAGTGTCTCTCCAATTCTAGCCAAAGACGAGGTTAATCTCCTGACTGACACAAACGCCATGCTTCAGCGCTGGAGAGATCATTTTGAAACAGTGCTCAACAGCACCTCAGTCACAGATGCGGAATCCCTGTCTGCTGTAACAAAACATCCTGAAATTCATGACTTATCTCTGGAACCCACATTCCAGGAAGTGCAAGCTTCTATCAAGCAAATATCGTCAGGAAAAGCTCCTGGCAATGATGCTATCCCTACTGAAATCTACGAACATGGAGGTCCTACACTTTGTAAGCTACTGCACAATCTGTTTATTCAAATTTGAAGATCAGGTCATGTTCCTCAGAACCTTAACAATGCCTTCGTGCAACACCTCTACAATAAAAAAGCTATGTAAAAAACAGTATGCGATAACCATAGGTACATCTCACTTTTGTCTATCAGCGGAAACATTTTGGTGAGGCTCATCCTCAACAGAATTATAAAACACATTATCGACGCCATCTATCCTCATTCTCAGTGTGGATTTTGCTCCGGTCGTAGCATTATCGACATGATTTTTGCCCTACGTCAGGTTGCAGATAAGGTTCGTGAAAGAAAAAAGGAGCTATGTATTGTAGTTGTGGATCTTACTAATGTCTTTGATATTATAATCAGAGAAGCACTCTGGAAAGTTCTGAAAACAACAGTATTTCTGACATGTTGAATCTCATCAATTCATATTGGTATGCAAGCGTTCTGATCCATTTGATGTCGCTAATGTAACTAAGCAAGGCTGTGTCATGGCGCCTGTTTTGTTTGTACTGTTATTCTCCGTGATGCAGAGATATGCTTTTCGGGATGCAAAAACTGGCGTTAAATTTCATTCTCGAACTAATGGAGGAGATTAACCATCAGCAGTTTAAGTCTAAAACACTTCTACGTCACAGTATTATACACAATCTACTTTTTGAAAACGACACTGCCCTTGTAGATAACTCTTTAGAGGATGCTCAAGATTTACTCAACCGGTTTTCTGCGGCCTGCAAGGCATTCGGAATTACCATCAGCATCAAGAAAACTGAAGTTATTCATCAAACTTGCCAGACACCGAAGCTTAATTATAGGTGTTAATCAGAAACCCCCTGTTCGTAAATTTCCTGAGGTCCCTTTACAAATTGATGGAAAGAATCTCAAGTATGCGGAATCTTTCAAATACCTCGCGAGCATGGTACATTAAAGTGAATCACTTGATGACGAGATTGTTAATCGCATTGCAAAAGCCGGCGTTTCTTTTGGTTCGCTGCGTCATAGGTTGTGGGACGAAAGGGAAATAAAGCTTTGCTCTAAAATCCAAGTGAGCAAAGCTGTCGTTTTCTCAACTCTTTTGAGTGGCTCTGAAACTTGGACAACTTATAGATGGAACACTAATCGATATGTCTTCCATAAAGGCTGTCTCCATACAATCTGTGGTCTAACGTTTGATGATTGAGTGTCAAATGCCGAAACTTTTAGAAATGCAATATTGATACCATTGAGACTGCATTGGGCTGGTCATGTGGCAATGATGAGTGAAGATCGCATACTAAAAGTTCTTTTTTACATTAAAGTCCATAGTGGTCATAGAAATGTTGGTAGACCTTGGCTCAGGTATAAAGATAAACTGAAGAGCAACCTTTCTTGCGTCAATATTCCATTCAAGAACTTTGAAGAGGTAGCTATGAAGAGATCAGAGAATCGTTGCAGTTGCCATGCAGGAATAATGCACCATCAAGAAGTAAACATCAATCGACTGCGTGAAGCACGAAAGCGAAATAAGACAACTAACAGTGTTCCTGCTGCACATGCATAAAATACATTCTCCTGTACGGTCTCAAAAGCCATGCCGGTCACCGCCATGCAGTTATTAGTTCGTGGTCGTCGGAACCTCACACGTCGAACTTAGAGGGAGAGGCCATCATATATATATATATATATATATATATATATATATATATATATATGTGTGTGTGTGTGTGTGTGTGTGTGTGTGTGTGTGTGTGTGTGTGTGTGTGTGTGTGTGTGTGTGTGCAGCTTATATATCATAAAGAGGCAATTTATGCAACGAATTACTTCGCTAAATCACTTCGCTAACAAGACTTAATGAGACATTAACTTACTATCAATTCCTTGATTAATACAATCCTTACGTTAATGCCTCGTTAAGTCTTGTTAACGAAGTGATTTCGCTATTAATCACATTAACATTGCTTATCAATTCTTTGTAGAAATTGATTTTTATGATATATACAGAGAGAGACAAATTAGATATAGAGAAACAGTGAAACCGAGAGAGAAAAAACCCCAACTCTTTGTAGTCTGACCGTGTCAAGGCTGACAATAAATGTAAACTTTTTTGTATCTGATATTGCATGTAGGCAGTTATGGGACGGTGGTCTGTTCATCTTCTCATTCACCCATCAAATTTATGCATTCATACGTGTTTATTACATTTCATTTCATTTACTCTATTTTCTTCAAGACATTCAAATATCATTTGTAAATCTGCGCAGACAACTGTGACAATAGGTAGATTTCATCAGCCAAAACCTGAAGCTCTCGTACAAAATGTCTGAGATATTCTGGGATTTTCATATCCACACGGACATAGTGACATCATATTTGATTATGCGTGTGGCTCTGTGTTTTCCAAACTGGATCATTGTTTCCTAGACATCCACACCGGTTGTATCCCTGAGTTACGTTCTACGGTTGTCTTCTGGCTAATACACAAATTTTGCACTGTCTTTTTCTTACTGAAATTCAAATCAGGTGTCAGGAGAAAGTTTTTATTTTAATCTTAAATAGCAAAACGCATACGGTATGTATTTCCTATATTTATATATCCCCAATATTGAAATTTTACCAACTACTTCTCAGTGACGGAGAGGAAAAAGCGAGTGATAGTGACTTCTTAACCTTACCATTACAGACGAAAATCTCACGAGGCGAAAATTATCATGATGAATTTTTGATGGGTTAACGTCTTTTTTTCTGCAAATCTTGCCTTCTTGCTAATTGCTGATTGAATTCACTGGAAAATGAAAAGGCACTGTTACATCCGTTTTCTGCGGGAATTGTAACCGTAAACTGACCCTATAAAATGTATCATATGTAAGAAATAGTATATATTTCCTACCCATGTGACTACTTTTTTAATTAGGAGATATTTTTCTATTGCTATTGTATAGTCATAATTTTCCGAACTGTTGTCTGAGAAAACCCGGATGTGATACTTAAGAAGGAAATGAGGATCCAAGAGGTCGTGACATCATGAAAGAGAAGCAAAGTTCAGGCTTCAAAAATACCAGGATCACACCCTGGAGCTATGAGAAGTGTATATTGAAAAGATTAATATTTCAGATATAAGATTGGCGAACTCCGAACAGTGCAAAAAGCACTGGAGGCAAGATGGAGTGAATGTGAAATTCGACGATATAATGACACCTTGCAGTTAGCGATAATACTGTTGTCTACGAGGTTACTGTGGAAATTACTAAGGATTTGCTGTAACTCATATATATATATATATATATATATATATATATATATATATATATATGCTTGATTGAATCAGCTTCAAGAAGCGAGAGCAAGATCTAAAAGGTCAGCCAATCTAACAGTGATCTCATCTCACAATCCTCACTCTTGCTCCATGTGTGGCCTCCTTTGTAAATTAATAGCGGGTCTTAAATGCCACTTAAGATTATCGCACAAAATGTCATAACAGCACCAACTAAGCTGCCAGGTCCTCATACGTTGAAACCGACGGGAGAGTCCATCATTATTATTATTATTATTATTATTAATGATAATAATAATAATAGTAATAATAATAATAACTAGCGTTTTCCTCTCTTGAAAATAATGATCCCTAAACTACTTCAGTTTTTACCTCGCATTCGGCGTCATCGAAAGTCATCCAAAACGAAGTTTTCCCGCGTTTTGAACAATTTTTGGCGAAAAGCCAGTGATATGGAAAATTGTAAGTCAACTTGGAATTGCGCCTATTCGTGGTAATTGCGAAGATGTTTTGCTTTACAACACAAAATGTCCGACAGGCCACAGCGAACGAAAGATTGGCGGTGGGGCAGCGACATCATTGGGTCTAAAGCGAACATAAATTACTGCCTTCGCCCATGCATCTATGGCCGTCATAGTCGCCGTTGTATTTCGCTGTTTGCTTCAGCAAATTACGAAAGCTCCTCCGTGAATCGATCGACGTTTTGTCAGGACGCCAGTTTCAGATCGCTTGAGAAGAATCAGTTTCAATTTCTATTTCTTTTCTTAACCTTCAACAATATATTCCTTCAAACGGTAGGTAATACGAATAAAAGTTATGTCAGCAAAGGTAACCACGCTTTACCAAGTAAATTCGTTTGAAAATTTTCCTGGTGTTCGCTATTTAAATATAGAGAATAAATATATAGTAGAAAACAATTTTTTTCTTTGAAAAAATTCCTAGAAATTAGAAACAAGAATATTCTTCGATCTTTTTTTTACGTTATACGTTAAAACATATTTCATTTTTTAAATTGTTACTGGTACTAATAAAATATGTGTCATTCGTATTAATTTTTCCACCTATCAAAATGTCTACTACAGAGAAAAAATGTTAGTCTTGTTTGATAAGTTTCATTCAGCTCAAAGGCATTTTAAAAAAATGATATCCAAGTTCAGAGATATAGATTTTGTCTAGACGTTTTCATCTAAAAATAATATGATAAAATTCATATAAAACGAAATACATTTGTCATAATTAATTTTTGCACTAAAACACTAGAGGTCTTCTCAATTCACAGGTAAGAATTAAAAAAACAAGAATTACCATTCGATTTCTAATGAGGTTGTTTCGCTTGCTTTAATGAAAAATAATATTGCTGTTTTCCCATTAGAGATTGGTTCCGATTGGCAGATAAATCGATTCACGGTCACATTTGATTTTCTTCGAATTTATCTCAAATATTGGGCGTAATTAATTGACCATTTTGTACAAAATCCGTCATATATTGCAACTTACGAGAATCGTAGTGCGCATGTGTATAGATCGGTCCTAATCATTTGACGGAAGAAATCCCAGAGCTCGTCAAATTGAATGAAGCAATGTTTATGACAAGTAAACTTACAAAAAACAACCTGTATGTTCAACTTATTTTATTTCATGCCTGACAGAAATAACTGATATTATTCTGGTTTCTTTATAAAAAGACAAAATAAAACATATGGATTTGGAAACATAGTTTTTCAATCTG
Organism: Acanthosepion esculentum; assembly: GCA_964036315.1. Lineage (NCBI taxonomy): Eukaryota > Metazoa > Mollusca > Cephalopoda > Sepiida > Sepiidae > Acanthosepion > Acanthosepion esculentum. Next base: position 121,151,550 of record OZ038488.1, on the reverse strand, counting down.
AAGTCCAAACTAACCAGTTTCATAATTCGACATTCGTTAGTTTCGGAATACTCTACAGTCAACTGACTTGCTAATTGTTAATGGTAATGGTGTCATATTTCGCGCCGACAAAGTTTGATTCAGATCTGCTCTCAGACTTATAACCTTCCTTCTTTCACTTGAAATCTGAAGAGGTATTTCTGCCCAATATCTCTTCAGGATTATAATTTGCTACTGATTTCCAGTTATCTGGATTGATGCTTCGGATCTCCAGGATTCTTTTTATAGACATTTTTGTAGCGTATTTTTATATATACGAGGCCCTTTACCTAGATCAGTACCGGAAGTCCATGTGTATTCGATTGCTGTCTATCCACATGTAGCATCCGGGACATAATGAGAGTTTTCTGTTTAAAGATAGTGTACGTGCTGGGAATTCAAACTCTCCGTTTTGATGCCTTTACTTTCCAAGAAAAGTTCGGGTACCTCATATGCAGCTCATGTGAAAGGCGTTGAACTTCTACTTCTTTCCAATATGCAGTAACCAGTTCTTTTCGACGTAGAATGTAGAGGCCATAACACAAGCTTTGTAGGTCCGGACATTAGTTTGTTGTATACTATTCTTTTTCAAAATCCACGGAACTATTTTCAAGCAGCATATTAAATGTAAATTCTTATTGGTTTTACTATTTACAAATTCGGAAAGGATGCGAATTATTTTTGGATGGATCTGAGTTATATGGAATGTGTGAGTCAAGATAAAATTAAAAACAAAACGTTCTCGTTGTCAAGTAGTAGCATTGGTTCGAATCCGCCCAAGACATCGGCACATGTTATCAATATCGCTTTTTAAAACCTGTCAACATCCATGCAGAATTATTTGCAGTTTTTATACGGGCAGTATTCACGTAATGCACTTTTGCTTAGATTTCGGCTAGGGAACGCGTGTAGGTCGGAAGGATATCTACGCATGGTTATACTTCATGTCGCCTTCAGCCTATTCTATGGAATATATACAAATATATATCGAAATATTTACCTATGTATGAAATATATATAATATCTGTCTATATTTCTGAGATGAGGTATTATGTACACTATTTACATTATTCGGACTATTGTCCTCATCTTTGTCACCAGATTTATTACAACGTTTCGGCCGGTGTACGCTCCGGCCTTCTTCAGGTGGTTGTAATGTCGAAGTGAACCCGTTATTTCGCTCACTGGGGTAGACTGTTCTAGTTCCACGTGTCATGTCTAATACAGAGTTTGAGTTCAATACCCGGTTAAGGCAGTGGATGACTTGGAGAGGGGAATTAATCAGGAGATAACTGATAACAGACATCCATTAGACATGGCACGTGGAACTAGAATTGTCTACCCCAGTGAGCGAAATAAAGGGTTCAGTTCGACATTACAACCACCTGAAGAAGGCCGGAGCGTACAACGGCCGAAACGTTGTAATAAATATGGCCACAAAGATGGAGACAATAGTCCGAATAATGTAAATAGTGAAATATATACAAGTATATATATAGACAGATATACTCACTCTACCGTATCAGCTATAAATGTACAAAATCTTGCCACGTTCCTTTATAACAAATATAATTTTCTTGTAAATCAAACATAACAGGATTTTATTATCTCTAATAGAATATTACACAATCAAAACGGATATTATCAGGTATTATTTATGACGAAACACTACAACTGTGCTATTCTGTTGCCAAAAATATTCAATATGTTGCCATCCAAGAATAAACACACTCCAAAAAAAGGTTTATTTAAAATCAATATTTGGTTCGACGGCCTTTGCATTCTGCTTGTAATATTGACGACAATGGCTTAAGTAAAACCCCAGGAAGATTTACTCTAATCTTTCCTAAACCGACATTATACATCCTTCCATATTTATGCTGTTGTGTAATCTTTGTTTTTACGAGTTGATTTTAAGTGCATCCCAAAGTTAGATTTAAATTTGGCAACATGGTCGGATAGCTATTGCAATTTCACTAGTAAAATCATGAGACTTAGATGGCAATCTAGTACTGCGCTTAAATATTTGAGGTTGTGGTGCCAGAGGGGAAATCTATATTTATTTTGCAATACACAAATATGGCACAAGGCTAAAAGGATCGATGAATGAAGGCTGATCTTCAATCTGTCTTATAATTAAACTTAACTAGCAACAATTACTGACCCAAACACATTAGGGTATTCCTAACACTAAAACTATAAATTCTTACTTACCATTTTTACTACAGACACCATCAGAATCTGTGTGAAATCCTAACTAGTTGCCACTTTGTAAAATTTGCCTATGGTGTGGATAATAACATTTAAAAATGGAAACCCAATGAATATTTATAATAATTACAATTTCTATAGAATAAACTAAAGGAATAGTGTTAGTAATACCCCCATAATTCTTAATAATGACAGAAGCATCAGTTAACTGGACGAAATTAATGCGGGACTTAAACAAGCAATCATTCGATCAAGTAGTCGCTGAAGCACACACACATTAAAAAAAAACAGATACGAGAAGCTCACTCGAATATTAGGAATGGCGTCTCGCACTCACCAGGTTAGGACCAGTGACATTGCCTTTTTCTATGGATTCTCTCAAGAATATTTAGACATATAGCAGAAAAAAACAGACTGGAGGTGGCAGCATTATTCAACCTTCCATTGGACAATGGCTATTCTTTCATGCCAAAGTGTTGCTACTATTTTAAAATAACATCATGTAATAAGGAAAGTTGCAGAACAATTGCTAATATTTTGAACGTCTTTTCAGGATATTTGCGCAACAAAAATACAAATATATTGAAACCGAATAAATGTTTTATTAATTGTATATCTTTTCCTCAGGTGAAATAAAAATACGCCAACCTTTGCAAAAATAATGAACTATTATTCTTCTAATAATTTCACTATTTCTATTACGTCGTGAGTAATTTTGTCGTCAGCATATATACGTAGTTGGAAACAGATAACATCGGGAAGGTCTTTGATGAAGATAAGAAAGATCCAAGAATAAAGTCCTGGGGACGACCGCATTAATGTGAAATTAACTAGAAGCGTGTCAGTTCGACACGAGCTTCATTACATGATTTGTTAAAAACAAAAATATGCACCAAAATATTCTTCCAGAAATGCCATAGACGTTGAGCCTTCTGTGGACAAGACCAGCCAACCCTGAGGAACGCCTTCGAGATATCTAAAGCCACAGCCTGAGCCTTTCCGTTCTGTTTCTAACTATGTATGTATGCTGACGACAAAATTATTCACTCACGACTTAATAGAAATATATGCCTAAATATTCTTGCGAGGATCCATAGAAAAAGGCAATGTCAGTGATCCTAACCTGGCAGTTCTGCTTCAGTCTTTTTCCAACCGCCGTAAGCTAGCTACCCTGTGTCTTTTCTATAAATATTTTTGTGGTAATTGTTCTGATGAGTTTTCCAATTTGTACCTCTATTATTTTTGTTCCTGCTTTCTTTAATTTAATTCTCGCTCACCTCTCCAATTAGGTGATCAGAAATGTCACTTCTTCGGGGAGTGCGACACGCCTTTCCTACCTTCGAGTGAGCTTCTCGTATTTGTTATTGTTTTTGAATGAGTGTGTGTATGAGCGAGTACTTTATTGAATGACAAATTCTATAATAACTGTTAACGCATTAGTGGTAGATATAGAAAAACGAAAGGCATAGTGTTTATCTGAAAGAAAGTCCCTAGATGTGAGATGCTTAATCAATTCGACGTTGGTTAGACACTATAAAACTTTGGCAAAAAGATGTCAAAGATTAATCGGGTGATAATTCTAGCGGTCAGAAATTTACCCAGATCACTTAAATTATACAAGAGGATTTCCAAGTATTGGAAAGTAAGAAGGAGCCAGAGATTTATTGTAGAGTTTCGGAAAGAACAGTAGCCTGTTCAGGAGCACATTTCGTTTGGGCAATTTCATGGATACCGTCAAATGCACAAGCCTTGTGAGAGATCTAGTTTAGAGATGATAGCTAGAAGCATGCATATTGCTGAGTAGATATTCTATTATACGTTGAATATCAGGCAAAGATACACCTAAAGGGTTGAAATTTTCACAACGAAAACGTTTTCAAATCCAAAGAGACATAGAAAGAGAGAAAATTGTATGAAAAGTGCATAGAAACAAAGCCGAAACGAATGTGATAGATAGATAGATAGGAACAGAATAAGATAGATAGATAGATAGATAGATAGATAGATAATGATCTGATTGTGATAGATAGATAGATAGATAGATAGATAGATAGATAGATAGATAGATAGATAGATAGATAGATAGATAGAGTCCAAGGAACTTGGGCCATGGTGATGGTCCAAGGTAGAACCAATGAAGAATAACTCGGTCACAGGTATGGAATAACACAGATATATTACAAACAGAATATGTACAAAAGTAGTATAAGTGTTAGTAATAACAATCAGGTTAGGTTAAAGAGAACTATGTTGTCTTGACAAGTATCACTATTCCAATGTCTTACAGTAATCGTCTGACGCGACTCTGTCTCTGACTCTGAACTGACTCTGAACCGTACTGTACTCTGACTCCTCTTGATGCGCAGTATTTATGATGTACGGAATAGTCCATTATTCTTATGGGTAAGTTCCCATAACAATAATGATCCGTGTTGTGTCTGAGCACCTGTCGGAAGAGGAACCGAGACATAACGTCGCCATCACTCCAAACACCATGATGTTAAGTGGATATATTATCCAAGTCTTTTTGAATCATCTGATTAACACCCAAACACTCTGAAATGTTCCTATTGTGCAAATGTCCAGCAGTACATGCAATTTGCAAATTTCTGGCGGAGTGAATAGCGCCATGGTGGGCTTTTTCTCACAGACGGTGACTACAAGTACACGGTGCAGTTGAAAAAATTAAAACAAACGCGCATGCGTGAAATTAAAACTATAAAATGGCAAAAAAAGAGAAGAAATTGAATAAATTTATTCTTCAGTATTCCAAGATATTTTTGAGTAATTATGGCAAATATATTTGTTAAGATGTGACGTCCGGGTTATTTTAATTTTTGTGTAATTTATCTATCGCAACCTATATGCGTGTGTGTGTGTGTGTGTGTGCGCAAACGCGTGTATATATATATATATATATATATATATATATATATATAAAAGTGGACATGGAAGTCAGCACTTAGAGGCGACAGTCTGTTTTATGCTAGAGCAATCGTCACGCAACGGTATTTAGTGTCCTCCCCACGTTGGGACAGATGTGGCACAAGGCCGGGTTTAAAGTGGGGTATTCCCGAGCCCGTAGGCTCGGCCAAAAATAGCCCGTAGATCCCGTATAAACGGGATCGGGTTGGTCAACCACCCTGAACGAGGCTCTGCCCTTCGGCGGAACCTCGTCCGGGTTCCTCTCTGCTCAAAGCAAATGTATAACTGAGTGTCGTTTTTTCTCCCTGCTTTCTTTTCCGACATTAAAGGAGAAGACTGTCTTCAGTTAAATTGATTAAGGTAATCGTTCAGTCTATTCGAAACCAACATGCAAAATAAAAGTCATAGGTGAAATGGTTGGTAGCTTAACCTAAAATATTGTTTACACATGACAGGGACACATTTCGATCATAAATCTTCAACGTTCCGTCTTTTGAATAATTTGGTTCAACTCTCACCCAACCTATACAGGTATATGTTGTTGTTTTTTATTTTTATCTTCGGCTTTAAATTAGCCAGTATAATATGATCAATAGGTGATAATTAGATAAAATAGACACTTCAAAAATTAAATAAACGAAAAAGAGAGTAAAAGAGCAAAGAGCATCATGGACTCCATTTAGTTACTGGAGCAGGTGGGTAGATGCCCATAACTTTCGTATATTTATTCACACATAAGCGAGCGTTTTTCAGTTCAGGAAAAAAAAACATATTCGTTTGGTACTTTTTCTCTTATGTTTTGCATCAGTAAATGATCTACATTTCCTGATGACCGTCTAGACGAGGTAAAAATCAATACATTTATATTTTATGATCTACACGCGCATCAAATATACATAATATGTCAATAATCGATAAACATTCTTGCATATATGTTGCATTTCTTTTTGGCGTGCGATAGTGGTAGGTAAGAGAAATGTGGACGTCGATAGAAACACATTAACGCACACTATTTACATTATTCGGACTATTGTAATCATCTATGGCGACAAAGATGAAGAGAATATTCCGAATAATGTAAATAGTGTACATAATACCTCATCTCAGAAATATAGACAGATACTGAAAGGCCGAAATGTTGTAATGAATATGGCGACAAAGATGAGGAGAATAGTCCGAATACTGTAAATAGTGTACATAATACCTCATCTCAGAAATATAGACAGATACTGAAAGGCCGAAACGTTGTAATAAATATGGCGACAAAGATGAGGACAATAGTCCGAATAATGAAAATAGTCTACATAATACCTCATCTCAGAAATATAGACAGATACAGAAGGGCCGAAACGTTGTAATAAATATGGCGACAAAGATGAGGACAATAGTCCGAATAATGAAAATAGTGTACATAATACCTCATCTCAGAAATATAGACAGATACTGAAGGGCCGAAACGTTGTAATAAATATGGCGACAAAGATGAGGACAATAGTCCGAATACTGTAAATAGTGTACATAATACCTGATCTCAGAAATATGGACAGATACTGAAAAGCCGAAACGTTGTAATAAATATGGCGACAACGATGAGGACAATAGACCGAATAATGTAAATAGTGTACATAATACCTCATCTCAGAAATATGCACAGATACTGAAAGGCCGAAACGTTGTAATAAATATGGCGACAACGATGAGGACAATAGTCCGAATACTGTAAATAGTGTACATAATACCTCATCTCAGAAATATAGACAGATACTGACAGGCCGAAACGTTGTAATAAATATGGCGACAAAGATGAGGACAATAGTCCGAATAATGTAAATAGTGTACATAATACCTCATCTCAGAAATATAGACAGATACTGAAAGGCCGAAACGTTGTAATAAATATGGCGACAAAGATGAGGACAATAGTCCGAATAATGTAAATAGTGTACATAATACCTCATCTCAGAAATATAGACAGATACTGGAAGGCTGAAACGTTGTAATAAATATGGCGACAAAGATGAGGACAATAGTCCGAATACTGTAAATAGTGTACATAATACCTCATCTCAGAAATATAGACAGATACTGAAAGGCCGAAACGTTATAATAAATATGGCGACAAAGATGAGGACAATAGTCCGAATACTGTAAATAGTGTACATAATACCTCATCTCAGAAGTATAGACAGACATTAACACACCAAGAAAACTTATTCTCGGTCGTATGGTCACATAATTAAAATTTAAACCGGAAATACTAGAAACTCGATTTAAAACTGTTAATACAAGAAAAAAGTGTCGCTGCCGACATTTTAGTTTGAACATAGATCGCCAGATAGTAAACATAGGCGATCCCCTTATTGAATTAAGTAGACCACCTGAGAAACAAAATATTTGGAGAGTTGAGTTAAAGAGAAATAACTGAGGCATACGGAATGGGCATGGAACGAAGAACTAGAGCAGCCTACCCTGGTGGGCGAAATAAAGTTTCAGCTCGAAATTTCAATCACCACACGAAGGCCGGAGCGTACAACGGCCGAAACGTTGTGAATATGTCAATGAAGATGGGAATTATGTAAATAATGCAAGTAATCCTGAAACCTCAGAGATATAGACAGATACTGAAAAACATAGATTCATTGTCAACTTAGAAGGATGTATATATATATATATATATATATATATATATATATATATATATGACATTCACATACAGTACTGTTTCGCTGTATCACAGCTCCTCAGTGCGACTAGACTTACGAATGTCTCAAGCTAGGATTGAAACACAACTAATTTGGTGTCAGCCAGAGCTATCTTCACTCAGTAGAGTTACACAACTAAATCTAGCGTATTGTTTTTACAAATGTAAACAAATGCCCATCAGCCAAAGTGCTCCATTCATTTTACTGAAGAGCTTTGCATTAGTGCAGTTGGCTGTTGTTTATAGAATTAGCTTATCACTCAACAGTGCTCAGTTGAAATGTATTTTCAAGAGCTAAATTATATATAAGGAATTATCTCATTTTTTCTCTTATTCTACCTACTTTTTCTCTTATTCTAACTATTTACCTAATGTTTTTATTCTGTCTATCTATTTTTCTATTATTCTATCTATCTAACTTATTTTCTCATTCTTAGAAAAAATAGATAGGATGAGAGAAAAAATTAGAAATTAGAGAATACATTTAATAGAATAGGAGTAAAAATTACATAGAGTAAGAGAAAAAATAGATAGCATAAGAGAAAAATTAGTTAGAATAAGAGAAAAATTAGAGTAAGAGAAAAATTATATAGAATAAGATAAAATCTATGAGAGAATAAAAGAAATATAGATTGACAGACTAAGAGAAAAATTAGAATAAGAGAAAAAATTACTTAGTTATAATAAGACGAAAAATTAGATAGAATAAGAGAAGAAATTAGATAGAATAAGAGAAAAAATTAGATAGAGAGATAGATAGATAGATAGATATGAACAGAAGGAGATAGATAGATAGATAGATAGATAGATAGATAGATAGATAGATAGAATAACAGAAAAATTAGACGGATAGTTATAAGGAGAGAAAAAATAGACAAATAGAATTGTAGAAAAACATTAGATAGAAAATTAGAATAAAATAAAACATCAGATAGACAGAATAAAACAGAAATTAGATAGAATGAGAGAAAAAATTAGATAGAATGAGAGAAAAAATTAGATAGAATGAGAGAAAAAATTAGATAGTTAAAATAAGAGATAAATTAAATAGAATAAGAGAAAACATTTGGATAGTTAGAATAAGAGATAAAATTACATAGATAGTGATAAAAGGAGAAAAAACTGGAGGGGGGCAGTTAAAAGGTATGCATTAAGATAGAATAAGATAAAAAATAGATAGAATAAGAGAAAAAGTTGCATGGAAAAAGAATAAATTAGATAGAATTAGAGAAAAATAGACAGAATAAGAGGGAAAATTAGATAGAATGAGAAAAACATTTAGATAGTTAGAATAAGAGAAAAAATAGATAAATATAATACGAGAAAAATTAGCTAAATAGAATAGAATAGAATAGAATAGATAGATAGATAGATAGATAGATAGATAGATAGATTCTGACGACAAATCAGAATTTCCTTATCCAGCAATTAAAAATCTTACTCTCACATAGCGATCATTCATAAATTGCAGATTTTCAATGATATTCCGACTTGACTAAAATGTCTTTTCTTAAAGCATTTCAATAATCCTCTGTGTTTCTTCTCAACCACAACTATTTAAATTCCTCATTAACATTCTACAGGTTTTTTCGGTCAAGCAGGCAATTATGTCGACAGGGCAGATATTATGGTGCAATTTAAAAACAATTAAATTTCAACTGGGATTTTAAAAAATATGAGACTTTCATGATCAAAATCTAAACGAAAATTCCATTTCCTACTAGCTGACTAGCAGAAATTAGATCAGCTACTTGGTTCACTATTGGAGAGAAACATTCTGAGATTTCCGTATGGAGGGATTTCTATTATTATCCTTATCGTTTTGTTATTTTCATTTTTATGACAGAGTTGCGAATGGTTATTGCAATTAATCAAGTGTAAACAAGGTTCCACTTATCTCATATGTTCTGCTCATTACTCTTGCTGACTTGAAATCTGCCGTGGTTTGGATAATCACCAAACTTCTTTTGATTTCCATTTCATTTCCGTTTCCGGTAGTGTTCATTTGGCAGTTTCTAATATCACCATCAGATTACACTTTTACAGGTTATTTAGATTTTGCACAAGGCTTTTCATTTCTTCCACTTTTATTTCTGTCGTTCTTTCTGAAAAGATATTTTATTTCTGTCATCATTTCTTATGTTTAATCTACATGCATTTGCTCTCTTTTTTGAGTCGAGAGTTTCGTAATTAATTCCTTAATTATATCACAAAGGAAACAAATGGAGAATAACAAGTTTGAAGTATTCAAATAAATAACTTCCACTGCCGAAGATTGGTGATAACACTTCATAAGCTGCAATTTCGTAATTGCTGAGTAGTATAAGATAAAGATAATAAGCTTGAAGATTTAAAAATTCCATGAAATAATGCAATATTTTTTCTTAGCCGAAGAAGAATAATATGCAAATTTCCACGATAATATGCAAATTTCTAAGTAGAAATTGTTTCATCGCATTAAGATGAATGTAAGGTGCCTTGACGTGTTATTTTTTTTTTGACAATTTGATTGATTATTCCTACCCTAAAATCATGGTTAAAAGTTCTACTGAAACAAGGATGAATGTTGTGACTTTGAAAGGGAGGATCCCGCAAAATGAGGTAAGTATTCGGTTGGCAATTTCCAGAAATGGTGTTAAACGCACCCGAAAATACGTTTACTATTATTGGAAGTGTTTTAAATGCAAAGAAAACTGAAGACCATAAAAGACATACAAGAGTGATGGAATAAAATTGGTGAACGTCTTGTTAGACAATAAATAATTTACAACCAGACATTCTTACCAATGAGTATTCATCTCATAAAGTGCGCAGAGTATTACGAAAAAGAAAACGGGCGTAGTGCATAGACAAATTGAGCAAAAACAACCATCGCAAAAGAAGAGTGCAATAGTCAAAAGAAAAGCGGCAAACATATCTTTAGCGATAAATGCAAAACAGAGTACGATTGTAATCCAAAAGAATATGGAAGAATAGAAGTGGGAGAAACAAAAATACAAGAGACACCAAAAAGATGTTTGGCAGTGGACACTTAATGGTGTGCAATTGCATCACAAGAGATGATAGAAAAAAGTAAAAGTTGATGGAAGTCTAAACAGCGAAAACTATATTAGTTTGTTCCGGTCTAATCTTCTCCCCAAGATGCAGAGATTCTTCAGCATGACACTGCTCGTTGCCACGCTTCACGTGCAACAAAAACGTTTCTTACGGATGAAGATGTTCTACTTTTGGAAGACAGACAAGCACAAAGTTCTGAGATCCATATAATTGAACCATTCTAATGGTAACTGTAGAAACACGTGCTTCCGCGAAGGCCGCGTAGTTTACAAGAGCTCTGGCATCAATCCCAAGACGAATAGCAAAAAAAGATCAGTTTGAGAAAATATGGACTTTCTTTTATTTAATGCCAAATCGAATTTTGGCTGTTATTTGATTCAAGGACAGCAACACTACTTACTAAATCTGTAATAATAAATCACTTTTTTTTAAATAATCCTTTGTAAGTTAAGATAATTACTAAAATGTGAAATTGTCGCTAATGGCCTCAGTATTTTTGCATCTTCATCGCAGTATTAAGGAGAATGCAATAATTTCTTTTCTGTCACTTTACGTTCATAAGCTGTACTGAGGAATGCATACAGCTAATCATTCCCTATGTTGGGGTAAAATTAACAAAATAAATAATTTACGATGGTCGCCCAAAAATTTGGCGCATCGGTGTACATTGATCAATGACAAGGATTAAATTAATTAAGGATTTCCCAGCAACATTTCTATTTCTTCGGCGCATACCGTTAATTCGGTACAGACAGAAACATTCGCCATTGATATTATCACTGAGCCGACTTATGAAGGCTGACGTTACGGCGAGTCTCTGGGTGTCGGTCATGTGGTCTAAAACCGGAAGAACATTGGTGCGTTGATGAAGTCAGTTAGCAATCGACTAACCGCACTTCGTCGCGACTCTTACAGGTGCAAAAATAGTTAGATCCTGCGTCCATACCCGTTTTTTGTTATTCTTCTGTTTGCTTTGTTTGAAATTCGGAGTTTTATTTTCTTACTATTCAATATTTTGTTTTGACGACACTCATCAACACTGATATTTGTTTTTCTTTACAAAATGTCCGTCTGTCACATTCTAGTGCCATTCTTAATGATATTGAAAGTCGTGTCTTCTTCCTTTCTGCTCGTGTCATTACTTTTCAGTCGATGTGGTCTTCAGACTTTTGTTGTTAAATTTACACTGTATCTTTACGTATACTGAAGATGATTAAAAAATGAGGATGACATCTAGCAGTAGCATAAGCAGTAGCAGTAGCATAAGCAGTAGCAGTAGAATAAGCAGTTAAAGCGATGAATCATTTGAATCATTTGAAATTGAATTCAGTTTCGAATGATAAACAAAATCATCTTTTGCTCCAGACTTCATAGATTTTCTTTCATTTTTCTTTACATACCTTTTTATGGCAATTGGATGGAAAGATTATCATTAGACATTTTCTCTTGGGATGGAAAATTAAATAAATACGTAATTATTCGCTCGAAAAATCAGTGCTGCCTACTGGATAGTTAAGTACAAATTATAATTTCAGAACTTGTGAAATTAATAGATGGATGGAAGGCCACTCGTGTCCGAGGATGCCTGTCTACTAGGCTAGCTAGCTAATTCCTGTTGTAGACGACTGCTCGGGTACATTTTGTGTTTTTTCAACACCCGCAGAGCCCACCGGCAGTTTATACTACAACATTACTGCGCTGATATTAGTTAAAGTTTCTGGGAGATAACGCGTTATCTAACGTGATCAACGGTCTGAAGAAGACCAGCAAGCTCAAACACTCGATCAAGATGACTTGTGACTTCGTGCTAGCACAACCATCGACGGCTCCAAAAGGCTTCTGTCTACCCAATTTCACTCACAAAGCTTGGTTCTGTGCAAAACTGGCCCACTAATCGCTTTCCCAACTGAGAAAATTAGTCGGTGAAAGCAATACCACGATCACGAACGTACTGCCTATTCTCTCTAACGTGGTGTGTTTTATGCCGAGCTGATCTCGAAAAAAGTTTGCATACGCCCAACCTCGCCCGCCAATTCTACTAGCTCCGAGACCGTGACTTTCTTAAATTAAGATGTCAGGGCCATTACTTTTTTCCTTTCCTTTCCTTCACTCGTTTTGCACGCCAGACATATACGTGTTCGCTTTGCCAAACGAGGACAATCGTCTTCTCTTCTACAGGTTCAACCCACGGTATGGTTTTCCAAGCATTTTTGAAAGGTGCCGCACGGTGGGATCACCTTCTCCAGACATATAACTTTAAGAAGTCACCCTCCTAGAAAATCGAATATGGTGAGATTCGAACTCGAGTCTCATGGTCACAAAGCTAACGTTCTAACCACGTGAAATTATTATGCAACGTTAAAAATGTGCTGCCTACAAAATGCAAGAGCATGTTTTCAATACTTAGCTTCTCTCTATCTTTGACAAAAAATAAATACGTTTAATTAAACACAATGTTTTCTAAAAGTGTCTCTTAAATCTAAAAATAACCATATAGAATTTATTTGTAACGCATTTCCTATCGTGATGACGTGAATAAAGATATCATTCTTCTGTTAATTAATCTAATATAGCCTCTGATTATAAACCGGCTAAAGAGCCTACGGAATTAAATCTTTGTTTTGGGAATTTGCTGACAGTAATTGTTTATTCAATCCCTGGTCCGGGCAATGTACACTTTTTCTCTATCATAATTTCTAAACAAACGTTTGTCTTCTCTGTCGATATATATGAACAGTTAGGCTGTTTGAATTGAAAGTGTGAAACACATTTTCGGTAATCATATTTTTTTTTAAACATTCAATGAGTGATATAGCCACGTGACAACGAAATATCTGCTAAAATCAGTTGCAAATCCACGACTGCAATTATGGTATTTGGATGCTGCAGTAAAAGCCAAACAAATTCAAAATAAAAAATATTAAAACATAAAAGACTATTAATTAGACCCGATTTTGTGTATGGCCTAAATGTTTTATGAAACAGTTCGGATTATGTAAAAAATATCTTTTAACTGTAGAAAAAAAGCATCGTCTGTTCAAGTTAACATTGATGATATTTGATGTTAATAGTTGAAATAATGATTACCACCAGAAGAGTGTTGTCATGAAAAAGGAGGGAATGTCTCTGACAGTTTTGGGGTTAATTGATATAAAAGAACAGTATAATTATTCCCCCATGTGTGAGGCAAATGGAAACATAATTTGTCTTCAATATTAAACGCCTTTGCTTTTTTTTCTCGTTTTGGTTTTACTCAGTTCCATGTCAGCGCAAAGATTAACTTCCGGTGATTAAGAAGGTATTATGGGAATAGTTAATAGAAATTGTAATATTTTACAAGTAGTTTCTTTTTTGGCTTTATCCAAATTTTGTTTTATTTTTACATGTTAAGGTTAAAATGTTTTTTTTTTCATTCTTGAAGACCAATGACGCACGATTTAATTCCCACTGTCATTTTTCTAAGCAATTTTATCCGTGTAATGACAGAATTAAAAATTTGTAAATCTCGGATTCTTTGTTGAATAAAATATTGAAATTAAGAGTTGCATTTTGAAATCTGAAATACTGAGATTCAAATTTGTCAAAGAGATTCTTTTAAATCGATTTTTTTTAAGCATTTCACCCTGAGCAAGGTGGGAAGCCACTAGCTCGCAAGGGGTTACAGAGGATTTGGAGCGCGAGCAGATAGGAGTGATAGAGGAAAGGAGGAGGAGAAGTATAGTGGATAGATCAAGGCAACTGGAGATGTCGATTGACATTACATTTGAATAGTTGGCGATTATAGCTATCAGGGAAACAGGAAAAGGGGAGTTTCGCAGACGAGAGGTGCGAGATATGAAGCTATTGGAGTAGAAGAGACGACTGCAATTAACAGTTTCAACAGTGAAAAGGTGAGAGCGGGATGCCAGCCTCGAAGGACGCTTGAATTCATGGAGTCTGGGAACCAGCGAAAGCAGCTCATCGGAGCAATTACCATGAAAGTATTTGTAAAAAAGACAGAGAGAGGCAACGGCACGTCTGTGAGAGAGCGACCGCAGACGAGATACCAGATCAGTGCCAATTACATTGCATATGCGTCTCTGGATCTTATCAAGAACCCCGAGACAAACAGAAGGGGCTCCAGACCATATTTAAACTTTTTCGTTTTTATTTACTTACATAGCCACTTTTTAAAAAAAACGGTAAGAATCGCAAAATATCATTATAGCAATAGGAAAATGACATGCCAATGTTACACCAGGTCAGATGATGGCAAAGTCTATAATTTACTAATCTGATTGGGTGTCTGGTTTACGAAGATGAAAAAGTGATCAACGAGAGATAGTGGTAATCAAATAAGAAAAAACTTTATGTAGAGTTAAAGTAACGAAAAGTAAGTTTTAAAATATTATGGGCACTCGTAGCAGGATTAAAACGAAAAAACAAACCTTCAACGAACAGATTAAACTTATTGTAAGGTCAACAGCGATATAGCAAAATGGTGTCGCGGTTAGCTCCTCCTCAGTCTCTTAATCTTTCAACAGGGGCCTCTCTCCCCTGGCTATAAATACTGGCTGACCCTTCGCTCTCTCACTCTTTTCCGATTCAGGCCTTGGGCCGCCACCTCGCATGAAGATGAGGCAAAATCTCTCTTTTCAACTTAGGCCTTGGGCCGCTATCTCGCGCGGAGGTGAGGTAAAATCTCTCTTTTTCTACTTAGGCCAATATGTGACCTCTCACAGATACAGCGTTTCCCAAATTCTGGGAACACGCTAAGAACGATACACGTACGTACGAACACTCACAAGACACACACATAATTTCTCCATACAAACACTATGTAACTGTTCATGTCTTTGTGTAATTTGTTATTTTTTTATTTGTTTACCCATATATATCGGTCTTGTTTGTTTTCTTTGTCTTCTTTGGACTTAATTATAGTCCAACATTCTCTTGTAGCTTGACCGGCCAGCAGGAAATTTTAACCTTCTAATATCTCTTCACATCTTCACCCAGCCGGTCCGCAACAAAGGCGTAGTCTGAAATAAACGGACCAAGGCGAGACATACATTCAAATTACATCTTGTGACACTGTTCACCAGATCTACTTGCCAAAAAAGACGCTACCATGAATGATTACCTATCTAATTTTCAATCCCGATGTGTGCAGGGACTCCTCAGGTGATCAGTTGCGTAACAACTCTACGGCCGCACTCAATCATTGAACTGATGATAATGATGATGATGATGATGAGAAGCAGAAGTTGGAGGAAGAAGAGGTACAGGAGGAAGAGGCAGTCGCAGGACTGCTTAAGTGCGAATGAGTGTTTTAATAAAGCACATCATTCTCCTCAATTTTAAATGCAAACGACATTCGTATCTCCAACCCGACACAAAGGTCGATAGAAAAAGTTCAAACAACTACATCTTCAAATGCTGACTCAAAATTTTATAGCCTTCCTAAGCTTGAAAGTTTAAAACATTACAGTTTTCCTTTTCTTAATGCAACCCTTATGCCAGACAACCAAAATTACTGAATATATTTTTATAATTGTGATTAGTTATCATTTGCAATCAGATAGAAAAAGTTATTTCTCTTGTCAAATTAAAACTTCTAAGAAACTACAAAGATTGTCATTTACTATATAAAATAAATGACTATTTAACATAAAATGTGTGGCCGAGTCATTTGCAAAGGGTCTGCAATGAAACGATGTTGAACAATCGGATAAATTAAATAAAATTCAACATATTCAGGAATAGATTTCAACCCGTGGGAATATTTTGATATATGACGAATTTTATATATAACATATTATTATATAACGATTTCTTTAAATATATAACCAATAACGTGATTCACAAACAAGAGAAAACATATTAATATATATAATGTGTGGACTTCTTCGTCGCGCAATGTGAAAAAGAATATCCGGATGCTGTTCGGCCCGTATTTATATTGTTTTACATTCACCGGATGAAAATCCGGTGAACTACTTTTATTGGTCCCGTCTCTTTGTTCATCCCCTTCTCTCTACAATATGTACAAATTTTGCTGATAAGAGTAAGAAACAATTTATAGCATCAGCAGTCCTGTGGTGTGAGTGTTTGTGGGAGTGAGGACATGCGAGTATTTAATAAAGATGCTACATTTAAATACAAATACTTAGTCATTCGCTTTATCAAAGAAAGATCTTCAATGTTATCGGTCATGATCTGGCATCTTGACTTCGGTCACCGCCGTAACATTGCTTCTCTTTGCCACTTCTATATACCAGAACAATTATCATGAAAATATTCTACATGGTAATTATTCTGACGAGCTTTCCTCGTTAGTATATTAACTTCAAGAATTTAAGCGTTGTACTAGATTGGCACTTAGGTTTCATAATTTCAATGTTGAAAATTCTAGTTGTAACAATAATTTCTATACTGACAGTTTCTTATCTCGTGTTTCTCGCTTGTAGAACCCCCCCCCTCGGCTTCTTAATTTCCTGTCAGCTACAATCTTCAAAAATGTAAATACAATATAAATCGCCTCCCTAAATTCTTTTTTGTTATTGTCCTCTACACGGGTTGGACAAAATAATTGAAACACTTGTTAAATTCAAAGAAAATTTATTTAATATGGAGTTGGTCCTCATTTAGCCTCACATACAGCTTTAATACGTCTAGGAATGAAATCATAGAGTTTCCTGACTTCATCCAGAGGAATTTTCAGCCATTCTTCCATTAATACATACTCTAGCTCTTTAAGACACGACGGTGGAGGATAGCGGCTCCTAACTTGTCGCTCCAAAATGCACCACAAATGTTTAATAATATTGATATCTGGAGATTGGGGAGGCCACTCCATATGTTCTAGCTCACTTTCTTGCTCTTTATACGAATTCTTAACCACTCAAGCAGTATGTATTGGAGCATTATCGTCTTGGAAGATGCAGTCACCATCAGGAGATAAAGTCTGAACCATTGGATGAACATGATCACCCAAAATGTTCAAGTAATCTTTGCTGTTGATTCTACCAAGCAGTGCAACTATTGGACCGAGACATTTCTATGATATGGCGGCCCAAACTATCACTGATCCACCTCCATGCTTCACTGTTGGAAGAAGGCAGTCAGGGTTGTAAGCTTCTTTGGGCTGCTTCCACACATAAACTCGCCCTGAAGTTGGGAAAAGAGAAAAACTGGACTCGTCTGAGAATATGACTTGCTTCCATTGGTCTGCAGACCAGGCATTGTGATCTCTGCACCACTTCAGGTAGTGTGTGTAGTAGTGCAGTGCATAGTGAGACTTCTATAGTGGGCTGTGCATAGTGTAGCGCTGTGCAGAACTCGATTACTCTGGGCCACTTTAACGATGGCTCAGTAGTAAGACTTTTCGTGTTACTAGAGTTTTTTGGACCAGCGTTACGAGCTAAGTGATTTTGTTGTAAAGTTTAATTTATTTTGTACTCATTTTGAACCCTTTTTTTCTTTTTTCAGTTTTGTTTTTTTATTTTTGTCTTTTCCTTTTCTGTGCTCTTACCCTCCCCCTATTTTACTTCAATTATTTGATTTTGTTTGTGCTTTTATTTGTTTAATTTGATTTTGTTTGACGGGACTTTCGGTGCGTTTTTTTTTTTTTTTTTTGGTTCATTCCGTTTTTGATTATTATTATTTGTTTTAACATTAAGT
This sequence comes from Acanthosepion esculentum, assembly GCA_964036315.1. Taxonomy (NCBI): domain Eukaryota; kingdom Metazoa; phylum Mollusca; class Cephalopoda; order Sepiida; family Sepiidae; genus Acanthosepion; species Acanthosepion esculentum. The sequence continues at coordinate 121,132,979 of OZ038488.1, read as the reverse complement.
TTTCCTAAAAAGGAAAGAACAAAAACTGTTTCTCCGCTGTAATAGTATAGATTACTATTATGGCGGAGTTAACACAAACTCATACAGAAACACCGGAGACACCGGAAACATAACGACCGGTGATAAAAGAAAAAAACACCGCCTGGACGGAAAGCCGGCCCAAAAAAGATGCCGAATATTACGCGGGCATATGGAAAAAATACGAGGAGTACTTCAGGAAAGACGAAATCCTCACAACCAACGAAGCTTTCCACGAAGTTAACTTAAGAACCATCTCCCTACTGACGGCCGATATTAAAAGTCGGAAGTTGATTGGAGTCAGTAGGGAAACTATGGAAGAAGCCCTCAAGGGTTTAAACATTGTCCCAAAAATCTTGGCAAGAAGAACAAGGGCCATGTGGGACCTTTTAATGTCGACACAAGAAGAAGCCAAGAAACTCGCCGGATGCGTGTTAAACTCTAAAAACCTTAGGCTACAGACGGAATACATGGGCACTAGAAGGACTAACGTGACGGTCCATGGAGTGCCTGTGGACATATCAGAGGATCAACTGGGTGCCTTCTTTGCCCAATATGGCAGTGTAGATAAGGTGTCAGCAGTGGTGAGCAAAGCAGGAATTGCCACGGGTGACGTTATGATCGAAATAACAGTTAACCAGGAAAACTTCCAAAACATGCCCAACACTATTCTGTGCCGAACGAGACGCATGTTGGTAGTGGTAGAGGGGCGTAAACCATGCTGCTGGGTATGTGGCAAGCCGGGGCATATGGCCAAGGGGTGTCCCGGCAGGAACGTGACCCCTCAACCAGCGCCAGTAGCAGTAGCAGCAACCAAAGAAACAGCTTCAGCAACTTCAAAAACTGTAGAGGCCCCAGGTGAATGGAAAGAGGTGGTATCCAAGGGTCGAAAACAAAAAGTGAGGCCCCCGTCGCCCCAGAAGGATACCCCGCAGCAACAGCAGCCTTCCAAGAAAACAACAGACAAAAAAAAGCAGCAACAAGCTTCAAAAAGTCCGGGAAAGCGAGAAATAAATATGGAAGTAGAAGAAGCCCCCCCCCCCCAACTAGGACTTCTTCGTTAAAAAGGTGTCGAGAAGAGGAGGATGAAGAGAACCAAACCCCAAGGAAAAGAGATCCGGAACGCAGTAGTGAAGGAAGGAGCAGGGAGAAAACGAAGTCTGCCCCTTCTTCGCCAGTAAAAGAGAAAAAGGACACTCCAACAGATAGGAGTCTCCCCCCTTCCCTTTCGCGTCTCCCACTTCCCCCTAACACTCCCACACCCCCACACGCAACAACTCCCACAGCTTCAGAGGTAGCAACTCCCCAACCGCCCCAACCATCCACTTCTACACCGACCCCGTCACCTACTCCAACCCCACCACCCCCAGACAGGGGAAAAAAAGAAAAAAAAAATGTTCAATAAAGTGGAAGAGATTTGCAGGGTGGATAGAGAGGAGTGTGGAAAAAACCTCTCCTCCCGAAAGAAAGCCCTATTAGGACCCCTGTTCAAGCTGTCCTCCGTGGACAACAAGTCGGTGGAGGACCCTAGAAATTTTCCGAAAGCCCCGGGGGTTATTACTCTCATTAGAGACACGGGGAAATACTTAAAAGTGTGGACTCATCTTTTTGAGGCCAGAGAGGCCTTTCCTGATATAAGAGTGACAGAACTGGGGTCTGATGACCTTATAAAATTACATTGCTTCTGCTCTGGGAGGGTCCCTGTACGTATCCATCCATCGTTATATAGGGCCCTAAAACTTACATACCCCACGGACGTCGGCGGGATTGTCTCGGAAGGACGGATGACGTCGGAGCTGGGCACGGGAAGCCTGGGACAAACCGTCGGGGTCCTGTCACCTGCAGATTTCCGCCCCGTATGTGTTTAGGTTGTTGCATTAACTCTCCTTTTTATTTGCAGGCCTGGAAATGTCTATTAAGATAGCCAGCTTGAATGTGAAGGGCTTGAGAGGTCGGAGTAAGGCTGCCCGCCTGCTTCGGGATCTCTTGTCCTTCGGTGTGGATGTTGCCGCGATCGAAGAGACCCACTTTGTTTGCACTTCCGATGCGTGTGTGCTGGAGGATGACTTTGTCATCCATTCAGCATATGGGAACCGGTTGGCCAGGGGAGTTTCTTTGTTGGTCAGACGTACTCTCGATGCGAAGGTGGACCTTGTGCATACCGATGCCGAGAGCCGGTTAATCGTGGCCGATATTGCCGTGAAAAGTGGTTCGTTTCGGGTCGTTGCGGTTTATGCGCCCAACGACCAGGAGGAGCGGGTTTCCTTTTTTCGGCGGTTGGGGCCGTTCCTAGTTGATTCTTCGCGCCCAGTTTTGATGGGGGACTGGAATGCCATCCTGAACCCCAAGTTAGACAGGGGGCGGGGCGCTAGCGGGTGTAGGGGCGATCGTAGCCTGGTTGATCTGATCGACGATTATGGTCTCGTCGATAGATACCGGGTCGATCATCCCAGGGGGAAAATGTGGACGTGGGCTCGTAGTTGGCCGTCTGTCAAGGAAGTTAGCTACCTTGACAGAATGTTAGTTCGTAGAGCCGACATAGACTTGCTAGATTGTCCCACGTTCCACTGGGTAGGCTATTCGGATCACAAACTTGTTTGTGCCCGGGTGGCGTTAGAACATAGGCCTAGAATGGCTGGCTACTGGAAGTTCAATCTGTCCTTACTGGACAGGCGGGACTTCCAGGAGCAGCTAACTAGTGTAGTGCAGCGGGAGCTAGTGGGGGCGGTTATCGGGAATAAGTGGTGGGAGCGACTTAAGGATAGAATTAGGTCTTTCACCACTGATTTCAGCAAACGGCTCGCTCTAGATAGAGCTGAAAAGGTGAAGACGCTTAAGGCTAATTTTTCCCGGGCGGAGGCTGGGGGGGATCCCCTAGAAATAGCCCTAGCTAGGGAGGCCCTGCAGCGTTCGAATAGCGAGCGCTACATGGGTCAGGTAATTAGGCATAAGTTAAGTAAGATGTCTTCTGAAGCTGTGAACCTCGGCGCAGATCTGCGTCGGGAAGAAGTCCGTCGAGGTGGTGATCGTTTCATTCGTCAAGTCGAAACCCCGGAGGGGCGTACTCTGCGGTCGACTGACGACATGTGCGAGGCGTTTCGGCGGCATTTCGAGAGCCGGTTTACCAAGGAGCCTGGTCTCCGTGAGGAGGAGTTTCGCAGCTATTTGGCTGACTTTCCTCGGCTTGAGCCGACTGAAGCAGCTAGCTGCGAGGGAGAGATCACGGAGGGCGAAGTCTACGTGGCACTGAAGAAGGTCGGCAGAGGCAAGTCGCCCGGTCTGGATGGTTTGCCTTATGAATTGTACTTGAGGCTGTCGCACATCTTTGTTCCGATTTTGACAGCAGTGTTCAACAACTGGTTTCGGTCGGGGTCCATCCCCAATCGCATTTCCAGGGGTGTGATCACTCTGTTGAAAAAGGGCAAGGGTGTTGGGGGAAAACTAGATGATTATAGGCCCATAACTCTGCTAAACACAGAGTTAAAGATTATGGCCAAGATCCTGCAGGAGCGTTTGCAGTCAGTTGCCGAGTCTCTGTTGGGACCCGAGCAGACTTGTTCTGTGAGGGGCCGAACAATTCAGAGCAACCTGCATTTGATCCGCACGATCGTAGAGGGTGTAAAAGACGACGAAGAAGCCGCGCTGATCAATTTGGATCAGTCCAAGGCATTTGATAGGGTCGACCATCGCTACCTTGCTGCTGTCCTGCAGGCCGCCGGATTCGCACCCGACTTCTGCCGCTGGATTAGCCTCCTGTATCGCTCCCCCAGTGCTGTGGTACAGGTGAACGGAAAGTTGTCGGGCGCTTTTGTTCTGTCGAGGTCGGTTCGTCAGGGTTGTCCGCTGTCGCCTCTCCTTTATGCTTTGGCGTTGGAGCCTCTCCTGCGCCGGCTGAAGGACGAGGCGTGCAGTCCGGCCCTACGCGGGATCGCCGTTCCTGGAGGGTCTCGAGCCAGGGTTTCCGCGTACGCCGATGACGTATCTGCTTTCGTGTCGTCCCTTAACGACATTGAGGCGGTACAGAAGGCGCTTGATCGGTACGAGAAGGTGACAGGGGCCAAGATAAACCGCGACAAGTCTTCCGGCTTGCGGTTAGGTGCCTGGAAGGGGCGTGATCTTCCAGGCCGCTTCGGTTGGACGGACGGTCCTGTCCGCATTCTTGGAGTGTGGTTTGGACCCGACCTCCAGCTGGAGAAGAATTGGTCTGAAGTACTAGCAAAGGTCGTTTCTGCCGGTAAGACTTGGAATCGACGGAGGTTGTCCGTAAAGGGCAGGGCGGAGGTGTGTGTTACATACATTTTCCCCCTGATTCTTTATCGATTGTCAGTACTTCCTCTCTGTAAGGCCCACATGAAGGCGCTCGAGCAGGCGCTATCCTCCATTTTATGGGGGGGAGGCGCGCACTGGGTCGACAGACGAGTCTGCACTAAACGTCCGTGTCATGGGGGGCTGGGAATGCCACACTTGAGGAGTCACATCCGTGCCTCTCGGTTGGCTTTCCTACGCCGCGCATTGACTAGAGGAGATCCGATTCTGGAGGGGATTGTTAGGGACGCCTTCCCTAGCCTTACCATCAATCCCCCCATCTCGAAGGCTGAGCGCCATTGTAAGTCTCGAGTTGAATCGCGTTTCCTCAGCGAGTGTCGGTCAGACTTGAGGGCTATTCCGCGGTCCAGTGACCTTTCACGGCCTAGGAAGGTCTTCTATCGGGGATTAGTGGAGGGTCGCGCGAAGGATCCTCTACGTGATACGCTCGACTGTTCGGAGGAGGAGTATCGCTCCTACTGGTCTTGGGCGCCAGCGGCGGATTATCTCAGTAACCCTGAGTTTTCGCTTACCTGGCGATTGGCTCGGAATCGTCTGCCTCTCAACGACAAGGCTTTCATATGGGGCTTGGCGGATTTGCCAGACTGTGAACGGTGTGTCCTTGGATTAGAAGAAACGGCTTCGCACGCCTTCTACCATTGCCCCCGGGTCCGCCCCTTATGGGACCATGTCGGCGAGCTGACGGCTCGTCTCGCTCCCGAAGAACTCGTGTCCATTGATCGCGCATACGCGTGTGACAATGTGTCGCCCCCGTATTCCGGGGTGAAACGAATGGTGTTTCTAACGCTGCTAGCCACGGCTCGAATGGTGATATGGACGACGCGAAAGGAGGAAGTCTTGCGAGGCAATAGTCTTTCGCATCAGGATCTAATCCGATTCTTTGAGCATCAGCTCAAGATGAAGATTAGAACTGATAGAAAACGATTGCATTCGACAGTCTTCAGCAAAAGGTGGGTAAAAGAGGCGAGCTTGGTTCGTTTGAACGGGGCTAGCCTTGATTTTCTTTTCTAGGTCAACCAAAGTCACATCGGGGTGGTTTCCTGTGGAACCCTCCCCTCGGTTAGGTTAGACAAGCTTAAGTGTACCTAGTTAATATGAGTAAGTGTTGTTCCCGGCCTGTTTCCCGGCCATCATTTTAGTTATGATCCAAGTCGAGATTCCCAACCTCCCTAGTTTGTTTTGGCCTCCTTTTCATCTCAACTGGATCAGCCTTTTATTTCCCCATGTCCAAGTTATTTTATCTCTTTCCCACTCCCTTAGCGAGAGTGCTTCTTGATTTTGTCCTCTGGACAGAATACAGCGGCCTCTCTATTTTTGAGGGTTGGACGGGCCCTACTAACATAAATTATGTTTAGTTTAAAATTTGTTGAATTTTTGTTTGTTAATGGGTTCATCTCCCTCCCCTTTCATCTTGTCATTATTAGAATTTTAATGTATTGTATCATCATGCAATTTTTATGGTGTGGGGCGCGTTTTTGTAGGTTCCCCTTGTAAGGTTGTGGTATTATGGTGTATGGAGGATTGAATGGTGACGGACGAGTTCTTGTGGTGAATGTGTCAATTGTAATGTATGAATGGGTCGCGAATCTGATTAGCTAGGTATAGGATAGTTAGTTACGACCAGCCTTTACCCCTCCCCTTTTTCGGCCTTGTGCCACAATTTCTGTATTTTCAGAAATAAATCAATTGTGATCTCTGCACCACTTCAGGTAGTGTGTGTAGTAGTGCAGTGCATGGTGAGACTTCTATAGTGGGCTGTGCATAGTGTAGCGCTGTGCAGAACTCGATTACTCTGGGCCACTTTAACGATGGCTCAGTAGTAAGACTTTTCGTGTTACTAGAGTTTTTTGGACCAGCGTTACGAGCTAAGTGATTTTGTTGTAAAGTTTAATTTATTTTGTACTCATTTTGAACCCTTTTTTTCTTTTTTCAGTTTTGTTTTTTTATTTTTGTCTTTTCCTTTTCTGTGCTCTTACCCTCCCCCTATTTTACTTCAATTATTTGATTTTGTTTGTGCTTTTATTTGTTTAATTTGATTTTGTTTGACGGGACTTTCGGTGCGTTTTTTTTTTTTTTTTTTGGTTCATTCCGTTTTTGATTATTATTATTTGTTTTAACATTAAGTTTTCCTAAAAAGGAAAGAACAAAAACTGTTTCTCCGCTGTAATAGTATAGATTACTATTATGGCGGAGTTAACACAAACTCATACAGAAACACCGGAGACACCGGAAACATAACGACCGGTGATAAAAGAAAAAAACACCGCCTGGACGGAAAGCCGGCCCAAAAAAGATGCCGAATATTACGCGGGCATATGGAAAAAATACGAGGAGTACTTCAGGAAAGACGAAATCCTCACAACCAACGAAGCTTTCCACGAAGTTAACTTAAGAACCATCTCCCTACTGACGGCCGATATTAAAAGTCGGAAGTTGATTGGAGTCAGTAGGGAAACTATGGAAGAAGCCCTCAAGGGTTTAAACATTGTCCCAAAAATCTTGGCAAGAAGAACAAGAGCCATGTGGGACCTTTTAATGTCGACACAAGAAGAAGCCAAGAAACTCGCCGGATGCGTGTTAAACTCTAAAAACCTTAGGCTACAGACGGAATACATGGGCACTAGAAGGACTAACGTGACGGTCCATGGAGTGCCTGTGGACATATCAGAGGATCAACTGGGTGCCTTCTTTGCCCAATATGGCAGTGTAGATAAGGTGTCAGCAGTGGTGAGCAAAGCAGGAATTGCCACGGGTGACGTTATGATCGAAATAACAGTTAACCAGGAAAACTTCCAAAACATGCCCAACACTATTCTGTGCCGAACGAGACGCATGTTGGTAGTGGTAGAGGGGCGTAAACCATGCTGCTGGGTATGTGGCAAGCCGGGGCATATGGCCAAGGGGTGTCCCGGCAGGAACGTGACCCCTCAACCAGCGCCAGTAGCAGTAGCAGCAACCAAAGAAACAGCTTCAGCAACTTCAAAAACTGTAGAGGCCCCAGGTGAATGGAAAGAGGTGGTATCCAAGGGTCGAAAACAAAAAGTGAGGCCCCCGTCGCCCCAGAAGGATACCCCGCAGCAACAGCAGCCTTCCAAGAAAACAACAGACAAAAAAAAGCAGCAACAAGCTTCAAAAAGTCCGGGAAAGCGAGAAATAAATATGGAAGTAGAAGAAGCCCCCCCCCCCCAACTAGGACTTCTTCGTTAAAAAGGTGTCGAGAAGAGGAGGATGAAGAGAACCAAACCCCAAGGAAAAGAGATCCGGAACGCAGTAGTGAAGGAAGGAGCAGGGAGAAAACCAAGTCTGCCCCTTCTTCGCCAGTAAAAGAGAAAAAGGACACTCCAACAGATAGGAGTCTCCCCCCTTCCCTTTCGCGTCTCCCACTTCCCCCTAACACTCCCACACCCCCACACGCAACAACTCCCACAGCTTCAGAGGTAGCAACTCCCCAACCGCCCCAACCATCCACTTCTACACCGACCCCGTCACCTACTCCAACCCCACCACCCCCAGACAGGGGAAAAAAAGAAAAAAAAAATGTTCAATAAAGTGGAAGAGATTTGCAGGGTGGATAGAGAGGAGTGTGGAAAAAACCTCTCCTCCCGAAAGAAAGCCCTATTAGGACCCCTGTTCAAGCTGTCCTCCGTGGACAACAAGTCGGTGGAGGACCCTAGAAATTTTCCGAAATCCCCGGGGGTTATTACTCTCATTAGAGACACGGGGAAATACTTAAAAGTGTGGACTCATCTTTTTGAGGCCAGAGAGGCCTTTCCTGATATAAGAGTGACAGAACTGGGGTCTGATGACCTTATAAAATTACATTGCTTCTGCTCTGGGAGGGTCCCTGTACGTATCCATCCATCGTTATATAGGGCCCTAAAACTTACATACCCCACGGACGTCGGCGGGATTGTCTCGGAAGGACGGATGACGTCGGAGCTGGGCACGGGAAGCCTGGGACAAACCGTCGGGGTCCTGTCACCTGCAGATTTCCGCCCCGTATGTGTTTAGGTTGTTGCATTAACTCTCCTTTTTATTTGCAGGCCTGGAAATGTCTATTAAGATAGCCAGCTTGAATGTGAAGGGCTTGAGAGGTCGGAGTAAGGCTGCCCGCCTGCTTCGGGATCTCTTCTCCTTCGGTGTGGATGATGCCGCGATCGAAGAGACCCACTTTGTTTGCACTTCCGATGCGTGTGTGCTGGAGGATGACTTTGTCATCCATTCAGCATATGGGAACCGGTTGGCCAGGGGAGTTTCTTTGTTGGTCAGACGTACTCTCGATGCGAAGGTGGACCTTGTGCATACCGATGCCGAGAGCCGGTTAATCGTGGCCGATATTGCCGTGAAAAGTGGTTCGTTTCGGGTCGTTGCGGTTTATGCGCCCAACGACCAGGAGGAGCGGGTTTCCTTTTTTCGGCGGTTGGGGCCGTTCCTAGTTGATTCTTCGCGCCCAGTTTTGATGGGGGACTGGAATGCCATCCTGAACCCCAAGTTAGACAGGGGGCGGGGCGCTAGCGGGTGTAGGGGCGATCGTAGCCTGGTTGATCTGATCGACGATTATGGTCTCGTCGATAGATACCGGGTCGATCATCCCAGGGGGAAAATGTGGACGTGGGCTCGTAGTTGGCCGTCTGTCAAGGAAGTTAGCTACCTTGACAGAATGTTAGTTCGTAGAGCCGACATAGACTTGCTAGATTGTCCCACGTTCCACTGGGTAGGCTATTCGGATCACAAACTTGTTTGTGCCCGGGTGGCGTTAGAACATAGGCCTAGAATGGCTGGCTACTGGAAGTTCAATCTGTCCTTACTGGACAGGCGGGACTTCCAGGAGCAGCTAACTAGTGTAGTGCAGCGGGAGCTAGTGGGGGCGGTTATCGGGAATAAGTGGTGGGAGCGACTTAAGGATAGAATTAGGTCTTTCACCACTGATTTCAGCAAACGGCTCGCTCTAGATAGAGCTGAAAAGGTGAAGACGCTTAAGGCTAATTTTTCCCGGGCGGAGGCTGGGGGGGATCCCCTAGAAATAGCCCTAGCTAGGGAGGCCCTGCAGCGTTCGAATAGCGAGCGCTACATGGGTCAGGTAATTAGGCATAAGTTAAGTAAGATGTCTTCTGAAGCTGTGAACCTCGGCGCAGATCTGCGTCGGGAAGAAGTCCGTCGAGGTGGTGATCGTTTCATTCGTCAAGTCGAAACCCCGGAGGGGCGTACTCTGCGGTCGACTGACGACATGTGCGAGGCGTTTCGGCGGCATTTCGAGAGCCGGTTTACCAAGGAGCCTGGTCTCCGTGAGGAGGAGTTTCGCAGCTATTTGGCTGACTTTCCTCGGCTTGAGCCGACTGAAGCAGCTAGCTGCGAGGGAGAGATCACGGAGGGCGAAGTCTACGTGGCACTGAAGAAGGTCGGCAGAGGCAAGTCGCCCGGTCTGGATGGTTTGCCTTATGAATTGTACTTGAGGCTGTCGCACATCTTTGTTCCGATTTTGACAGCAGTGTTCAACAACTGGTTTCGGTCGGGGTCCATCCCCAATCGCATTTCCAGGGGTGTGATCACTCTGTTGAAAAAGGGCAAGGGTGTTGGGGGAAAACTAGATGATTATAGGCCCATAACTCTGCTAAACACAGAGTTAAAGATTATGGCCAAGATCCTGCAGGAGCGTTTGCAGTCAGTTGCCGAGTCTCTGTTGGGACCCGAGCAGACTTGTTCTGTGAGGAGCCGAACAATTCAGAGCAACCTGCATTTGATCCGCACGATCGTAGAGGGTGTAAAAGACGACGAAGAAGCCGCGCTGATCAATTTGGATCAGTCCAAGGCATTTGATAGGGTCGACCATCGCTACCTTGCTGCTGTCCTGCAGGCCGCCGGATTCGCACCCGACTTCTGCCGCTGGATTAGCCTCCTGTATCGCTCCCCCAGTGCTGTGGTACAGGTGAACGGAAAGTTGTCGGGCGCTTTTGTTCTGTCGAGGTCGGTTCGTCAGGGTTGTCCGCTGTCGCCTCTCCTTTATGCTTTGGCGTTGGAGCCTCTCCTGCGCCGGCTGAAGGACGAGGCGTGCAGTCCGGCCCTACGCGGGATCGCCGTTCCTGGAGGGTCTCGAGCCAGGGTTTCCGCGTACGCCGATGACGTATCTGCTTTCGTGTCGTCCCTTAACGACATTGAAGCGGTACAGAAGGCGCTTGATCGGTACGAGAAGGTGACAGGGGCCAAGATAAACCGCGACAAGTCTTCCGGCTTGCGGTTAGGTGCCTGGAAGGGGCGTGATCTTCCAGGCCGCTTCGGTTGGACGGACGGTCCTGTCCGCATTCTTGGAGTGTGGTTTGGACCCGACCTCCAGCTGGAGAAGAATTGGTCTGAAGTACTAGCAAAGGTTGTTTCTGCCGGTAAGACTTGGAATCGACGGAGGTTGTCCGTAAAGGGCAGGGCGGAGGTGTGTGTTACATACATTTTCCCCCTGATTCTTTATCGATTGTCAGTACTTCCTCTCTGTAAGGCCCACATGAAGGCGCTCGAGCAGGCGCTATCCTCCATTTTATGGCGGGTTGGCGCGCACTGGGTCGACAGACGAGTCTGCACTAAACGTCCGTGTCATGGGGGGCTGGGAATGCCACACTTGAGGAGTCACATCCGTGCCTCTCGGTTGGCTTTCCTACGCCGCGCATTGACTAGAGGAGATCTGATTCTGGAGGGGATTGTTAGGGACGCCTTCCCTAGCCTTACCATCAATCCCCCCATCTCGAAGTCTGAGCGCCATTGTAAGTCTCGAGTTGAATCGCTTTTCCTCAGCGAGTGTCTGTCAGCCTTGAGGGCTATTCCGCGGTCCAGTGACCTTTCACGGCCTAGGAAGGTCTTCTATCGGGGATTAGTGGAGGGTCGCGCGAAGGATCCTCTACGTGATACGCTCGACTGTTCGGAGGAGGAGTATCGCTCCTACTGGTCTTGGGCGCCAGCGGCGGATTATCTCAGTAACCCTGAGTTTTCGCTTACCTGGCGATTGGCTCGGAATCGTCTGCCTCTCAACGACAAGGCTTTCATATGGGGCTTGGCGGATTTGCCAGACTGTGAACGGTGTGTCCTTGGATTAGAAGAAACGGCTTCGCACGCCTTCTACCATTGCCCCCGGGTCCGCCCCTTATGGGACCATGTCGGCGAGCTGACGGCTCGTCTCGCTCCCGAAAAACTCGTGTCCATTGATCGCGCATACGCGTGTGACAATGTGTCGCCCCCGTATTCCGGGGTGAAACGAATGGTGTTTCTAACGCTGCTAGCCACGGCTCGAATGGTGATATGGACGACGCGAAAGGAGGAAGTCTTGCGAGGCAATAGTCTTTCGCATCTGGATCTAATCCGATTCTTTGAGCATCAGCTCAAGATGAAGATTAGAACTGATAGAAAACGATTGCATTCGACAGTCTTCAGCAAAAGGTGGGTAAAAGAGGCGAGCTTGGTTCGTTTGAACGGGGTTAGCCTTGATTTTCTTTTCTAGGTCAACCAAAGTCACATCGGGGTGGTTTCCTGTGGAACCCTCCCCTCGGTTAGGTTAGACAAGCTTAAGTGTACCTAGTTAATATGAGTAAGTGTTGTTCCCGGCCTGTTTCCCGGCCATCATTTTAGTTATGATCCAAGTCGAGATTCCCAACCTCCCTAGTTTGTTTTGGCCTCCTTTTCATCTCAACTGGATCAGCCTTTTATTTCCCCATGTCCAAGTTATTTTATCTCTTTCCCACTCCCTTAGCGAGAGTGCTTCTTGATTTTGTCCTCTGGACAGAATACAGCGGTCTCTCTATTTTTGAGGGTTGGACGGGCCCTACTAACATAAATTATGTTTAGTTTAAAATTTGTTGAATTTTTGTTTGTTAATGGGTTCATCTCCCTCCCCTTTCATCTTGTCATTATTAGAATTTTAATGTATTGTATCATCATGCAATTTTTATGGTGTGGGGCGCGTTTTTGTAGGTTCCCCTTGTAAGGTTGTGGTATTATGGTGTATGTAGGATTGAATGGTGACGGATGAGATCTTGTGGTGAATGTGTCAATTGTAATGTATGAATGGGTCGCGAATCTGATTAGCTAGGTATAGGATAGTTAGTTACGACCAGCCTTTATCCCTCCCCCTCTTTTGGCCTTGTGCCACAATTTCTGTATTTTCAGAAATAAATCAATTGTGATCTCTGCACCACTTCAACTACTTCTGAATGTTGCGAGTGGAGAGAAGAGGTTTCCTTACGGCGGCTCTTCCATGATATCCAAGCTTATGGAGCTCACAACAAACAGTTTTAGTAGAAACTGGACTATTCAGATGATTATTCAACTCAGCAGTCACTTTGGCTGCAGTAGTCCGATGATTTTTCGCCACATTGCGTTTCAATGCACGTCGGTTCCTGTCAGTAAGTTAGCAAGTCCGGCCCGAATTGCTATGCTTGCTCGAGGTTTTACCATGTTTCTTGAATTCCGTCATAGTTCTTGATATGGTATCTCTTGAAAAACCAAACAGTTTAGCAACATTAGTGATCGAGGCTCCTGACATGCGAGCTCCAACAATTTGCCTATTTTTGAACTCAGAGAGGTAACACATTTAGCTTAAATTTTACTAAATTCTAAAAATAAAAAAGCCGAAGACAGTAAATTAGATAAATAAACGTATTTACAATAGATATAACCTGCAATTACGAAGTTTTAGTTATTCTTAATATAATAGGTCTTTGCAATATAGGAGTGGAATTTGTACCTGTTCCAATTATTTTGTCCAACCCCTGTATGTACTTTTCTTTCCAGCAAAACCTTGCACCATTGTGGCTTTTAATGGCTTATGGTGATATGATTTTTTAAAAAAAAGTGATATGAGAGAATACAATCTTTGAACGACATTATTAATTCACATCACTGACTTCTACTGCACTATCTATATGCATTCATTGCTCCGGTTCTAAATACCATCACCGTTTGCATTCGTTTGATAGCATTTATCAAACAACCTTATATTAACAAACCGAATCAAGAAACATAAAAGTTGTTAATTCAAATCCAATCTGCACTCAATGCCAGTGACTGTGTTCTTCATTTCCTGATGTCTTCGGAAGAAAAAGAACATTCGTGATGGCTTGAACAAAAAAAACATGTCGGAATCAAAACTATGTCTGATTTCTTTTATCTTTACTCAACTGAAAAAGCACATTGCACGCGGAAGACCACAAGAAAGACATCCAAAGTACTAACGAGAATCCAACACAAGTACCGGAAAGTAATCTCGTTCTAACTTGGAGACATGTAAAAAGGAAAAGGAAAGAAGAAAAAAAACCTTTTAACCAACACTCTACAATAAAACTTCCCTAACAAGGTTATGCGCGCTTGCTTGTGTTGAAAAAGCTTTTAGAGATTGTCATTAACATTTGGTGGCAAATTTTATCTTACCAAATGCACATTTCAAATGAGCATTAATAGAACAAGAGAGACTGAAAATGGCAGAGTTCCGAGTGAATGTCGAAGGACCAGCGTTTGTTTTGAGTGAATCCTCTCAACGCTCCAGAGGGAGATAATCCCCTTGTCACTTACAAAACTAAATATAGAAACACATTGCCCGCATACGCATTGTCCGTATACAGAAGAACAAAGAAGAAAAATCAATAAAAACAATATACGGAAGGCTTTGCTAATTTTCTTGGAGTAATATTTCCCCCATCTCTCCCCCCCTCTCTCTCTCTCTCTCTCTCTCTCTCTCTCTCTATATATATATATATATATATATATATATATATATATATATATATAAGGCATTACGATTGCGTTTAGCATGAAACAGGCTGTCACCTTTGGGTGATGAAATCAATGTATAATTTTATATTTTCATACTCTCTATCTCTAATATTGAGCACTTTAACCGATAAATATAGCATACTTTTAAACTATATATATATATATATATATATATATATATATATATATATATATATATATATATATATTCCGTATATGAAAGTGTTTACTTTAAAGACATATTGTTTTTTTTTTATACATATAATAATATTTGAAGACATTTTTATGTTTATACATTCTTTTTATAGATAGAAATATTTAAGTAAATGCTCTGTTTCTTTTTTTAGGGGGGGGGTTATAATAAATGGTATTATCAACATTTACCAGCCTGAATGTTCGAGAAAATGCTGAATGTTGTAGAAAATATTCCTCCTCCGACAGGATACGAACCTGTATCCTATACGGAACCGTCATATAGCCTGACGTGCCTTAACCGATTGGGCCACAATGTATCGTTCGTTTAGCAAGGTCTATTTTATTGTAGTTTAAAGAGAGTAAGATCGACCTGGCTAACCGAACGATCCTCTGTGGCCGAATCGGTTAAAGGCACGTCAGGCTATACGACGGTTCCGTATGGGATACAGGTTCGATTCCTGTCGGAGGACGAGTATGTTCTATGAAAATTTCTCAGATATTTAGGCTGGTTAACGTTTTTTTTTATACAGTTTATTATAAACAGAGCATTTACTTAAATATTTGTATCTATAAAAACGAATGTATAAACATAAAAATGTCTTTACATAATTGTCGGACTTTGTCTATTTCATAATAATAATAGTTGTTATTATTTCCCATTTAATATAAATGATTGTATGTATGTATATATGTATATATTGTGTCTTTCACCAGCAAGCCCTCTTTTATACAAATTCCTACGATTAAGATTTTTTATTTAATTCTTCTTGTCTTCGTATAAGTCTTCTCTTCTCTATACATAACATATGTAAAAGGTATCCAAATGTTCAGCATATCCGAGTGCTTCCGGTTATTCTTTTAATCATTATCATCGATGATTTTGATTTTGATTTTAAATGAATGTATATTGTTGTATGTATGTATATAGAGTGATAGGAATGTTATTTTATTTTTTAATTTCAGCATAATGTGGTCTTGTTTATGGTTGATGAGATTGAGGATTTCCTATTTATTTTTTTATTTTTAGTGGTTCAATAATTTTCAGTTGGTTTTACATGTGGATCAAGCTATTACATTTGTATTTTCTACAAGTATGTTGCTGATTGACCTTATACGAATACAAAGACTAAAATAGAAAGCTTAATTACAGTTCCTTGTCAGTCGTCTTTAATGAAATTTCTATATATATATATATATATATGTCAAAAATATATATATATATATATGTATATATGTATGTATGTATTTATGTATTACATGTAGTAATCCATTGTTATCATCCAAGCGATTCCTATTAACACAAGAGATAAATGAAATTATTTAATGTTAAAATTGAACCACAAAGAGCGCTCAGTGTTTATTCTCATTAAACAGAGCAAATTATTTCAGACAATTGGAATTAAGATACATTTAGTGAATGATGATTTTCACCCACGAATCTTAAATTTAAAATTCACAGGATATTTCAAACCGTTTATGGTGTCGGTTTGTTGAAGTGTCATCTGAGGACAGAAATAATAATAAATTTTATGGCACCAAGAATTCACCTAGTATGGATACCCCACGTAACTGCAGAAACGGTGATCTCTGTCCAGTGGATGATAAATGCAGAGCATCTAACGTAATGTTTCAGGCAACCCTAACGAGAAAAAGGACAACTATTATGACTATATTACTTTGTTTAGAAGCAGTGTTTGTATAGCTATCGACACTCATTTTCCAACCCCAAATTAGAGGGCTAAACTACACTTTCTAAAGAATTTTGGTAATTCAGGGAGAAAGAAAAAGAACCTTAGATTGATTGGAAAATAATCGGGTTTGCCCACACTCATAATAGTTTTAAAGGTAGATGAAATCTATGCCTACAAGAGAAAATTAGAATCATTAAATTTGAAAATAAAGAGATACTCTTAAACCAAAAGGAACGAATTAATTTCTAAATACCGTCACTGCAGTAGATTTAAGGTTACCTAAACTCTCATCGAACCATCGGTGGATATTTAGCTGGGAATTTCTGTTCCTCCCATGTCCCGACAGAACTTGATTGAACTGATATCCCTTAACATGTAAATGAACTGCTATCAATTTCCTTTACACAGCACATCCACGTTTCCCCTCTTTATATACCCTTACCCATCTGCCTCCTTATATATAAATATCACTTCTCCATCACTAAGTTACTATTAATCCTTGGTGGGTATCAATAATATCCATGCATTACTCTATGTTTTCTCCTTCTTTTCCCCCCGTTTGTCCTAATATTTTTTCAAAATCTTTTTCTAATTTTTAAGTTTCTTGGTATAATTTTTCTTCATTATCCAGAACAAACAAAAGCATATTTTCACTATCAATGGTATATAATATAATATTATACTGTTAGATAAAATTTAGGTTAATTAATTATCATGTATTAACATTTACATATGGAATTCTCTTTAAGTTCTCTTTAAATTTATACATAATAATGTTAGTGTTTTGAGCCTTTTTTATTATATTCTTACACTGTACTGGACATAGAGTTAAACCTGGATATATATATATATATATATATATATATATATATATATATATATATATGTAAGTAAGTTATAACTATGTAATATTAATGTTTGAGCCTTTTTTATTATATTCTTACTCTTTCCTTGATATTGAGTTCTACCTGGATTGATATATATATATATATATATATATATATATATATATATATGCGTGTGTTTGTGTGTTAAATATTGAAGATTAGGAATCACTTCCACACCCACTACCATGTTTTCAACCATTAATGTATTGTCATGCGATAGGTGCTAGTTAATTTCCTAATGCTTTATAGGCTTATATTATGTGCCCAAATCAGGAAATGGGACAGATTGAGAAGGGTGAGGCAAGAATTAAAAGTAGTTTGAAGGGGGGTCAAAAATTGCTTGCTTTTATCTGGGTTCGTATAAACCAAAAATATTTTTTTAGTGTGTCTACCCCTCGACATGACATCAGACCTTTCATTTAACAACTGTTCTTGTTCTGAATACATTACGATTTTTTTGTTATTTTTTTCATTAATTCCCACACATGGCTGGCTAGTTTGGTACAATTTCTATGGGTTTCTATTCTGGACGATGAATAGAAATCGTATTATTTTCTTCTTGACTGTAGCATCAGTAAACCCCACATATATCTTGTTCTGGCTAATTCCATCCTTCCGCTTTGTAAACCACTCCCTCCCATTTGCAAACGCCATCCAACAGACTCTTATTTTTAGCTCTATAGTTATACTTCTCACTATCCACCATAAGTTTAGTCTCTTGGTTTTGTAGAATTTTAGAGCAGAACATTTTGTTACTATTATTTTTATTATAAATAGAGACACACACTCACGCACATATATATATTGATATATATTGATATATATTGATATATATATATATATATATATATATATATATATATATATATATATATATATATATAGGAAGATGCATCCAGATATGCCCACGCGTCTATATATATATATATACATATATATATATCCGATGCGGTGGGAACGAAAGTAATCTATAAATTATACAAATTCTATCGTTCGCAGCATCCATTCAAAAGAGAGCTCAATACAGGAAGTAGAGCGATAATTATTTATTTATTATAATTTTATCATATAGACAAAATCATTTTACTCACTACAAAGATGCAACTTGGTTTCAGTGCATTTTAACTGCACATCTACGGGTGACGGTCGGAAATGGTTATGAACGATCCTGTTTTTAGGCAAGCCCGGATGTAAAACGTCACTTCCTTTTTTGCATTTTTAGAGAAGAAAAAATGTACTTAACAAAAAATCTAAGTGAAAACAATAGTTGTTGCTGACAGCAGTTTGGTGTTGGGTGGGTCGGGTGGTTAATGTTGGATGGAGTGTGGATGAAACTACCGTTTTCTGTAGACATACTAAGGATTTAACATTACAATCTTGCTAAAAAATAAATAGTGATAACCCAAGCATAAAGAAATGCAATCCGATTTTTAGAATTCTTACAGAGAAACCTAAATATAACTATTCCTAATAATGATAAATGTTAGTTAACTCGAAATTCTTTTCACCTACAAAAGTGTAATATTATCCCCTATCGCTATCTTCCCTCCCCTACCTCTCAAACTTAGGCCGCTAGGTGGTTGACCTACCCAAACTTTGACCGATGCTTATCATCGGTAGAATGTCCACACTCCATCCAACATTAACCACCCGACCCACCCAACACCAAACTGCTGTCAGCAACAACTATCGTTTTCACTTAGATTTTTTGTTAAGTACATTTTTTCTTCTCTAAAAATGGAAAAAGGAAGTGACGTTTTACATCCGGGCTTGCCTAAAAACAGGATCGTTCATAACCATTTCCGACCCTCACCCGTAGATGTGCAGTTAAAATGCACTGAAACCAAGTTGCATCTTTGTCGTGAGTAAAATGGTTTTGTCTATATGATAAAATTATACGAAATAAATACATATATATATATATATATATATATATATATATATATATAGACGCATCCAGATATTCCCACGTGTCTCTCTCTCTCTCTATATATATATATATATATATATATATATATATATAGACGCGTGGGCATATCTGGATGCATGTACCTATATCTACATGCATCAACATATACACACATACATACATACACACACACACACATATATATATATTCATGTACTTACATATGCATACATGCAGGTATATACACATATTACGGTTATGTATATGTGTACCCTCATATACAACTTCGCACACCCACACATGAACACACACCCACACTGCCATATGATATACCTATAAGTGACTTTTACGTATACATATATACATGCAAATGCCTGCACAGACCTACACACACACAGACAGACAGACACCCCACATATATATATATATATATATATATATATATATATATATATATACATTCATGTACCTACATATGCATACATCCAGGTATATAAACATATTACGGTCATGTATATGTGAACCCTCATATACACCTACACACACCCACACATAAACACACACTGACACTGCCATATGATATACCAATAAGTGACTTTTACGTATACATATATACATGCACCTGCATACACACACACACACAATATATATATACATATATATATATATATATATATATATATATATATATATATATATATATTAGGATTTTTGCATTAGTGTTTGTTTTCATTGTTCTGTTCTTTACCGCTGCCAATTGTTAGGTTTTATTTGCCCTTATTTACTTGAAGTTCCCTTTTGAGGTTTTTACCTTCCTCTATTGCTGAATATTTTTTTTTATTTCTTTCACGTTCTTTGACACAGATCATCATCCAGTCTTATGTAGTTTCCAGCAATCTTTGAAGATCAATTGTTGTGGTTTTGCAAGACAGATCTAGTTGAATTAATCCTCCGCATCCTTCAGATCTGGACACATGGAGACCATCAAAATCAGCCTTAGAATGATTCATTCTTGTTTTGGTATGCGTTTCACATATGTCAGCCATTAATGATGTTTAAAATACATTGCACCATAGGGACAGTTCAAGTGTTTATGGCTGATATTCTATTTTGTGAATCCTCGTCAGTATTTAACACCAGACACACACACCTGTATTATTCATTTCTTACTTTCACCTTCATTTGAGTATCCTGCATTCCACCTCCGTCGCTGCCTCTTAGGTATTTATAGTTTTCTTCTTGTTCCACTTCCCTAATCTTTGAGACAAAATGTAGTTCTGTTAAATGTGTTTTTGTGATACTCCCTTTCTCAAACGTTACTTTTATTTAACATTTATTCAATAAGACATCCATATTGATGTCATCACCGAAACATCTTACAGTAATGAGGAGACCCTTTAACTGATTGTCCTCGTTAGCAAAGAGTTTGATATTATGCATGTAGAGTAGGTGATTAAACACTTTCTGTTTTTTTACTTTGTATCTTTAGTTATTACACTATCCTTCATACGAAGAGTGGCTTACAGACAGACGGAACAGGATTGGCGACAGGGAGTCTGCTTGAATGATTCCTCGTCGGATATTCAAACAATTGAATGTGGGAGTACCTTTGGTGTGATTTAGGTATAATGTGTTTTGTACAGTACCATGCTATATTTAAGAACATTTACTATCACCGAGGAAATATTGTATATGTCCATTCTGTTCCTGGGAAAGAATGTTGTTTTCTCCGCAGTACAGTTCGTCAGGTAAGACGTGATGAATCTGTATGTGATGGTCAGACAAGTTATTGGCCTATAATTTTTTGGATCTTCTCTTTTACCCGCTTACTTCAGGGACTCGTTATAGAATTTCATTGGGTTTATTGCGTTGGAATTTATAGATTGATGATAGATAATAGAAGCAAAAGTTGGGTACCTTGTCATTTACTAGTGTTGAGTCTTGACTCATTGTTGAATCTCGCCTATTGCATGAAATAATAATGCAACACAAAATGTACTTAGAACAAGAATGTATTATAACAAGAAAGTGTACACAATAAGTACATATAGTATTTCTGTATATTTCTGGGAAGACGTTCCTGGAGAATGTGTTGACTAATCGCAGTCGATCAGAGTCTCTAGTTGGATCTCGTGATTCCTCTCTCCCGTCTTCCGGTACCAACCATTATTTATATAGTTGGTAGTCACCTATGCAGATTAGGTGATCCTTCCACAACACCCGCCTCCCAAGCCTTGGAATCCTTTTGGATTTCAAACTGGCTTCTATATGGGATGATGATTATGGTTATTTCTTTGTAGATCCCCTTTGCATAGTTCATATGTATATCTGTTTTTTTTTTCAATATCTTTTTCGTTTTGGATTCACGTCCAATGGGTCCGTGAACTTTCGTTTCCTACCGGATCTTCTCGGTTCATGAGCACTCTGCGGAGGTTCTACTTGAAAAGTATCATACATTACATCAATGGGATCTTCCTCCTCATCCGGTATACTCTCTTCATGCTCTAGCACGTAGCATGTTTTGAGTTGGTTCTGGTGCCTCTTATGAGTATTCTTCGGCCCTTTTATTATGTAAATCAGGTCACCGATTCTCTTATCCACTATGCCTCGCTCTCAGAACTCAATGTTGTTTCTATAGCACTTGAAAAAGACCTTCTCTCCGGGGGTGTATCTTTTTCTAGCTGTATACATAGTGTTCTTTATTCTATTTCTTCCTGGCAAAAGCTTGTCAAACACTGACTTAACTTTCCTAGCGAACATTAGTTCTGCTGGTGCTATGTTTGATGGTGTTCTCTGGTTAGGCGTAATTCTGTATACTTGTAGGAATTGCTGAAGCGCCTTTTCCGTTGGAACTCCTGAGGCTTTCTTCAGAGCGCGCTTTAACGTATCTACAAATTTTTCTGCGAGTCCATTGGATCTCGGATGATACGGCGGCGTCGTTATGTGGTTAATTTGATATAACTCACAAAATTCCTTAAAATCGTCAGAAGTGAATTGTGTACCATTGTCACTCACAATACACTCTGGCACACCGAACCGTGCAAATAGTTCATGCAAAAAAGTTGTTGTGGTATTGGACGTAGGCTTTTTGCAGCGTAGTACTTCCGGCCATTTTGTAAAGCTATCTACCACTATTAAGTAGTAATAATCTTCTACTGGACCAGCGAAATCAATGTGTAATCTTTCCCACGGATGATCCGTCTTTGGCCATGGTTTGTGTACTATAGGTGGTGCCTTAGCTGCTAACGCACACCCTTTACATCGATGAACCATGTTTTCGATATCCACATCCATTCCTTTCCAATATACAAAGCTTCGCATTAAGCTTTTTGTTCTATTAATCCCCGGGTGACCCATATGAAAGTCCCGTAGGATTCTTTTCTGCAACTTTTTTGGTACTACTACTCTCTCACCATATAATAAAATTCCGTCACAAATTGAATAAATCTCCTGAACTTTTTGGTCCTTTGCTACCATTTTACTTTTTATTCCTAAAATGAAATCATCGCTTTCAGATTCTTTTTTGATTTCCTTTGATGTAACCGGTAGCTCTCTTACAATGTTGTTTACCATGCTTTTCACCTCATAATCTGCTCTGATATTTGCAATAATTGTTTCTTCGAATCCTTCATCTTTATTCGGTACGAGTCTTGATAAGGTATCCGCATGAATTATAATTTTGGATGATAGGTGCTTTATGTGGAAATCATAATTGAGAAGAATGGTTCCCTATCTTAACAGTCGATTTGCCGTGTAAACGGGTAACCCTTTCTTTGACCCAAAAATAGTGATCAGAGGTTTATGGTCCGTTTCTAACCTGAAATGTCTGCCGTAGATGTATCTATGAAATTTTGTTATGGCAAAAATGATACTCAGCGCCTGCTTTTCTATCTGTGAATAACTTCGCTCTCCTGGGAGTAATGCCCTCGAAGCATGCGCAATCGGTTTTCTAGAACCATCTGGCATTATGTGTTGAATACATGCTCCTACCCCGTATGAACTAGCATCACTTGCCACTACAATATCCAGTTTAGGATTGTAATGGGTTAAAAAGAGGTCGGACGTAAGCATTTTCTTAATTTCATCAAAGGCTTTTTGACATTCTACCGTCCATTCCCATGCCTTGTCTTTTTTCAGTAGTTCATTCAACGGAGCTCTTAGATTGTACATTCCTTTAATGAACGCTTGATAATAGTTCGCGAGCCCCAGAAAACTCTGTAGTGTCGCCACGTTAGTGGGCGTCGGCATGTTTCTAATCGCAATGGACCTTTCCGGATCTGGAAATCTGCCATTTTTGTTGATTATGTGACCTAAATATTTAATTTCCTCCAAACCAAATTCACACTTTGATTCTTTGACTTTAAATCCAAAATCCTGAATCTTTTTAAATACTTGATTGAGGTGCTCTCGATGTTCGTCGACATTTGCACTCCTTACTATAATATCATCTAAGTAGGCACACGCAAAGTCTAAGTCATTCAACATGACGTCCATGGCTTGTTGAAAAATGGCTGGTGCCACTTTAATACCAAAAGGAAGCCTGTTGTACTTGAATAAACCCCTATGCGTGTTTATCCCTAGTAACTTCGAACATTCTTCTTCGACGGGAATTTGGAGATAGGCATCTGATAAGTCGATTTTTGAAAAAATCACTCCGCCATTTAGCTTGTTAAAAATCTCCTCGGTAACGGGTAATGGTAGTCCTTAATTACAGAGTTCAATCC
Organism: Acanthosepion esculentum; assembly: GCA_964036315.1. NCBI lineage: Eukaryota > Metazoa > Mollusca > Cephalopoda > Sepiida > Sepiidae > Acanthosepion > Acanthosepion esculentum. The sequence continues at coordinate 121,109,482 of OZ038488.1, read as the reverse complement.
TGTCGAAAAATCAACGCAGACTCTGATTTGGTTTGAATTCTTTTTTATGCACACAATCGGCGCAGCCCATGAATTAGATTCTACTTTTGAAATAATTCCCATTTTTTCCAACCTATCAAGTTCTTCGTTAACTTTCTCTACACTTGCGAAAGGCACGTTACGTTTCTTTTTAAATATAGGCATAGTATTTTCTTTTAATTCAAATTTAGCTTCAAACTTGTTACATCTTCCAAGACCAGGTGTAAAGGTTTCCGGAAACTTTTTCTTTAAATCATCTTTAATGTCCTGTCTTGTTTGCGTATTACTTTCTACTTTTCTGCAGAATGAGTTTAAAGGTTTATCCCACAATTCGAATGTTTCAATAAAATCTGTACCCAACAAGTTTTCTCCATTTCTCAGAATGAAAACTTTTATTTTTTTAACGATCCCATTCACTTTCATTGGAAGTACAACCTCGCCTTCGAAGTTAATTTGCTTTCCAGTTACCGTTCGAGCGAGTTTCGTTGACTTCATTATTGTAGGCCTTTTTAAAATTTTCCATGTTTTATCGTTCATTATTGTTAAATCTGACCCCGAATCGAGTTGAAATTTGATATTCTTTTTGAATATTTCAGTCGTCACATATTTCCTCAAATCTCTATCTGATTTGATATTCGAATTTGTTTGTCTAATTTGGCTCTTGAATTTTTTCGTTTTCCAACACGATCCTTTGTGACCATTCTTTTGGCACACGAAACCTTTCTTATTTCTATATGGGCAATTTATCTCCCAGTGTCTTTCGTTACAACGTCTGCAGTTATATGGTGGGACCTTTTTATTTTCGTTCTTTTTATTTTCTTGTCTATTATTAAAATACGCTGAATTTTTTCTCCAATTTTTCTCTGATGGGTACTTTGACTGCTTTTTTATTTTTTTAATATAAGCAATACCAGCTTCTTCGATTTTTTGCGACTCTTTCTTTAACCTTACGGCCCGTTGACACTCCTCTGCTAACTTTTGCAGGGTAAGGCCTTGTTCAGATTCGAGTTTAGACAAAACTCTACGTCTTATTTCGGCACTCTCACTTGAATTCTTCAACCGTAATCTCTGCCAATCTGAAATTGTCACAATGTCTATTCACTATAGATGCATATGTTAAGTAATCCTGATCGTCGGATTTAGAGACATTCATGCATAACCATCGCTTATGCCAAAGCGACATATTTGCTCCAAACAGCTCTTTTAGCAATTTCACTGTTTCCGAGAATTCCAATTCAGTTGTTTTTCTCGGTAGAATAAAATCTACAAATTTGCTATGTTCTGCTGTACCTAGCTTTCTTAGTAATAGACTGACTTTTCTTGAATTCGACCAGTTTTCACAGTCTGTGTAGAAAATATCTTCATATCGTTTAAAATACGCTTCAAACGTTTTTTCTTCGTCTGGCACATAGTTGAAAGTTTCCAGCGAATTAAATATGGTGTTATTAGAATATGAAGAATTTCCCTCATTTGCCTGATAGTTGTTTAATTTCTCCAGTGTTAACTTTTGAATTTCCAAAAATCTTTCCTCTTGTCGTTCTTGATATTTCTGCATTGCTATCAGTTGTTCTTGCTGTATTTTTTCTTGATATTTTTGCTGTGCTATCTGTTGTTCTTGATATTTTTGCTGTGCTATCTGTTGGGATTTGAATAATTCAGATATGACTTTGGATAGTTCATCCATCTTTAGCTGATAGTGTTCATGCAACAAGGAATATACTTTTAATTTGTGTATCCACGAATATCATATAAGCTGACCAAAAAATCGAAACAACGTACGACTTTTATATTTTATGTCTTGCTTTTACATTCACGCCCTTGCTAATCAACTTTAGTATTTTTTTTTTCGTGAACAGAAAGCGTCGGACTTTTTTTTTCGTTTTCGACTTCTGTTCGCGTATTCCAATGACAGCGTCTGATTTTCTTATCAGAGGTAATTCGTCACTATATTGTTGAACAAATAATTAAAAAAAAATAATTTTTTTAAAGTTTGTTACCTTTCAAAGTCGACACGGTGTATTTGTGCTCCTTTTAAATCCATGCATGTTTTTGTAGTCGGCCAATTTTTCTTTTTAGCGGGTGTCTCGTTGTAGATAATTTTTTAATTTAAAATTACCGTTATTCGTTTACGACACCTTTCCAATTTTTCTGAGTGAACGTTCCTTTATGCTTAGTCGTCTTTTTAACGAGTTCTACATATCCAGAAGTTCAGAATCCTTCGTCGTTACGTTAACGTTGGACTTTGAATTAATAGTTTTTTTTTTCAGCCTGGGTTCTTCACTGACTTGTCCCAATTGTTGAAAACTCTCACTATTAATTCTTTCTTCTTTCCGTATGGTTCGTTCTACTTCTTTGCCATTGTTGAAACTTGGCGTATGGTTCGTTCTACTTCGTGGCCATTGTTGAAACTTGACGTATGGTTCGTTCTACTTCGTCGCCATTGTTGAGTCTTGACTCATTGTTGAATCTCGCCTATTGCATGAAATAATAATGCAACACAAAATGTACTTAGAACAAGAATGTATTATAACAAGAAAGTGTACACAATAAGTACATATAGTATTTCTGTATATTTCTGGGAAGACGTTCCTGGAGAATGTGTTGACTAGTCGCAGTCGATCAGAGTCTCTAGTTGGATCTCGTGATTCCTCTCTCCCGTCTTCCGGTACCAACCATTATTTATATAGTTGGTAGTCACCTATGCAGATTAGGTGATCCTACCACAACAACTAGGGATTTCCATTTTGGCATTTTGTTACAACTTACCTAACATTGTTCTTGGTTGTATTTTCAAGTCTTGAACATCTTCATTCTTTCTTGTTCTCGTTTGATTCATTCTGCATTGGAATTATATTCATTTGGGTTGCTGTAAATATTCTCACAACACTTTTGCACTTCTTCAATAGACGCTGACTTTTTCAATTTCCCTGTGAATCTTCTTGAGGTCTGTTTCGAATATCTTACTTTGTCGATAGAACCAAAAACGCTTTCCATATCGTCTTGTTTTCTGTGCCTTTAATTGCAGTTTCTGTTTAAGTATTCTTATTGATTGATTTCATTTACTGCTTTAATTTTATATTTCTGTTTGATCTTATTGCTTTCCTATGTTGCAACATTAGAGGTTCTTGAAATCTCATCTAGTATCGAGAACACACATTTCCTTAATTTCTCGTTTCAATATTGCCTTCCAAGAGGGCTCATTATGTTCGTTGTTTAATCTTTTATTATTATATTATAATGCATTTATTATTATTATATTATTATGCATTTATTTTTATTATATTATTAGGCTTTTATTATTATTATTATTATTATTATCATTATTATTATTATTATTATTATTATTATTATTATTATTATTATATTCTTATGCATTTATTATTATATTATTATGCACTGATTATTATTATATTATTATGTATTTATTATTATGCAATTTATTATTATTATAGTATTGAGCATTATTATATTATTATGCATTCATTATTATTATATTATTATGTATTTATTATTATTATGTCTTTATTATTATATTATTATGCATTTATTATTATTATTACATTATTGTATTTATTATTATTATGCATTTATTATTATTATATATTTATTATTATTATATTATTATGCATTTATTATCTATATTTACTAAAATACATATGCGTTTATCTTTTAACATAAATCGTGATATATATATATGGTTTGTTTTATTTTTAAAATAAGTGCTATTTAACAAGTTTATTATTATTATTATTGTTGTTGTTGTTGTTTTCATTATTATCCTATATTCACTGATAATATCACTTTGTATATGCACAATTTTATTATCATTACTTCGATTATTAATATTATTATTGTCATTATTGGTGCTGCTGTTATTGTTTTTACTTGTTGTTATTGTATCCTGATTCGTACCATATATTCTTGCGTATATATTGATATTAACACACTGATAAGACAAACTAAATAAAGCCTTTATAGCTAGACGCAGCCCTCTTCATGGTAGGCGTCTTCTGACCGGAATAAGTGGGTGAAACTGCACGAACATGGAGTAGAAGCAATAAATACCCATATCAGGTGATAGGGTCAAAGCGCGACGGATTTTCGCAGTGAGACATTAACTTCCGCTGAATTTCAAATAATCCCTATTCAAAATACACTACACTCAAAATCAAGTATCGACGCTGGTTGCTGGAGTAAACAAAAAAGGTGTTCTTCCCCAAAACCTTTATTCTATTCCTACATGTCAGTTAAAATTTATTTTTTAAAAAAACATAAAATGAGATAAAAATTATTTTTGTCATCCACTTTTTGTATAATATTAAGTAATTTTTAAATTTGTATAATATACGTATTCATTCTCATGTTTGTATACTGTATGTTGAGGGATCTCCCCTTTTCACACAAATGGACTCACCCAAGGCATACATATACTACTACCAGTGAATACCCGGCAGTACGTTAAGTCAAGTCGGACAGTAGTAGTGAACGTTGAGTCGGTCGATTAGAATAACGTAGCGACAAGAATCATAGTAACAAGCATGTAGACTCAGTAAGAAGTCATACAGTGATACGTCGATACCAAAGACTATATATATATATATTTGTCTACTAACCCCGCATTCCTGGAACTACTAACCTGTATTACCAGTTTGTATTATTACGTTAATACATTTATTTCCTATATTCATTCTTGGCGTTTGTTATTATTTGATACCGGATTTCCTCCCGGAATCCACAACACTGTACATATTGGGTTTTACGTGTTATATGTATAAATGTACCCAAACTTTCCCGTTTTATATTTTGTTGTAAATATTTTTTCCATTATACCTTTTTATCTTTCCTTTGCCAAGTAGTTTACTCGCTCTTATCTGATGTCCTGAGAATGTTAAATTTATTAAGTCGTCTTTTATCTTTATATGTTCTAGAAATATCAGATGTCTCTTTTTGATTTTGCCTAGAGGTTTTCTTTCAGTTCCGATTTTACTTTAACACTTCCTCATTGAACACATGTTCTGTCTATGTCATTCTTAGCATCCATCGAAATAACAACATTTCTGTCGCCTCCATTATTCACCTGGAAGTAGATTGTCACATAATTACTGACATATAGAAGATTAGACATTTCATAGTAGATCAGAATCCTTGTCTTCGTTTAGAATGGAAAATTTCTGCCTCTAAATATTTTGCTTAAGCCGTTTTCGCGATACGTATGTGCCGTTCAGTTACTGTTTTAACATTCTTTTGTCTGTTGCCAAAAATAAATTTCTGTACATATTTGATTCTAAAATAGATCGTATGCTATGGGCTGTCTATTTTGTTAAAAAACATGCATTCTGTTATCACAAAGTTACAAGATTCAAACCATAGAAAGGAGCTTGACAAGATCTCTTTACCTTGGAAATTAAGATTCGAAAATCTGGGAGTTTCTTTTGTCCATTAAACAAGTCAATGTATTTCTGATAATTATAACGAAATCGCTAATTACTAATATTTTAGGACATGGATTTTAATTGAAACAATGATATCGGAGAAACAAATAGCAGATGATTAATCCAAGCTGTTTGAACAAGCAGACATTGTCCAGTGTTATCCTGATCCCAAATAACCTGCCATGATATCAGGCAAATGCAAACTGATCTAATCTAAAATTATTGTTAATCTGAAATAACTCTATATTATTAGAATATAATTAAGGATTTCATGACATTCTAATAGGGGCTTCGTTAGAAACGCTAAAGAAAACGATCGATTTTTCCCTCTGATTCATTATCTATACAAGCGTATACAATTATAATTATTTTTATTATTTCAATGAAAAGAATGAACAGATTGATTGACTGGATTGTTTTTCACAGTTTATCAAACTTTTGTAGGTTATTTAAAACCAGAAGGTATTGGTAAATTGTAAGAATTTTGATGGGGATAATAACAATTTACTGGTACAAATCCTACTGATTAACCCTTGTATTTGGTGGGTAGAGGTGGATTCACCAAGAGTATTTGCGCTTAATTGAATTCTGGCCGAAAAGTAAACCACCCGGTCCGCCTCCGGTGAACTGAAGGAACCACCCACTATCCGGCACGCTGTGTATTTTTGATCCGAACGGCAGTATTTCGATCCTTCAGGACGATCCGGGGGTAGGACGAATTAAATGGCTGGGCTCCACGCTGAAAGAAATCGCTATTCGTGCAGAAAAGTTCTTGTCGTAACCGCAAGGGCACAAAGAAGAAAGAAATAAGCAACACTTTCGGTTCCTGTACAAAGAGCCCTTTAAGGCTACTTTTTTATGTCACTATCAAAGAAATGGCACGGATACAAACTGTCTTAACAACGTTCACTCGTTTGGGTCGGAACGTCACAGAGAGAGAAAAACCCAATTATGCCGATAGAAAATTCGGCTGATCTAAGGGAGATAATTCGTGGATCTTCGTCTGCACCCTCCGATATAGCAGTAGGCTTTCTCAGCTTTGTTGGCGAAGTTATCTCGATTCGCACGGGTTCTATTTCTATCTCTTGGTACTTGACGCATGCAACCAACTGGCCAGACCAGCAAGACCCACTAAGCTGTTTCCGCCGCGTTTTCTTCCGCGTTCTCTATCGCGTTTTTCCTTGGTCTCTCTCCGCGGACTGCCTCGTTCTGACGCGCTCTTCTTTGCGGACTGCCTCGTTCTGGTGCGTTCTCCTTTGCGAACTGCCTCGTTCTCTCTCCGCGTTTTTTCTTGGTCTCTGCTGGCTCTGCCGCGTTCTGCCGGCTCTCTGACGACTCTGCCGCGCCCTGTCGGCTCTCTACCGCGTTCTGCCTAACTCAAGCGTGCAGGCAGCTTATAGCTTATATAGATAGAGGCGGATTAAACAATTTTTAGGCACCGCCCACGAATTTTAATATGCAAATCGCCTGAACCACCATGTGTTTTCGCCTGCTCTCCGAAACTCCGCGGGAACCCAGTTTTCAAGAGGTACTGAAAATCGGATTCGGACTCCCAGCTGGGTTTTTTTTGCAGACAACGTCCCGGCGAAATGCACTTATCTCGTCTGAGGACTCTGGCTGGATTTCATCCGGCAGACTACCCAAAATCCAATTCACCATTTATCACAAGCTTTACTTAACGAACCCGTCTATTAATTACTGTAGAATTAATTTACGTAGTTAATTAATAATTCAATCCCAGAAATAACTAAGTAAAAAGAAAAACTTATTTCTGGAATTACTCCGAAATTCCTTCTACCCAACTAATTAGTACCTCCATCCCAATCCTTTAGAACCATTGATTAATAAACCCACCTGGTGGGAGGGGCTCTCTCTCTCTCTCTGTCACAGAATATAGCGAATGAGTCTGCAACTGGAATGCTGAAAATCGAGTTCCAATTCCAATTTTTTATCCATAATCCCAACTGCATATCAGCTGGTATTCCAAATCGGTCATCTCTCTAATTACTGATCAGTCTTAAAATTGCTTAACTGGTGTTTCAGTGTGATATGACCACGAACGAATAAAAACACTCTTACTGTAGCAATAGTAATTCTTTCATTTATTAAATTGAGAGTTAATCTTTTAGGTAACAAGAAACGAAACACAAGCCGTATTAAAGATCAGTTAGCTTGTCATCATCTTTCGACCCCCCCCCCCGTGGTTGGTTTGAAATTCTAAAGAGGATGGAAGGTCGGAGCGCCAAATCTTGTCAAGTTTGTTACCCGCATCCATTGTAGCTACGAGTTGGTGCTGAAAATTTATCGATCCAACCTATTTTCCAGGCTGGTCAATGGCCATCACTTCCTCGTCTTGCTATTATTACTTCTTTTATGTCACATATCATTTCGGAACATAAGTCGATCAGTGCCCTCCACAACGTCCTATCTTATGAAGATGTAAGTAATATTTACTCCATTAATATTCCACTTAGTCTCTGTTCTGACATGAATGTCGACAAGCGCCCAAAGAGGTTTACGCGATGATTTCCTTTGCTCCTTTTGCCTTAAAGATGTTCTGTCAGTCTCAAATATTCTTCGCAGTCTTTCTTCATTATGTGTCCCAAGTTTATCATTATTATTATTGCTACTTTATTTATGAAAAACAGACGTTGTTACACAATTGGTTGCCGTAGTCCCCATCATATTGTTAAAGATGCGATTGATTCTTTGTAATTTGTTCATTTTCATTTATACTAATCAATGTCAATTGAGTGATAACAAGTCATCAAAACCTCTTCCTGTAGACACATACACCATAACAATGGCGTTATGTATCCATGTCTAGTTGTTCGTTAAATTACCAAGGCATCCAGTCTATATTATTTTGAACGCCACTGACGTGAGATAATCCATTAACTTTATCTGGGAAAGGTTGAACGGCAAGCAATATGAAATGTCTGGAGAGTGTAGGGAATTTGTCGGTCATGATCACATATGCCGGGAAAGTGCCGGTCCGTAAGAAGGTTATCATCGCGTCTATATTATTGTGATTTTCTTTTTTGATTTGAATGATTTCAAATTCACCAATTAATACGACACTCCCCTAGAACAATAGTCTTTTTCCTGGAAAGGTCCGATTATGTGCGTATCAGAGGGATTTTTCGCATCCCCATTATTTTCCAGTGCTGCAGTCTCGTCTTCGCTCTAATGTTCGGCATTATCTAATTTTGGCCACTACTTTGAATGGCAATCTGGATCTCAAACTACCTGAGTATAGGGTGACCCCAAAAAACGGGAACTTTTTAACAATCCAATAAAACCAAGAGTGATGAAAGAAAAATATTTAATTCATAGTAATTGAAACCTTAAAACTTGCCATTTAAGAAACAATGATAGAATTTTCATTTTTTTTAAATTACGTCCTGTAGATGGCGTCCTCCTGTACGAATGCATTCTTGAAATCTGCTGTTGAGATTCCTCATTGATTGCTGCAACATCTCAGCTGGGATACTGTGAATTTCATTCTCATTACTAAAATGGCGAAATGTTTACTTGCTCAAGGTCACTGTCTCGCAGTGTTGCCACTTGCTCATCTCTGGCAATACGTACTTCAAAAATTCCCGTTTTTTGGGTCACCCTGTATTTCTTTTCTTTAATTTCTTGTTCGGCTTCTGTTATTATCTAATATCTTTTGCCTGCAGTTATGTTTACTTGTTAGAGATTTGTATAGTATCTACTACAGTTCTGTCATTGATGGAAGGACAGTCACTGTATTCTCAACCAGATACAGTTATTTACTAATCTATAAGAGACCTTATCAAGTATCATTAAAAGTGTTACAAACCTCTCCCTTAATTATGAAGATATTTAAAGGAACCTCTTCCGCTATAACCAGCGACAGGATAGAACATAAGAAAGGAATGGATCCTTATCTCTCACAAGAGCATGTCTGAGAAATTAATTTTGGTTTTTAACATAACAAATTTACATATGCCCTTAACTTTCATTTAAAAATTGTCTTGCACAACTTTGCTTTCGCTATCCAGTTTTTGCCATGCAAAAGTTACACGTCATAAAAAAAAATTATCGATTGCCAATTATTTGTTGCAAGAAAAATTTGAAAGTTCAAGGATTAGTTTGACCTTTGACATTTTAGATCTAAAAAATGCCGGTTGAATTAAAATATTTCGGCTTTTGTTTATGACTATTTTATGTAGATATTTTCTGTTAGAATGCTAGTAGCATTATGAAAAGCGAAAGGGGAAATATTAACCGATCCGTAGGTAATAAGACCAGCCAGTTTACTTGCTTGCATTACTGGATAACAAAACCAACACATTAATATTATCAGTGATAATCATTCTCCATGTAAACTGCTGTTAGTAATATTATATCCGGGGGTTTAAGGACATGTTGTGGTATGTTAACAAGAATGACCATTTGTAGATATCTGCTTATTAACATGACGACACGATTTAAATTTAAGGCAAAATACCACAAAATATGAAACAGCAAGAAGGAACAAAAACGGTTATTATATAAACAACATTTATATTTATTTTTGTGTTATGATGTACATACGTAGAAAGTTGTTATTCTCTTGGTGTTATCTCCCTTTGGCTGAATTAATATTTTTATCTGAGCTTACAAAAGCTGAGAAATGCTGAATAAATTGTAGCTTTAGAAAAGTATTTCAAAGAGAAATGTTCTTGCTTGTCTGGTAATGTTTGTAATGTAATTTGGAAAATTTCGAACGTACGTGCATGCGTGGATATGCTTTTAACGTTTGACTGCACATGGCCGAGACGGGATCCTTTATGGTTACATCTTCGCAGGAAAAGAGAAGAGAGAGCGAGCAAGCGTGTGTCTGCTATTTATAATTAATGTAATCACGTGACAGGTTCCCAGGAAAATGGCGGAAAAACATGACTTGGTCACGCGCTGGAAAAATATTTGTATGTAGATTGCAACGCACACTTGTGTGTTTATTGACCAATTAGGAGCTGATATTTCCTGAAAATCTGTATGAAGTTGGATAAGCTTTTGATCTTCTTTTTGCACAGATTTGTACAAAATTCAACGTTGATAAGAAAGTTGTAGCGGTTTGCTAAAGACACCTGCGACAATACACTTTGTTTCTTGTTCATATTTGAATAAAAATGATTACATATAGTTATGGTTAAGTAATTAGGATAGTAGGTAATAAAGTAGGTATGAACATTTACGTTAATTGCAAGAGGAATATAAAGATCTAGTCCTTGAGTTAAATGACAATTGGAGACTTTGTAACAAAAATTGTATTACTGAATGTCTTTATTAGGAGTTTAGTGATCGCCACTGACGTGAGATAATCCACGTGCTCTAACGTCTGATGCCATTAACTTTACCTGGGAAAGGTTGAACGGCAAGCAATATGAAATGTCTGGAGAGTGTAGGGAATTTGTCGGTCATGATCACATATGCAGGGAAAGAGGCCGGTCCGTAAGAAGGTTATCGAAATTTCGGTGATTGAATTTGTAAAATTAGTTGATGTGGAAGGGAACAGACTTAACCAAGTAAGCAACACAGGGGTACGTTACAGCTGTGTCTCGTGCTAGATACAGCGAAGAGAGAAATCGGGAGGCGGAATTCGTAGCTTTTGGATTTAAGACGAGCAAATCACACTAGAATTCCTAAATATACAGATCTTTCTCTACATACAATATTGAGTTATTGCCAATTTGCATGCATAATAAATAGAGGAGTTTTTTTTTATTTATATAAATATATTACATATATCTATTAGTGAAAATATTTCACAGTTTTATTAATTTTATGATGGCAAAATATGTTATCCCTTATCATAGTAAAAACAATTTTGAAATCTCGGAACATATAAAGAATTTATATGCATAATTATACCTAATTTTTTATTTTTCCTTTGTTCAATCCTTATTTTGTGCAGTTTTCTATGTAGTATAGTACTGTTTAGTCTATTGGTTCTTCAATCGTTTTATTTGACAAAAATGAATTGGTTGGATTAAATTTCATTTATTTATTGCTATATTCATTTCGTTTCTGCATTTGTACGCTATGGGTAAATAGCAGGACAGATCAGGTTCTATAGCCTTGGATGGCAACTGGTCTAGAAGAAGTACCATTCAACTATAGTAGCAGTTACAAAGATAATGCTTGAAGTTGAATGAGATAAATGCACACACAAACACACACACACACGCAAAGTTTATATATATATATATATAAATATATATATATATATATATTTGTGTGTGTTTTTTTATAAAGTGATTCATTTTTTTGTTTCAAAACACGGTCAAGATATTATGTCCATGTTCAAAGTTAATATCATTAAGGGTTGGTTTGTATCTTGACCGTGTTTTGAAACAAAAAATTGAATCACTTTATATATATATATATATATATATATATATATATATATATATATATATATATTCATTCTAGGAGGAACAGTGGAGTTGTGGATAGTGGCTCGGATTGAGAAATTGGAGAGACGATTTGGAAATTCCAGTTGAATCCATTACATTCACATGTGCTAATACCATTGAGAAAGGTATGAATCTTCTTCTTTACCTCCAGGTATGGGTAAATAGCAGGACAGAACGGGTTCTATAGCCTTTGATGGCAACTAGCCTTTTTTTAAGCGTTTTAACCCAAGCAAGGGGTTACAGAGAGTTGGAGCGAGAGCAAATAGGAGTGATAGAGGAAATGATGAAAAGAAGGACAGGGGATATATCAAGGTATCTGGAGACGACGTTTGACATTAAATTTGAATAGTTGGAGATTATAGATATCAAGGAAAAAGGAAAGGAGAGGCGAGAAGTACGAGACATGAAGCTATTTGAGTAAAAGAGACGGTTACATTTAATAGTTTCGACAGTGAAAGGGTGAGAGGGAGATGCCAGCCTAGTTGAACGCTTAAATTCATGGAGTCTGGGAACCAGAGAAAGCAGCTCATCGGCGCAGTTACCATGAAAGTATTTGTAAAAATGATAGAGAGAGGCGACGGCACCTCTATGAGAGAACGACTGCAGACGAGATTCCAGATCAGGCCCAATTACATTGCATATCCGTCTCTGGATTTTATCAAGGACCTTGAAACAAGCATAAGTGGCTCCAGACCATATATGGCAGCAATACTTCATGCAAAGGCGAATGGTTGTTTTGTAAATTTGAAGGATCGACTCTGGCGAGAAACATTTCCTGGCGCGGCAGGTGGAGCCAACTTTCCTTGCGGTGGACGAAGCTATTGACTCAATGTATTTGTTCCATCTCAGGTCAGCAGTCGCAAAGAGGTGCTCTCGTGTAGTTGGGCGTCAGACCTTCTAATGGGGGGGGGGCAAGGATGGTTCTCTGTGGTGAGTATTAGAGAGCAGATTTCTTTTTGTGGTATTAAAGTTAACGAGCCAATTCCTGCCCAAGTCCATAACCGATTGTAGGTCTTTTCAAGACAAACGGCCAGGTTAGTTTTGTCAGCGACACTAGATCTGTTTTTTTGAGGCAGGAGTAAATAGTAGTGTCGTCCGCGTAGATGCCTACTTGGAACCGCAGAAAGCAATAGCAACCTACTGCAGGAAAAATTCTGCCTCGTCAGTTGTGTATCGAATGATACATGATCACCTAAGCGTATATCAAGCATGCCACGTAACTAACTGTCTTAGTAATGAGCAAGGTAATGATAAAATAACAATTAGCGAGTATCACAGCCACAACTAGGAAGTGATGTTAGCTTGTTGACCATCACAGTGGCACTTATGTACCCTGGTTAATGATATTTATATTTCGGCACATTATTATTTTATGTTCTCGGTCGTTATTGGAAGGAAAGAATTATATCAGAATGGGTTAAAAAGAAAAGCAGAAATTTGATTTCAGTTGCGAGGTCTGCAATTGAAATATAAAAGATGCACTTTTTCAGATTTTGAGATGAAACCATATTCACGTTATCAGCGAACGAAAGACAAAATGTCGTCAATGTGTAAAAAGAGAGACGACCGATTAAATACACATTTGGAAAGTGAAAGCTTGTACGAAAGTAAATCTTAGAGAAAGAAACTGGAGTAGATGTCTGCAGCCGAGATATTAGTGAAATAACCCCGTCTCGCTTCAAGGGAAACATGAAACACTTCCTAAAGGTGAATTGAACGTTTAATTGGACTTTGACTGTTATCGTATGCCGTCGATAGGAGATTGCTGCCGAGAAACTCGTGAAGTGTAATGCCTCTCGGCGTAGAGCTCAGGAGAATAATCCCCCGGGAAAGATAGCTCTGTCCCGGAATCCCACGTGACAGAGTTGTTGAACAGCGATAATTTTGTTGGCTGTACAGATATGTGGCTGTCGAATGAAATGTTTTCTTCATTTTGCGTTGTTTACGCCATGACGAAAAGAAGCGGGCGAACCAAGAGAGACGCTTGAACGTTGAGTAAAATCGAATCAATCTTATAAAGTGAACATTTCTAAAGCTAATAATAATCTATATTTGTTTCCTTATTTAATGGAGATATCCTTCAAAGTACCGTCTCCATTCATGGCTCTCCACAATTTCCTGTGCTTTGTCGATTTGTAAATTCTGTCTTTTAGCTATCTCTCCCAATCTCAAGCTTGTTAGGTAAGTTATGCCTCTTTCCTCATTCGGCTTACGGTCACATCAAGTTGAAACAACTGTCTCCGTACGATTGCCGATGGTAGTTAAGCAACGTCGACCCTGGTCAGTAACTGGATGGGTGAGCATTTGTGAATACCAGGTGCTGTAAGCTTGGGGTGTGTGGGTTGTGTAATGTATAATGACACGGAATTGTTAATCAGAAAGCCGAGTTCCAATTTCAGTTGGGTTCGTTATATTCCTTTACCCTTAGATATGAATCCCTTTTCTTCTTCCTCTAGTTATGGGTTAATTAGTAAGACTCGTATCACTATTATTATTTCCCCGCCTCCCCAAAATCTTACAATATAAAAATATTTTCTGGGTTTAAAGAATCTGCTAAGGGTTGATAAGCCGTAGAAAGCGGATCAGTCAATCTTTCCTCATTAGATGTCCTAGAAATTTCAACTATCTCTTTTTTATATTAATTATAAGCTAATATAAGGTTTTCTTTCCATTTTCTCTAAAACTTCCACATTGTTCACAGTTTCAGTCAATGGTATTCTCAGCATCTTTCTGTAGAACCACATTTCTGCTGCTTCAAGTCTTTTCTTCTTCTTCTTCTGTGAGAAAATTTCCACTAAGAATTAAGTTGAATCTGTTTTTCCTCAATTTTGCGACAACGGTTTAAAAAAGCAAAGATGGCCTGAATTAAGGTATCGGAGAGACGAGTTACAATTCCAGTTGAATCCATTACATTCGCTTACGTGCTAATACCCTTGGAAAAGATATGAATCCTCTTCTTCTCTCCCGCCAGCTATGGGTAAATAGCAGGACAAACCGGGTTCTATAGCCTTGGATAGAAATTGGTCTACTGCAGAAAGTAATGGTAACCTACTGCAGGAAAAAATCTGCCTTGTCAGTCATTTATCTAAAGATACATGATCTTCTAAGCGTGTATCACGCATGGCACATAATTGAACTGAAGCATGACCCCGTGTCAAACTGAACCTTTTTCTAGTATATTTAAACAAAATCTATTAGCTTGGCATTGAAATATCTTTAAAAACGAAAATACAGAAAATGGTTATTTTTTTTTCTTGCCGTTTGACATGCTTTGATTATTAGTTAAATATTTCATTTAATCACAGAATTGTAACTCTCTACTGTAAATGAAAAAAAAGAAGGTAATTTCTCAATATAGAGCTTTAACAATATCGCTCGTGTTTGTAGGATTTTTGTATGTGAGAAAGCAGAACAAGGCAAATGAAAGATTTCAGAATGAACTAACATGAAATCTAATTCAGCTCTGAAACAAAATGGAAATGTGGTTTTGAAACATTTCAAAAGGATTTTAAGAAGATTATATTTGACGTTTCTTAAAAAAGCGACTGATGTAACCAACAGAATAACACATTTTCATTCTACATAAATATATATCTAAGCAAATCACTGAAAGGTTTCCAAAGATGGCGGCTTAACATTATTTGTTAATATCATGTCCTTTCTTCACATAAACAATTATAGATCGCCATAAATTCCGTTTCTTTATTACCTATGAATTTACCATTACTTCTTCGATTAATATAGTTGCGTAGTTTCATGTTGCCTTTGGCACGGTTTTAAATTGAATGTAATCTTTTTACTAAACTGATATTCATCCAAGGAAAAATTGCCAAGTTCAGACTGCTAGAAGAAAGAGAGGGAAACAAGTGAACCCAGAAACTAACACAGGAATTTCAACTTACGCCGATAAACTTTAGTTGCATCCCATCCAATTACTTCATTACTTTATTTTGTTCTCAAAGCGTAACATACATTGATTTAAACCTAAATTTTCTATTTAAAGAATATTGACTGAATATAAGATCTAATTTGGTTATATATTTGCATTGTTCAATATTTCCACGGACTTTTGATTTGACAATCCTTCTTTAAGTGCAACGGTAGAACGTCCTGATCACTAATATTTGCGAACAGAATAATACTGTTTCGTGATTGGTACATCTCTGTAGATTCATTCTATTGTTTTCTTCAGGTGAAGTTTCTATAGTGTTAGATCTTTTGTTATTATGCCAACTTATTGTTTTCTGGTAGAGGACCAACGGTAAAGACGGCAGTAAATGCAAATTCCATTGAAGAAAAAGGGTTAAGAGTTGTGACTGGAATTAACATTAAAGAAATACTAGTCACCAAATTAATATTAATTTAAGGACCTATTCTAAAATGTGGAAATAGCTAAAATTCTTTGACCTACCCAAAATGAATAATTTCACTTCAGAAAATTATGCGACAATTTATAGATCAAAATTTTTTTTTTGTTCTACACTGCGCTCATTTGAAACTAGCAGCCATACTCAGCTGGTATATCAGAAAAAGCGTTCAATTAGAATGGAGCAAAAACAACATCATGTTTTGATGTAACAAAATCTATCTTCTTCAATTACTTTAAATTTCATTAAAAAACATTTTTATTTGATGCACTTACTGATATAACATGAATCGCCTGTATTTATTCGATCGAAGTTAGCCGAAGACATGAAGGAGTAAAACAGGCAACAGGAAGACATACTTCAGACCACAATTATTTTGGAGTTTTTGAAATTCAATTTGTCAGTGTGCTACCAGGGATTGTAAAGAAGGATACATTTATAAAACAATTGTTAAGTTTGATGAAAATTTGTTGAAAGACCAACGAAAAATAAGAAAGTAACCAGTAAAAATCGCCATTTTATGCAATTTACGCAGCTTTTTACTATATGGTAGACTCAGTTATCAAGTTAAATGAATGCTAAACAATCAACTTAGTTCGCTACAATTGAGTGAAATTTCTAATAGTTTACTTGAAAATTGAAAAAGTTTGTAGTTTAAAATTTTAGTTTAAATAGCTTTGTGTTAAAATCGGTTTTTGATTTTTCGTGATTTTTCGCTAAATGCAGCGGCGTAGAAATAAAAATGAGGTAACGTTGAGCTCGTCATGATGTAAGTAACCTATATACCGAGTTCGAAAAAAATCGGAAGGAAAACTGTTGAATGTATCGATTTTTGATCGGCTTTATCAGACAGACACACACACACACACACACACACACACACACACACAGACATCCTCTGTTTTATATAGAGAGATTAGAAAAAATCGTGTGGCGCATGATGTTTACGTTAATGTCATTACACATGTGCACGAAGGAGAGGGGACGAAATATTAGAGTTAAAAGGAAATTTTTCATGGAAGTAGTGGTAGAGTAGCGATAGATTTTCAATGTTTCATATGAGGAAAGGGTTGTAAGGTGAAAACAATACATCAACGGAAGCTACGTCGACTGGCCTGTGTAGACTGGGCAACACCAACCATTCTACGTCTGATCTTGCTCTTGTAAAAGTAAAGCATAGCAGGGGGAGCCAGCTACTTATAAGGGAATCATGCTTTTTTGAAAAATATGCTGAAATTTGTATCGAAAAGTGATATGTGTGGCTTAACGTATGTAATGATCAATTTAAAGAAAGAAATGTATGTTTTAAATAATTTTCTTACAGATTTAAACTGTACGTCAATGATTCTAAAACTGAATCCATACGCTTCAACCAGCAAGGGTCAATACAAACTGTCTCAGCTTAATCAATAAGATCTGTCGAATCTTTTACATACCCAGGAAGCGAAATAAATTCTCTTGGATAGGATATGAAAATTCGCATTGCTGAAGCCTTGAATAAAATGGATGTAATCTGGAAATCTGATCTAACAGACAAACCCAAGCTGAGATTGTTTTGGGCCAATGTAAAGGCAGTTTTAATCTATGTTGTCACTGCTTTGACATAAACTAATACCATTTAGTTTAAGCTTGATGGGACTTAGACTCGAATGCTTAGAGGTATACTTCACATCTCTTGAAGACAAAAATTATATCACAGCTCTATGGACCAAGCTCTGATATATCTACAATCATAGTCGAAAGCAGAATGCGCTTTGCAGAACAAATCTGGCAAGAAAAACAAGAAATCACTCGAGATCTACTGTTTTGGAAACCTAGTCATATTACGGGATGTACTTAACAATGTTGTTTTTTCTTTTACTTAATTGCCCATATTTTTCAGAAATGTTGTATTTGGATTTGACATACAGATATTTTCTTGGAGAACGCAAAAATACACCCTGAACAGCAAACTTGATCCTTCTTCAGACCGCTTATTGTTCAATGTCGTAGCTATTTAACTCTCCATATATTCCAGTTTTGACG
Source organism: Acanthosepion esculentum (assembly GCA_964036315.1). Lineage (NCBI taxonomy): Eukaryota > Metazoa > Mollusca > Cephalopoda > Sepiida > Sepiidae > Acanthosepion > Acanthosepion esculentum. Next base: position 121,091,212 of record OZ038488.1, on the reverse strand, counting down.
TTTAATTTGGACATTGAAAGACGGTATTTCTTCTAGGAGAATGTCAGAAGTTGTCCCAAACTACAAAAATGATTCTTGCAAACAAGATTCACCCTCCTTCCACTTCCATGAAAAAAGCAACTACTATTCCATCGTGTTACCGAATATGCCAAGCGTTGATGTGATAATGGTTAATATAATAAGCCGTTAGCTACTTATATTTCTTCAGCAATGTAGCTGTACGAGGAATCGACCGAAGATTTATTTTTAGAGTATCAGAATTCGCCCTTAACAGCAGACATGTTTTTTTCTGATATTGATTTCAAGAGAAGGTCTATTCTAATTCCATCGATTTCTCGATAAATTAACTTATGCAAGAAACATAAACTTACAGTGAAGCCATTTTCTTCTCTAATATCCCCCTTAAATTCCTATTATTATATTCTCTCTTCACAATGACAGAACAAAATTCATGTTTCTCTCATTTGTCCTCAAAGTTGAATCTTTGATCATGTGTCCAACACGAGAATCTCGCCTATTGGTGGTTAGAAATAGTACGAGAGTTAAATACGGCGCGCAACTAGAGTCACAATAGTTAAACTCATCTTACCTAAGAAATATTCAAAGATTCAGCAGCCTTCGTCGGCCTGCGGATACGATTTCAAATCTACAAATCAATGGTGAATTTTCAATAATACTAAAATTTGCAAATAGATAGCCAATTATATCGATTATGATTGTGATGATAATATCGACATTAGAATATATTCATAATCACAATTTGCCTAATTCTATCAGTTAAGTCGATATAATAAACATACACAGCAAAAACATACAGACACATAAATGATAAAATATCAAAAGAAAGGAAAGGAGTCATGTATAGGTAAGAACCACGGCTAACTGGGAATGTGAAACGAATCTAAATTCTACAATTTCCTGTAGACAAAATATTTTTTCTATTTTTTTCTTTTGTACAAACATCTACCGAGTAAGTCAGGCAAGTGTGAAATGTGATTCACTTTTGGCCCGTCATGTATCTTTCGATTCAGAACTGACTAAGTAGAAGATTTTACCACAGTGGTTTGCAATTTCTTTCTGCGGTAGACCGGCTGCCAACCAAGGCTATAGAATCCTGCTATTCAACCCATAGTGAATGGAGATAGAATCATAACTTTTCCAAGGGGATTTACGCGTAAATGAATGTAACGAACCTAACTGGAATTCGAACTTCCTGACAAGCACTGAAGCATAAAAGGGATGATAATACAAAATATACAAAGAAAGGAAACATTTCTCCTTTAAACTTTGAGTTGTATGCAAAACAAGGAGCCGTTGTAGATAATTAAAAAACTTCGACTAATTTAAAATGTCAATTAAGTTTAAGCGTCTAAAGATATTTTTTTTCATTTCTTTCTGATTTAACAACTTAAGTCCTTGGCAATTTCAACCATAGAAAGATTAACAATCAAACAAAGTGTTAAATTTGTCGAAGCTTATTACAAAAATGGACGTTCAAACAGAAATGCAATGAAAATTTCCCAAGCCGCATCCTCTCTCGAAACAGCGAAGTCAATTGGCCACCACGATCGTGCGACTTGACGCCTTTAGATTTCTTCATTTGGGGTCATCTCAAAAGTAAGGTCTATGCCAACAAGCCAACAACATTTCAACAGCTGAAGGATGAGATAATAAGGCATATTGGTGAGATCGAGGAGCAACTATGCAGAGACGTCATCAAAAATTTTAACCATCGAGCGGAGGTGTGCTGCCGAAGCCTTGGCGGACATTTGGGCAATATTATTTTCCACACATAATTGCCATAACTTAAATAACATAATCCAATAGAGAAATAAATAAATTTTCACAAATAACACTGATTTATTTATTATTGACTTTGATCCGTCTTAATGAAACACCCTTTATTTAATTATTTTTTTTAATTTTGAAAATCGCTCAGCTTGCCCATACCAGACTGGATTACATCTGCTCTTCAATAATAAAACAATAATAAATCTATTAACTTTTTGAAATTTGCACAGATCTTTGACTCCAGAACCAAGATATCACATCTATTCGTTACACAGAAAGGAAAAATCTATTAAAATTTCAAAATTGCGTCACACTGGAATATCTTATCTAGTCATCCCAAATAGAGTAAATCTTGATATTTCTACAGATCTCATTCTCCAGTCCAGGATATTACATGATAACCAGCACATGACAATGAAAGATCTCGTAAACCTATGAAAGAGCGCAGGTATCACTTTCCAGGCGGGAAGATAACTTCCAATAATCACGAAACTATGAAACATTTGTCCAATTATGAAGTTTTATAACTGGGACTTTACAATACACACGGATAGAACAACCAAAGGTAATCTCCCAGATATCGAGATCAAAGACCGCAAAAACAGAATGTACTTTCTTATTGACATGCCAGTCCCTGCAGACAGTAATGTACCTTTGAAGATCTTCAAAAATCTATAAAAATAAATGTGGATCTTGAGGTGGAAATCTAAAAGATGCTGCACGGCATGTCATCAATAATTCCGGTTGAATTTTGCACCGCCGGATTGATTGGAAAATATTCCGATAGATTCATTAAAACGATTCTTGCTATCTCATGCCTTAAAGAAATAAACAAAAACTCACAAGTACATATCATACTTTACGAATGGCTTTATCGACATAAAATGTGTGTAATGTTAGCTTTTATTTTTTTGTTTTTTTTATTTTTACAAAAATGATTATTGGACAATATCAGGAAACTATTTCCGATCTTAGCTATATAATTGGGAACCAGAAAGTAAACTGTATACAACAGAAATTTAAAAAAAAAGGAAAGACAAATGCAACCGACCAGATACAGAAACAATGGCAAGATAAACCGTTTCATGGCCAATACTCTGCCCATACCAAACAAGCTGATGTCGACAAAACCCTTACCCATCAGTAGCTATGTAGTGCAGGGTTGAAAGCTTAAACTGAAGGTTTTATCCTTGCTGCACAGGACCAATGCTTGTTAAATAGAAACTATCAAGCTCATATACTAAAATATTGTGTTAGCCAAAACTGCAGATTCTGTGATAAATATCCAGAAACCACTGATCATCTTGTATCAGGTTGCACGATATTGGCACCACTGAATATAAAACCCGGCATGACAGAGTGGGCCAATATCTGCACTGGAAAATTTGTAACTCCTACGGGAAGGAAACTGAAAGAAACTTGTACGAGCACCAACCGGACCCGGTTACGGAGATAGGACCTGTTACAATTCTATGGGACTACACAATACACAATGACAGAACAATCAAAGCCAACCGCCCAGACATTGTTATTAAAGATCACAAACAAAAAATGCCTCCTTATTGATATGGCAGTCCCTGCAGACTGCAATGTATCTTTGAAGATATCCAAAAAGCTGTAAAAATACAAGGACGTTGAAATAGAAATCTCAAAAATATGGCACATGGGAACATCAACAATTCCTGTTGTAGTTGTAGCCCTTGGACTGGTTGGAAAAGATTCCAGTAGACTAATTGAAGGGATCCATGGAAGTCCATACCTCAAAGAAATACAAAAAATTGTTCTCACAAGTACAGCCTACACTTTACGAAGGGCTTTATCTATGTATATTTTTTTTGTCAGTGGAAAGTGTCATGATGCCATTTCTAACCTTAGGTCCCTTAAAGAAATGTGTAATCGCCAGAAATCAAAGGAAATAATAATAATAATAATCATAATAATAATAGTAAGAATTACAATAATAATAATAACAATAATCCTTTTATGCGTTTAAAAATAACTGTTTTATTTTCGCAAACCACTAGCAAACAGAAATGTATTGGATACCTTCTTCTTCTTCTTCTTCTTCTTCTTCTTCTTCTTCTTCTTCTTCTTCTTCTTCTTCTTCTTCTTCTTCTTCTTCTTCTACTTCTTCTTCTTTGAAGGACGTTGAAGATGATGGTTCAATTTCCTGTTTTTTGTAACACGTAGTAAATTTCGTATTTTGCTCTCTTTTTTAATTACCGTTCTACCGACCATTTGCTCAAGCTGTTTAGGTTGGTTATTAATTGCTTCCAACCAATCATTTTACCTTCAATACGTCCTGTGAGTGTCAAATTCTCCAAGCCCGCTTTTTTCGTCACGAGCTTAATATATCTAATGCTTCTTTCTGATGTTAAGTATATGCGTTCTTTTTGTTTCCATTTTCTCAAATATTCACTCCATGGTATTCTAAAGATCCATCTGACGATTTACATTTCTATCGATTGAAATTTCTTAATCTGTGCGGGGATGGTCCAGAATTCGCTGCCATATAGAAAAACTGATATTGCCTAACATACCCATCTCTTTGTCTCTAACGAAATTGTCCTGTTCCTTAAAATGTTGCTTAACTTTCTGAAGGCATCTTTCGCTATCCCAATTCATCTTCGGATTTCCGTGTTAAATTTTCTATCTTCCGTTAAAACATTTTCCTTGTATTTATTTCATTGTGTTTTGCTTGATTTCGCTATCTTCAGTTTGTAATTTGCATGTTTTAGGCTGAGACATTCTTTGGTAACAAATAAATACAAACCCAGCCAATAAACTGTGAAAAAAGACAATACTACTACTACCACTAGTACTACTACTACTACTACTACTACTAATAATAATAATAATAATAATAATAATAATAATAATAATAATAAAGCAAGCTTGACCTGAAATGCACGTGACTGTATAACCTAAGATGCTAACACATTCAAGGGAATTAGTGTACTTCATATCTATAACAATTTAACTTAACGTCAAGAGGACAGTACTTCGCAGAGATCAGAAGTGTAATATATTCCAATGAGACGAGTTATCCTCAATGCTCTTCGTTGTAATGATGATACCACCGAATTATACATTAGGAAAATTAAACCAATGTTTCAGATTCACAAAGTAGCGAGGCAAAAAAATGAAACATTCCTTCTAAATGGATGACCTTAAAATTGTTACCAAGATTAAAAGCACTGAAGGTTTTAAAACACAATCAAAATCTTCAGCCAGGATAAAAAAATGATTCTATTATTGAGACATTTCCAATATGGTAATTAAAAAAAGACTAGACGGAAGTGAATTACATAACCAGGAGACTCCGAAGAAAACACGGCTTCAAAACTATATTTTAAAAATTCATGTCATAAAGCCTGACGAGATAATTGAAATTTTTAGCAAAGAATACTTTCAAAGAACTAGAAAAATTCTAAAATGATAAATTTACGATAGAAATTTAATGAAAAAAACTATTTCATTAGTTTCTATTGTGACGTTCTTTGAAATACTCAAGAAGAGGCCAAGAGAGTTTATTACACAAAACAAGGAAACTGACGATAATGTATAAAGTGTTTCCTGGAAGAGTCGATATCAACAGGCTTTATCTCAAAGGAACACAATTGATTGGCCCAAGTCAGTATGAATCTTTGTGCCGATTTTGCAATCAAGAGTTTAACATTTGCACAAAACAAAGAAACGTTCCAACAAAAACTGCACAACAATGAACAGACGAATAAGTCGGAACCCAGGAAACACAAAACATTATATGTACATTTGAGAAGACAAATCGATGCAATTTCAGTTAAATTAATATAGAAATGGATACGCTGAGGACATCTTAATAGAAAAAGTTGGTCCCTTTGAATAGCGGTCGCACTTCTAAGTCTTCCTGAATTAATGCCGCTGTACACCGAGAAACTCTATCCTTAAATATATCTATATATAAATATATATATATATATTGTTTCTTATATTCATCAATGACGTTCCTGATGCAATTAGTTACCGACTGATTATATGATGATAGGTGATCACGCGACTATAATCCTTTCCCTCGCAGATCTCAAAATCATCGCACCCTCCCTGTTTATTGTTATAGGCACAACTTTCAAGTGTCAGATTCCAGATAAAGTCCTTAAACTAAAAAATGATTTATTTTCTATTTCATCTGTGTTCTGCAGACACAGCACTTCCAACGCGCTGACCCTTCTGCTTTTCTTGGCTTATAAATATCAAATATAATTTTAAATGGATCTTTTAATACAATGTTTTTCTTCATATTATAAACTTTATGTTAGAGGATACATCAATCTGATTTACTAGTCTTGTCATTTTTTTAAAATTTTCTTAGTGATTGAAACAATTAATAACTGCTTTAGGCCGAGGAGTTCGACAGAAGAAGATTTCTCTACCGACAAGTATAGAAGCTGTATCTTATATCCCATGAGAAAAGATCCCGCCTATACTCGAAACGTGGCGCTACCATGAGTACCCTGTGACGTATTGAAGAAGTATTCGTGGCTCTCCTCCTAAATTGCAGGTTGGAACTGAATTAGAAATAAATTTTAAGGAAGAATTAATGTCCAAGATCTATCTTTATAAATATATATTCAAAGGATACCTGAAGCACGTCCCAAAATGAAGAGGACTAGAACCTCGTAAGCTAATCTATTCTCTAGCCTCTCAACCTTTCAATCGCGGAGAGAAGTGATTATCTCATCCAATATCCCTCCAAAAGGAAGCTAATAACGTTTCATCGCCCACCCTGAAATCCATACATCTAATTCAATCCTGATGACGCCTTCTTTCCTCGAGCGTCTATTGAGACAAACGCATATGCCAGATACAAGGTGGAACTCGTATATTTGTACCATTTCTAAAGAACTGGCAGAAAGATGGTTTCATTGGACACAGTCAGAAAGTACCTGATTTCATGTTATGCTCTATCTTTGTAAGTTACCAGTCAGATCAAGCCAAAAAATGGAGTAATAATGCCATATTCTAACTGTCAAAGAGCGAGTACGGATGATTAATTATTTTCCACTTTGTAATGCCTATCTCGCAGACCAAACATCACTAGCAGCGCGCTCTTGTATCGCCTTTCTCGTGAAAAATGACCAGGCAAACTACATCGACGACTTCAAACTCCTAGGACAGGGCCCGTGTGCCATGACCGCGGCGTCAACTCATCTTCATTCTTTTTGTATTCCTTTGGCAAAAGTAAGATGTTCCAGTCAAACGTCTTCCCTAGAACTGTCACTGAGTGGAACAGGCTCCGGACATGATGCCTGACCTCTTCTCCCCTCGGCTATGGGTAAATAGTAGAAAAGACTGAGTTCTAAAAATGGTGACTCGATAAAACCTCCAATCTTGCAAAAAGCATGGGCGACCGTGAGGATGGCCCAGGCCATGGAAACGTGCACTGACTGAAAGCGTTTACTTATAGCAAAAAATGTGCAAAAACTTAATGAGAAAGGGTTCACTATGAAAGAGTTTAAAATATTGAAGAAAGGTAAGATTTGATTCAGGGAGTAGCACAATATTGTCTTTCAGCAGAAGCGAACTTTAGGATATGAAAAAATAAACATTCTGATCACTATGTTAGGAATCCAAACCTCCCCCGAATTGAATTAAAATACTCTTGGCACTAGAATGAAATTACAACTATCAGGTAATTACTTTAATATGTTACGAAAAAAGCGGGATTGGAGAATTTGACACTCACAAGGCCTAGGATCAGGAGCGTTTGAGGAGAGTGAAACCACCTCTTAATTGCTGATGTCCCCAGGTCCACCCATATCCTGGGTGGCATCACCTGTTAGGGTCCCAGCTATGGGCAAATAGTTAACATTCAAACTCGGGTCAAAATAAAAGTGAAAGTGTAAAAATAGGTTTTAATACCAGAAATACTTTGTAAACAATTATTAACAGCAATACATTTTTTTTTAAATATTACCTTCAATGCAATTTTGAAAAAAAAAAAAGAATATATTGCCAACAATAAAAATAATATCGGCATTAAATAATCCATTGATGTTGATATGCTGTAAAACAAAACAAACCAAACCAATCCAGCATCTCAATCGGTGTGCAATTATTGGTTACAGGTAGAAAGCTATAATATGATACTGAATTTTAATAGGCTACAATTATTACCGAATATTAATAACCCAGTAATTAATACCGGGTTGATTAGAAGCCCATAATTAAACAGTACTTTTATTTTAGGTTTTATAATTAATACAAGATTGTACGTGTGCTCCTAATGAGTTGAGTAACTTGGTTTTCTACACTTGGATCCTAGCCAGCTTCAAAGAAGACTCTTCCGAATTCAAAACTTTGGGGAACGCTCCGGAACGTGAAAGTAAAAAATTGTTAAATTTATCTGACGTATTTTTAATTTTAACCTCAGATATGTATGATATTTTTAACAAGATGTCTGACGAAAGGAGATATATACACTTCGGTTATCACGCCTGTATCTCCTTTTCTTGGATTATTTGTCACTCTATTAAGGGTGCTTGGGGTAAAGAGGTTTTGGGGTTTGGGCGTTATCTGCCTGATAGTTACGGATCCGAACATTTGAGTCACCTCGACGGAGGCTATCGTATCAACGTCTGTGTAGTACCGGGGCTCTTGTACTGCCATTTTATGAAAGTGTTATGAAACGTGCAGTAGTCTCCGGTGGGGTCTCTTGATATGATGAGGATTACTGCTACGACTGTATTTCCGAAAATTTCAATCCAGCTGACTCCTCAAATTGCCACAAAAGAATTAAACAAAAAATCAAACTTAAACTTACAAAATGCAAAGCAGACTCTAGGTTCATCATCTCCTATACCAATGTTATGGGTTTAAGTTCCAACTTTCCAGTGGTAGAACTCAACCTTTCGATGCTAAAATTGACCTCCTGTTCCTTTCTAAAACTGTTATCAACCCTTCTATTCTAGTGCAGAAACTCTCACTGACGGGAAACTCGCTACTAATAGTTAAACATGACCATCAAAATCGCCACGGCAACCGGCACCAGTATTAAGGACGAGTTTCCATGTAACAGAGATCACCAAAACAAAGACATGATCTCCCGTATACGTCCTTCCCCGTGGTATCTGTTCATAGTATCACTTTCATTTTCGCTCTCTATCGTCCTCAGGATGACGGAACTGTAATGTTCGTCCGAAAAGCTGAAGCGGTTGACTACCGATTACAGGAAGACGACATCGTCCCCAAGTGATATTCTAATCTTTAATTGTTTTATCTTCATTCAATGCAATGAAGACGTAAGTGGCGACGAGGGAAAAACATTTTTTTCATCTCGCTTAGTATAGATATCTGGCGAAGGAAATTCAAAATTCACGGAAAAAATTGGTGGAGTTCGTGTATATTCATCGGGCGACATGAAAGTCGATAAACTTCATGGCTGTATGATATACAGCTATTAGGGAAAAATCTTTTTCTTCCTCGTTAACAACTACTTCCGCATCACTACTTTGTTCGAACAAAATATACTATGGAAGAATTGAAGATTTTTATTCAGCAACTATTACAACAAATGCAATTGGAGCGCATTGAATATTAAGAACAGATAAAATCAATCCTGGAAAAGCAAGGAAGGAACAATGCGTCAATGTCATTTTTGCCGGGCTCAATCGCTAACTCACTTAGTGAATTTAATTACGCCTCAAAAGAAAACAGGACTTTATAAGGTACGAAGCCATTTCCAGAGAAGAATGTCATGGATGGTCGCATGAAAAGAAATTACGTCTTCTCTTACGAAAATTGTATCTGAATGCACATGAAAAATATCTGAATTTCAGTTTTACCGAATAATCCTAAAGTGACATTTAACGAAAAAGTGTCGATATTATAAAAATTATTTGAAAAGAATTCACTGTTTTATATACGTTGAACATAACATCGCTAAAGGTGAAGATTTTGTCACATATGCCAGTAACGCCAACCATGAGCATGGGAAATTTAAACTGGATGAATTATCCCCAGACAGATTTAAATGTCTAATCTTCGTTAAAGTTCTAACATCAAGCAACGATGCGGAAATACGCTCTCGAATGATTACAAAACTTAAAGTTTAAAGTTAACGATACAGACTTTTGCGGAAGAGTGCCAAAAATATCGGTTTATGGCACGATACAGCTAAAATCGAGCAAACTTTCACGTACAAGTAGTTTGAAAAAAGACAGAAGTACGAATAGAAAAAATACTTCAAAACTTCACCAATGCTATGGCTTTGGTATGCTTCATTTAATAAAGGAATGCCTATTTAAAACCAAAAAATGTTTCTATTACTTGTGGAAAAACAGGTCACAAACAAAGCTACTGCGAGTCGAAAAACGAAGTAGTGCTAACAGCTACAAATTGGAATGGTCAAATAATAGAAAAATCGTGACAGTACCAATGAATAAAGCTACGGTGAGATTTTAATTACATACTGGTAGCAATGTTACAATTTTTGATGAACAAATTTGAAAGGGAATTGGCAAGCATAACTTGTAAAAAACCATCAAAGTTGCAAAAGGAATATCGGCAAGAAATAAATTTTTCTTGCGAAAATCACGTGTAACATCTTTCTTGCGGGTAAAACTAAAAATAAAGCAGATGTTTACGCATTTAAAAAATCCAACTTGAATTTACTACGCGTTGATTGGCTAGCATTATTTGAACTATGGAATTCATTGTGGGAAAAATTAATTGTTTCGCAGAAAAGACGATTAGAGCTAAAGAAACAATTCACAAAAAAAATTAATTCACGAATATTTATCAGAATAGTTGGAGAAATTTATAAAATCAAAGGCATTTTTTTTAGATTAAAAGAAAATGTGGTACGAATGCTTAAGCCTAAAAGAAAGATACCCTTCGCTGAGTTGGAGTCTATTAACACCGAACTTAAAGGTGAGAAAACCAAGTTTGGTATTGAAAAAAATAGATTATTCACAATGTGGCACGCCAGCGGTTTATATTAGATAGAAAAATAAGATTCGTTTATGTGCAGGTTTTTCGGCTGGGTTGAATGACTGCCTCCTAACACATGCATATCCCCACTTCCAACTTCAAAGGATATATTTGCCAAATCAAATGGTGGTAATTATTTCAAAAATTGACCTGTCTGAGTTATGTCTTCAAATCGATTTAGATGAGGAATGGCAGAAGTGTTTGACTATTAATGCGCATGAAGAACTCTACAAGTTAAAAGATTACCCTTCGGTGTAAATGTAGCCCCAGGTATTTCCAGTATATAATGGATGCGTTATTAGCTGGAGTAGACGGTACAATCGCCTACATAAATGATATAAATATTAAGAGTGCTACGAAAATACTGCACGTGAAACTGATTCGGGAAGTATTTCAGAGACTACATGATTTCGGTTTCAAAATCAGTGAACAAAAACGTCAATTATTTATGAAGAAGATGAAATACTAAGGTCAGATAATCAACGAAGAAGGAAGAAGACCGGACCTGGCTAGAGAAGGTGCTGTTAAAGATAGACCTCCTCCGACAAATCTGGTGACCCTGCAATCATTTCTCGGATTAGCAAATTATTATTGTGCTAGAGATGTAAAAATAGCGGGTATCTCTGAAGTATTTACACAAAGGTACGAAATGGAATTAGCCAGCGGCATGTCAAAATGCTTTCGATGGAAAGATGGAAATGGCTTGTCCAGATTGATATGAAAATGTAAAGATTTTGAAGATACTGTCATTGCTTTGCTGGAATAAAAATGCGAAATTAATAGCTTAGTGTGTAACACTATCAAAGAATTGCCGGTCAAGATGGACGATATTAAAATTCATTCTGAAAAGGATATATTTGTTCAAAAAACTATGAATGACGAAATGGGGTGAAAATAAAATTGAACTTAAAATTAAACTTGCTAACAATAATATAGCATTTTCTATTTGCGATGAACAGCTTTTGTACACAGAAATGGTACTACAAAAAGGATTTTAAAACAATTCTACGTAGGATAGCCGGGAATGGTGCAGATGAATTCCCTGCTGAGAAGCTACTTTATTGGCCAAAGTTGGACAAAGATATTCACAATAGAGTAAGAAAAATTAATGGTTTCAGCCAGCAGAAAATTCGCCATCTATAAATTATTAGGCATGGCTGACCACCGATAAACCCTAGCCAAGATGACGTATGACTTTGACAGACACTAAACGGTTCATACTATTTAATTGTGGTCAACAGTTTCACAAAATTGCTCGAGAAATTAAAATGTGAACGAGCTACTACCGCAATGACGATTAAATTCTTGTGCTTACTTTTTGAAAGATCTGGAGAACCTGACATTGTGATATCCGATAATGGAGCTCAATTTACTTCTAAGGAATTTTAAAATTTCTCCAAAATCTACGCCATTGAAGATCTGACAACGTCGATTTATCATCCGCGGCTGAATGATCAAGTGGAACGGTTTGTTGACCCCTTCAAAAGAACATTAAGAAAAGCTAAAGTCTTGGAAGATGAAGAAACGGCAATACAATAATTTTTGAGCGAATATCGAATGAAATCACCTGCAAACGTCACCGCGAAAATGTCACCTATAGAGCTCATCTTTGCGGGGAAAGATTAATCTTTGACAAATTAGTGCCTGGGAATAAGTACGTTCGACAACTTCAAAGTACCAGATCATTTAGAATCGACGATGAAGTTTTCTTTAAAAGTTTTAAAGCCGGAAAGGAAAATTAGCAGTAAGGACAGATTATTCAGCACCTTGGTAATATGATGTCCAATGTCGAAAATTGACTATTTCTTTATAAGAGACATATAGATCAATTATACACAGAATAAGAAACCATCATTTTAATTCTCCGATGAACATATTTTTGATACATTTGAAGTACCTATTCCGAAAACTGAAAATGCAATACAACGTCAGGGTTGCGAAAACGTTATACGACTGAAAGGTTGAAAGTGGATCGATGTCGGAAAACTATCGACTAAATAAAGTGCATATCTGAAACGTGGCGTGGTGTTGTGCAGATGAACACACCTTTCCGGAAAAGCACTTGGACTCGTCCAAATGCATATAGACTGACGCCGAAAATAGCCAGTAGAAGGAGTGAAAAAATAGAGAGTTAGAGATCTAGCCTATCTGCTTACTGCCGATATTATGAAGACTACGTCGACTCCAAGAGACATTCTAATCCTCCATTGTTATATTCGGCCAACGCAATGAAGACATAACAGAATATAAACTCTGATCTGTCCTCCATTTTAGCAAACATTATTTAATAGCTTCTTTAAGAAATAATTCAGAAGCCTGTGGTAGTTGTCACGTGTATGCGAATGACTTTTGACACCCCAGTGGCCTCACAGCAAATGTTTGGAAGATGTAATCAACAAGAAGTTTGCTGATCACTTCCATAGGGACAACCTCTTGAGCGAAAAGCAGTGCGGATTTCGATCGGTTCCACTGCTAATAGAAGTCTAACAGTCTTTATTCGCTGAATCAATCAGGACTACAGAACAAATGCATTTGAAGGACAATAGCATTAGATATTTTAAATATCTTTAACAGGGTGTGGCATAGTGTTACAACACAAACTCTCTAGCTATGGAATCGCTGGAGGATTCTTCTCAATTATCAAGTCCATCTTAACAGGTCGGTCCCTGAATTTAGTTATTAGCAGCCAGTCTTCCAAGGCCCAGGCAATCAACACAGGCGTCCTCCCAGGCTCGCTTCTCGGTCTAACCCTCATTCTACTTTATACAAATGATCTTCTTAAAAGTATAAACCGATCTTTTGTGCATATGTATGCTGTTTGTCGGTTCCTGTACTGTCACAGTATTTATTTGGCTCTTCCTGCTATCCAAGAGCCAGATCAGACCAAAAATAGAATACTGCTGCCAGACATGGACAAGAGCTGTCAGTCTTCACTTTCCTGTCTCGATAGAGTTGAAAAGCGTTACCACGACGTTGTGGTTGACCTCAACCCCATTTCCACAGACGAAACGTCGCAAGCTTCACGCTGCTCCATCACTATTTCCATGCGTAAGTGTTCAGACCTTTACAGCTAAGACCCGTTATACCTTGCTCATTGTAGCGAACTACTCTCATTCCTTTCAGATACCATTGGTGAGATGTAATTTCCACTTGAAAAGTTTCCTCTCAGGAAACACCATTTTGTGGAACCAACTGACAAGACGATGCTTCCCTGATCACTGCAATCTTAATCTGTTCAATCTATGGTTAATCTTTACGTTCACCGCATATTCACATAAACTATGCCTCTTCCTCTGTCACAGTCTATCTCAAGTGGCTTTTGGGCCTTGTACTGGATGAACACCACTGCAACCACTCCCAAAACAGTGCAAACTTTAAGATGTGTCTCATGCTTTACATCTACAGTGTACGATGGGTAAATTGTCGCTATTTTATATTTTTAATTACGTGTATTTTTTATTTTTATTTTGTCGACTGTACAGTATAGTCGAGTCACCGTCTGTGAGTGAAAGAGCATCATGGCGCAATCCACTTCGCCAGAAATTTGGAAACGGCATGCTGTGCTGCTGGATATTCGTGCCGGAAGATCCAATTCGAACATTACAGGGTGTTTAGTTGTCAATCTGAGAACTGTGCAAACTATGAGTTGAATGAGTCTAATGGTGATTGCGAATGTACAACAGCTCCGAAAACACACTCTGATCGTTCTTATAACAAAAGAATTCCTAATTTGATGGTGACGGCGTCAGGCACAACGCGGAGGCCTACGTCAAGTGCCTTGAAGAGGTAGTGCTGACAAGTTCTTGGTGACGTCCTCAGACACAACACACCCAATCATAGCTATTACACAATTTCTGCGACCACATAACTCCTTACATCTGGACACCTAACTCCACAGACTGCAACCTCCTTGATAATTATGTGTTGCGAGTACTTGAGTGAGTGGCCAAAAAAACTCCTTGTAACACCAAAGACGTACTGAAGACAAGGATTATGGCAGCATTCACCAACTGAAACAGGTCGAACGTCTAGAAGAGTTGCAGGAGATTCCGAAGTCGTCGGGAGGCTGTGGTTGAAGCCAATGGCAATTTTATTAAATAAATTTACTATTTTCCTATTTCAAGATATTTTTATGCAATTTTGGCAAATACATCTGTTAAAATGTTTTCATTTTAGCGTAATTCTGACGACAATTTATCCATCGCAGACTGTACGCGGCAAAAATGTTGTCGACAATCCGCACATCGAAGTGAACAAGAATCGTCGTCTTTCAAGAGAAAGACATTTGAAATCTCTTGGCTCGTCGATGCTTACTCTTAGTTATAAAGTTCGATCGATATGAATAATTTGCATCACTGCAACCGAAGAGGCGGAGAATCGACGCAGAGAACAGGAAAAGCATCGCGAATGCAAATTCTAAAGGATGTGCGCCATACAGATGCAAACGTACTTTTGAAATATTAACAAGATTCAAAGATAATAAAGGTTAAGATACCCCAACGACTGGATAGCCATTATCTCTTCCCCCTTGTCCTTCGGTTTGGTCAAAATTGTCTCAATCCTGGACAGGAAATGGACGGTTTCATGCTTCTCTGCGAGGCAAATTTAATAGATAGTTCTGTTTCTCACTTTTGTTTCGATACTCATTAGAAATACAGAACATCTGCCGTAAGTGGTCGGTGAACTCGCTAGCCAGTTTCGATTGAATCACATATGTAATTCGATCAGCTTATATGATTTTGTACTAAACAAGAAATGTTAGAAACATAGAAAATCTTGTAGAGGAAGTGCTATGTGATAGCAATCCTCCCAATTTCAATGGAAACAGACTCCTCACAGATGAAGAGCATTCTTGAGGAAACAGGAATAACGTTCTACGGAAGAATACTGAGAATGCAATGAACTGAACATGTAAGCAAAGTGAACGATTTAAGTAAACTGGAAAGTAAAGGGTCATTTATATATAGGCTAAGAAAGAGTTTAAATCTATACGGCATTTAAATTAATACGACATATGAGGTATGAGGGCTTATAAAATTTACCACTCAAAGGAGACTCGTCGAACAGAATAAATGCCGTAATGACCTATATAAGGAGCTTGTCTAACTGGATCGCAGAACAAGGTTTAAGAAAGATAGCCAACAGAGAAATATTACTAAATGCTACAAACGATAAGAATTTGTGTCGGGCCATTCTCGTCCACGTCCTAAAGAGGAATGGCACATAAAAGTAATATCGGGGTTCAAATCCAGTTGATTGCAGTAAACAACGTTCTCGTAATAAACCGCCCGCAAATTTTTAATAATATACATTAATTCTGATTCAAGCTTAATGATGAAAACAACTTTTCTTTAAATATAAAATTTTAAAAAATGCTTTTTGACATAATTCAAAGATCTGGAGATACCTTTTTTTATTTTTGATAACTTCTTACGATATTTACCTCAAGTCAGACAGGCCGTAACTCGTCGATGTGTTGAGAAGGGAAAGAACGAGGGGCGGAGGGAGGGAAGAGAAAGAAGGTGTGCGTAAAGATAAGTCATGCTTTACCCTGAAGAAAAAAAAATTCTCAAAACATCGCAATCAGCGACTGTGATTGGATTTTACTTATTGATGCACCGGCAACAGAATGTTAATTAGATCTTTGTCTCTGATTTGAGAAGAGAAAACTTCTTATCTGAATTTTCTTTTTCGTACTTTTTGGCTTCCTCTTTTGCAGTTGAATTTACGAGGCGAGTTTCGCCAGAAATAGTGAAGGAGAGAGAGAAACGACAATCATTTTAGTTGAGAATATGCCAAATCATAATTTGGTTTTAGTCCAAAATACGAAATTAAATTGACCAAGATTTACAAAGAAAAATCTGCAAAATAATACCAGAAGATATATATATATATATATATATGTATGCATATATATATATATATATGCATACATATACATATATACATATATATACATATATATACATATACATACATATATATATATATATATATATATATATATATATATATATGTGTGTGTGTGTGTGTGTGTGAGAGAGATATCAGCTCTGTTCATACGTCTCATTAGCATGATAACAAATAATTATTTTAATTGGATTTTTGTAAAGTCTATTGAAATACGATACTCTCCATGTATCTCGTAAGATAATCTTACAAAGAAGAGTTAACGTTAAAAAAAACACAGATATAATGCCGTACGACTGGTACAGCTGGTGCAAAATGAACATTAAGTTTGAAAGCTGAGAATAAATATGCCAGGCGTGAGAATATAACAGATTAAGCCGAGTAGTATCGATTACGAAAAGACGAGCATCTTATGGCAAAAGAAATGCCAGTTGTATTCTTAGTGAGGAGTTATTCATTGTTTCCGACCCACGATGTTTATTGATGACGGCAGAATGGCAGTCATCGTATTTGCACAAAAGAAGCAGATAAAAGAAATATTAAGTTCTAATCAGACCATTCCTCGCCAAAAGTATTTATTCGCTCGAGATAACTCAGACATTCATGGGAGTCTATTAAGGCCAACTATCACGGTCCTGTATCAAGGTCGGAAGGTCATTATGAAAACATTCTGTGTCAATGTAAGCCGTTACTGGACAACAAACGTGCCTCGATCCATGGTTAGGTGCCCAGAGCTGTAGATCACACGCGAGTTCGTGATGTTCTCGTCAGTAGTGTTATGCAAAGCGCATTCTGCGTTCCCTGAAGATTTTAGAAATATCAGGGATGGGTTCGTAGAACTGGTATTTAGTTGGATGATGTCTCAAAGAGAGATATAAAGTATAGCACTCACCATCAGAGTGTAGGTTCCATCAGGCTTAATATCAGGGGTTATAGTTAATGTTCAGACATTGGTATCATACATTAAAGCCGATTCTACTGTGGCTCGAAAGAATCTCAGCTTCAGGTTGTCTGGTAGATCAGATTACCAGATTACAATTACAAGCATCTTATTCAAGGCATCCCAGGCTTTAGCTATGCAAATTTCGACATCCTTTGTCGTAGAATCTATCTCGCTTCTTAGATATGTAAAAGATTCGAAAGATTTTATTGATTCCCATGAGGGAGTTTGTATTGGGCTTTGATGTTTGAAGCCTATGAATTCAGTTTTAGATGCATTGACAACATTAGCAGCATTTTCGAAATTATGGAAGAGAACTGAGGCAGTGATCTCCAGTGATAAATAGGTCATCTGCATATTCAAAATATATCAACTATTTTACAGGCTATCGTCTTGATCGTGTTGGTGATAAATCCGAGATGAAAATGCTTGTCGAAGGCACTTCTCAATATGCAGTCAGGAGAGATAGCAAAAAGAAAAGGTGCAAGTGTGCCACCATGTAGGAACCCTGCTTTGGTGTCAAAGAAGCTAGTCTCTTTGTCTGGGGATCTAGCCAAAGATTCGGTATTAATCTATAGCATCATTATGCCAGTTACTGTCTCAGAGGGGATAATAGGATCGTCTCCATTTTCCTCCTTATGTACAGAATCGAAGGCCTGAGAGAAATCTTCAAGGGGGTCAGTAAATTCGTTACACTGATTGAACAAAGGTAGATCTTTTCCAATAGCCATAATGATTTTTTTCGGTGTACCTTCTCTTGATGATTCAGTGATATTTTATTCCCAAGAAATGGTTTGCTGATGTTTGTGTTTTAATGGTATGACACCTGCCTCCACGATATAATGAGCAGTAATAAAATTATTATGTTTTGTATTCGGAGAGTCTGGTAATATTGTCTCAATCGTAATTCCTGACAGCAATTTTGTACTGGTTTTTGAAATAACTGCTTGTTATCAGAGAAGACCAATCATACGGTGTGAAGGAAGACGACCTTTTCTTATTGGCTCTCAGGCTAAGTGGAACAGACAATCCGATGGTCTGAAGATATTTCTTCCGATCTGTTGAAGGCTTGGCAACTCATTGCACTGTACTACCGTTTCTTCTTTATCAGAATGTTATCTGGTTAGGGTCATGAGTGAATGTCTTCTGACATTTGGAGTTTAGGAATTAAAGATTATCTCTCTGTATAAAATCTTCGAGAAAGACGCCATTTCTATTAGAGAATGCATGATATGCAAATCTGTGTCCGTCAATGACACCGACCTGAGCATTCATATCCCCAGTATTAATCAGAAAATTACTTTTTGGGTTTAAGTCAGACAACAAAAGAGAGGCATTGAAAAATGTGTCATCTTTTCTTCGTCGCTAGAGGTTTTGCTGAATAACAGATGATGGTCGTTGTAGGGTTTCCGTTAAAGCTATCTATAATGATTCTGGGTTTACTTTCTTCAATGTTCATGAAAACTAGTGGACTGATTAACATGCCAAGACCACCAATGTTAGTACATGCGGAACTTTTCCAAGCCAAGGTTGAGATGAATACCTAGCCTTCCCAAACGCAGTGATGTTTAAGTTTGACATCAGGCGGAAATAACGGTGTTCCTGAATACAGATCCAAGATGGCAGTCAGGTGTAAATGGCATTACATAATAAACTATGTATTTGACTTTTAAACCATCTTCGTGGAGCATAATATCCATGACTTCTGTCGACATTCCAACCACCTGAAGAAGGCCGGACCGTACAACGACCGAAACGTTGTAATAAATATGGCGACAAAGATGAGGACAATAGTCCGAATAATGTAAATGGGGAAAAATTCAGTAATAAAAATGAATTCTGCATGTTAACTTGTCATAAATAGGCCAACAGAAATTCCTTCAACTAGAGTGATTTTCTCTATATTTGTCTATATTTCTGAGATGAGGTATCATCAACACTATTTACATTATTATTATTGTCCTCATCTTTGTTGCCCTATTTATCACAAGGACTCATGGCACAGTGGAAAAAGGCGTTGGTTAGATCCAATGACAGTGTGAGTTCAATACCTGGTTAAGGCAATGGGGAACTTAGAGAGTTAAATTAACCGGACATAACTGATAACTGACATCCCTTAGACATGGCACGTGGAACTGGATCAGTCTAACCCAGCGAGCGAAATAAAGGGTTCAGTTCGACATTCCAACCACTTGAAGAACGTCCGAGCGTCCAACGGCCGAAACGTTGTTACAAATATGGCAACAAAGGTGAGGATGATAGTCCGAATAATGTAAATGGTGTAGACCGATTATTATTTGAATTCATGTTCTAGAAAAGTGAACTGAATAGCTATGCAATATCATTTCTTTTATATGATAAGGAATGTTTGACAATTACCTAAGACATAGTCTTAATTAACAGTGATATGATTCTAGAAAAAACATGTTGACAATTTAATAGACGGAAAATGTGTCCAACGAAGAATTTTTAAAGAAAACGGGAAATAAAAAGTACACTTGTTCTTAGAACATAAAAATGTTATTTGGAATTTCTGTGAACCAAAATGAGAAAAGAGAAATTGAAGAAATTCACACACATATGAGGGCAAAATTTCTAAATAGAAACATAAATTAACATACTTGATGAGTTTATGCAAATGGATAACAAAACAGGAACTGGGAGTGGGAATTAGGAGAGAAATATACTTTAGAGCTACAAAGGATAAGTGATGTTAAAGGATATTCATAATTTTTCATCGAGTCTGGCACAAGGAAATGTTGTGGGGATCCGTATAGTACTAGTCATCAAAAGTAGTTTGCAAATTATTATTACATGACAATACACCCGCTTTTAGTTGCATTATGTCAACATTGTATTCTTAATCAAGGTAAAAATATGTTAGACACTCAGTAGGACCGAACTCATTAGGCCCTGCGATAACGAAATTATCCAAAGATAAAGTCATCTGTCACTATTTTTTAAAATTCTTTGGATACACGGCCTAAAAACCTCCAAGAAATAGCACATCTGATGGAATAACGAAAACTTTTCGGCCAGTCAACACGCAGTATAGATTCCTCTATTCACATTTTTTATATCCATGTATTTATATACACATGGCCTAAAGATTGCATTCAAATATACAAAAGTCTTGTTCTTGAACGCAATCTTGAGATCATATATGGGATAAATCAAAGATGCCAAACAATACACTTGCTTTTCTCGCCTGTGTAGAGACATATAAGAAAGTAAGAGTGTATGAAAGAGAGAGAGAGAGAGAGAGAGAGAGCGAGAGAGAGAGATGATATAATAATCAAAACAGCATATGTAACATCCTTTTCACGCCACGGTGCGATATAGAGACCCACTCACCATGCAGTGTTAATTCCTCTGTAAAATGTTTAGATCTATAAACACTCCATCTCCGATATCACTTCACACTCAAATATAGGAAATATTAAATAATATATATATATATATACCGAGTGTCACACCAACATTGTCCAATTGTTAAATTAATTGAGTAGTAAGAATATATAATTACTCTCCAAGCTTAACAGAAAAAAAAATATATATTGTGTATATTTTGGCAGCAATTGTTCATTAATACATGTTTAATTAAATAATATAGATAATATATGAGTTGTTTGATTTTTTAAAATTGTCATCTTTGATAATTGCTTATGTAAGCCGAAAGCTAAGATTGGATTTAAACATGTGTCAATATGGTGTTTTCCTTTCGTTATTCAACGATAATGTGATTAAGCTAATACGAAAGGAACTGACTTAAAATAAATAGACAAAACTTATCTATATTATTTAATGAAACATGCATTAATATATATATATATATATATATATATATATATATATATATATATATATATATATATATCGGGTTTCGATCCTAGCTAGAGGCAACCGGACGTCTAGTCACACTGATGAGCTGTGAAACAGCGAAACAGTCTGTCTGTGGATGACAAATATATATATATATATATATATATATATATATATATATATATATATATATATATATTTCAATTTGTAGGTGTGATGAATTGGATCGTGATTACGATTCCAATGTAATAAATTATAACCATGGAATATTAGTGTTTGAGCTTTTTATATTATATTATACTATATTATATTATATATATATATATATATATATATATATATATATATATATATATATATATATATATATATATATATATCTTTATATATTGATCATTTGTTCGCATTTTGTGAAGTGGGCCGATAACTTTAGTACATTTTCGTTTAATATTGATTGTTGTAGGTTTGTCCCTAACTTTTTTGAAATCCGCCTTATAACGCCAATGCAAAAGAATTCCTTTTCTCCAAGGCAGGGAAAAAACGTACTGCTTCACTGTTGCAAAGAAAGGTCCACAAAATATAAGCATGCGGAATTTATCAGAAAAAATAGCTATGTACAAAATCGTGAATGTTTTCTTTCCTTCGGTGATGTAAATAGCTTGGCTCAAGAATTCTATGAAGAAGTTTACGAAATGTTACTGACGCCGAGGAAATGCGATCGTCCACTGCAATTTTTCCTAGTTATCTTAGCTCCGATCTGCCATTTGTGTGGCTTTTCTTCGAGGAGGGTATTATTTGTTATTCTCTATTCAAGATTCATGAAATCGTACAAGTGAGACGCATCTAAAAGAGAATAATCAAAAACTTTCTTCTTCGTGCTCCCCCTTCCACTTTCCCGATTTCGCGAGACTCAAGGTAAACAAATAATTTTGAGACACAACGTAAACAAAACTAGAGAGCAAAGAACGATAAAGATAACAGAACTGATACATTTTCGTCGGGTTTTGCAGCATTTGAAACGAAGATAGTTGATTCTGTTTTCTAATGGTTTCTTTGAGAGAGGAGAAGTTTTGAAGAGGTGGGTTTGTGGTAAGTTATCTGGCATTAAGAATAAATCTTGTTAAGTTGAAGCATGCGTGTTTATCTTTTTTCCCATTATTTATCTTTACTCAGCTCAATACGGTACACGAGCAAACGTATGGGATACATGAAGAAAATCAACTCGTTTTACACGTAATAGAGAATGAATTTAACTTGAAAATCATTACAACAGTGATTGGCGGTTAATTCCTTATAAGTGATCTTAGCTAAATAATAACAGGGTTCCTTTTATGACACACAATTCAAGGATCTATAACCCCCGTTAGAATTTGGATGCTTTTCACTCTTCATTGTTTAGCATTGATCCAGATCAGGTGGCCTTCTCCATTCTTTTTGTCTCTAATATTAAGTGATTTTTATATATTAGATTTCATAAAATTTTTGGCTCGAGAGACACTCAAAATAGAGCGTATCTTCTGAAATTATTAAGATTATGTACTTCTCCTTTTTATCGGAAAATAGTATAGCATAAGCTTAGATAGGATTAAAAAACATGCATCAATATGTTGTTCTTTCAATTTTCAATGATAATGTTATTAAACTTATCAGACAATATGAAAGGAATTTACTTAAAATAAATAGACAAAAGTTGTCTATATTATTTAATGAAACATGCACCAATGAAAAAATGCTGCCTAAATACACACACAATATATACATATATATATATATATATATTTATATAAATATATATATATATATATTTTATAAAACATACATATAACAAAATATTTCTAATTCTAACAGTTGAAATATAATCCTTGAAAATGGCTAAATGTATAGCCGAAAGCGCTCGGATAAAAAGATCATTCGGACAGTTTTTATATAATTTATCATCTGAAAAGAAAAAACATTAGATCGTACGAGAAATTATATAAAAAAATAAATAAAAGCACCTTGTCAGTCGTTTTTAATGAAACGTGCATGAAAGAAGGATTGCTGCCTAAGTACACAAATATATATATATATATATATATATATATATATATATATATATATATATATATATATATATATATATATATATATATATACGCGTGTGTGTGTATCTTTTAGAAAATACCTTTTATGTACAGCCCTCAGTGTGTCTTCCAGGCGAATGTTTTAACTAAGAAAAATAGTTGCTATGCCGATTTTCTGATAAGTCTTTTGGTGAACCTTTAAACTTTTGTACCGCCATATTGTTTGTCTAAAATTCCACATAACCAAAATGCCTGTGTTGCCCTATATGCAGGTTCATCAAACTAATAACTTTTGCTGCTCCGAGATCTCTCACTGCCTCGGGAATTGAACACTATTATTTATACGGAAAGTGACTTCAGACGATTTAATAACGAGGTTCATAATTAAAGATTTTGCCTTCGAAGTCTCTATAAAATCTGCCAAGAGATATGAATGCGATTTGGAATGCGACTGAATTTATATGTTATTACAGAAGAAGTCAGCAATCAAAAGGAAAAGAAAGAAGCAATCTACTCCCAACCCCTTCGGCAAGATGCCATAATGAAAAACGCAAAGACAGACAGTTCCCAACAGGTAAATGATACACCTGGTTTAGATTAATACGTCGAAAGTACATTAAGATGTAAGTTGCATTTTATATGTCAACGACAATACGATCCACATTTCGTTATTTGCCATTCTTAAACTTTCAAGGTATAATCGCCGTCAAAGCATTGCAGATATTATATTTTGCCAGCACTAAAGGTTCACTTAGCCTAATGCAAGGTCCATTATCTACTGAAAGAGTTTGTTTTATGTACTTAAAGGAAGTACGTAGGTGCTGGTTATGAAGATATCTTGGATAGATAACGGTTAGATCTTGACAGGAAATGGTTAAGACTCTCGGGAGTTCGTTCTGCAAAGTAACGATTCCTGGGTAAAAGTGGAAAGTTCTTCTAACCAGAGTTTGTTTAGCGGCATATCAACACCATATCGATCATTTAATGCCGAAATTTAATTCACTTGGGAGAATTAATAATTTATTTTACAAAATGGTATTGTTGGTAATTTTTTAATGAAAATTTATTGCTGGTATTTTGACTATAAAAATGTATTTTTGTACTTTCATAGTTTTAGGTTTAAAATTTTGACCATAGTTTTAGGTTTAAATATTTGACCATAGCTGGGAGTCTGACAGATCGTACCACCCCGAGTCAGACTGGACCTGGGAATAATAGCGATGAAGATGTGGTTCCTGAAAACCTCACTATGAGAGGACTTGCCGTCGGATGTGATTCATGGTATAAAGCGTGTAATGAAGCAGTTGGTGGCGATCCAGTAAGGAGATTGGCGTCTGTAACTGATATTTTATATGTCAGATTTTAAAATCATTTAGTTTCTCACCAAGTCAAGCAATAAAGCCACTAAGATGGGAGGGATTACTGGGTTTAATAGAATCTGCGACAAAAATATTATAAATGAGAGTGGACAATAAATGAACAGAATTCAAGAAGACGGAAAATGACGATTGACATTGCATTTAAATATTTGAAAAAATTTGACTCTAGATCAAGAATGCAGAAGAGAATTCTACAAGCGAGACGTGCATGAGAAGTAACGGTTATAATAAAACTTATGGTTGCATGTCAGCGATGCCAACTGTAAAATGATGAGAACTAGTTGCCAATCCAGTACTGCGTTTTAATTTGTAAAGCCGAGGGACCAAAAGCAAGAGCTCATTAGAAGAATAACTCCTCAGGAATTTATGTTTATTTGTACATTGTACTGATTTGCCCCTTTGCGATTACAAGCTTTTCGTAAACTATCATTGCCACCAATGCCTTTTGGAAAACATTACAAACATGTAATTAATCAGCTGATGACAGTCCTAAAAGAGAATTGGCACACTCTTTTGAAAAATGAAACATGTTTTGCTGGAATAAGTGAAAATGCTTAAAAATGAGTACATTGAACGAACTAAAACGGGCATTCCTTAGATAGGCTATCATTCTTTTATATAAAATGATTTGATACTTTCTTTTAGCGTAACAGAAAGCATAAATCTAATCGACACGCAATGTATTTGTGCCTCAACAAATTTTGCTGCGCTTTTTAACTTAATTTCATTGACAATATCTCGATATTTGTGCATATGCCTATTCAGCCGCATATAAGCCACTTCGTTTCATTAGCTTTCGCCATCTTGGAGGCATCACCATAATTCAATTCTCCCAGAATTTAACATCTTAGTGTGGTGAACTAGTCTAATTTATTCATACAGGCTTCCATAGAATGGATGTTATTCCCATGAAGAGAATTTTGTATGGATCGACATAAGTGGTAATTCGAAGATACAAGGAGGTGTAGTAGACAAGCGGTAGCAATTTCTGATGAGTCTGTAAAAGAAGCGTGCAATCTGGCGTTTTCCTCGTGGGAGACAACACCATTTAGATTAAATAATTCAGAACGCTTTTCATCGATTGCTCTCTTTAATCAGCCAAATTAGGTATATTATTTGCATGAATTTAACTTCTAATTCTGCGGTTAGGAGGGCGCAATACACAATACCCACAATCCTACCAGGTGCACCACCTTATTCTGATTCTATCCGGTTTTTCGTTTTCCAAGAATATATTTTACTTCAAATTGTTGTAAAAATTCATCTTACCTAGTCTGTGATTATTCCTTTCAAAAGTAGCTTTTGTCGTGTCTAAACGGGGAATTTCAAATGGTAAAAATGCTCATCAATTATTATTTATTTTAAATTGTCAAGCACCAAGATATATCAATGATATAAATTAATTTTATACATTTAAATTTAAAATAAATATGGCAGACAAACGTCATAGGATTGTAAGAAATTCTGGGATAAAATATTTTCATTACTTTGCATACGTCGTCAAGTGTCATAGCTTTCACTGAATGGTATGGCTGAAGCGTTAAACGAGTTCTACAGATACAAAAGATGCTCATAAATTGACGGGCTATCTCTCAGTCTAATCTTTGTGTTTTGAAAACAACGGATGATGATAATCCTACTCAAAGACGCGTCCCTGAGGCAATACATGTGCTTCTACAAGACCCCATAGAATCAATCAGTGGGTTTCTACTACAAAGCGGACTTTAACTACTGGTTCTGGGGGTGTGCGCATAATCTTGTGTGATTAACAGTTTTAACAAGGCCAGTTGACTCAAACACTCAGTCAGGGGCGGCTTGTGACCGCTCTAGCACAACATCGACGGATTTACTGGAACCCATTTCACTCACAAGGTTATCAGATCTACATTTGTCATGCACTTCTCATCAGTGCTCTCCACATGATGAAAAATTGACCAACATGAGATTGAACCCTTGTTTCATCGTCAAAACTTTAAGACCTAACCGTTCGGCAAAGCGTCCATATGTTAATAGAATCTTACGTCAGCCAGCGCAGAATAAGATAAAGAGAGAAAAGACATTCTTAAGTCTTGCATGATAACTTTTCCGGAGATGGTGACTCAATAAAATTGAGGTTTGAGAGTAAAACAACATTGCGTTTAAGATTAGAAAAGCTTAGAGAATCTGCCATGGGCCAAATAAGGAAAAACTGTATAGAATCGAACGAGGTTGTTTCCAAAAATGGTATAGAGGGTCACATATTAAAAGGGAGTTTTCAACGGAAGTTTTCCAAATTCAATATCGCTATCAGCAATAAAATCTAAAATCAAATAAAAAATGGAAACTTAAGTACAATATAAAGAATTAATGTATGCCTCTTACCATTCAGTTAATACACTATCAAACTCAGTACATACCACCAATACCTTTGAATAAGGAAAGAAAACCTTTAGGCAACAAGAAATATTTATGAAATTCAGGCTGAAATGACAAGAACGCACATTACTCGTCATAAAAGCTTAAGGCATAAGGAAATAAATAAAACCTGGACAAATGATAGTGAGCAAAGTCTATGGGTAAACGTAGAGATGAACATTGCAATTCACATACATTCAGCAGATGAAAAGGAAGCAAGAAGTCAATGGAGGTATAACGGATTAGGATTTTGAAACAAAATAATCCAATAAGTAATGAAATATGAAACGATCTTTCAAATGTAGAACTTTAAAATATAGATGGTTGGGTATTGCTGAGAAAGATACTCGTGAATATACTGCTGACCAAAAACTTAAGACCAATTAAAATAAAGTAAAATATACCTTTTGCGTTGTTAGACTCAACCACGTATTCGAGCAGAGCTTTAAAAAAAGAAAAATAAGAATAGTAAAAATAAAAATTAACAACTTTTTAGCATTTGATAGTGAGAAGTTCAATATAGGCTAAAGGCTAAGCTGGTCAAAAGTTTAAGATCATACATAAAAAGAAGTCTTAAAAAGAATAGAGAATGTCTCCAAGACATCTCAGTTAAGTTGCAAAAACCCTCATTGTAAATAACGTCAGAAATCCGCTTTGTCATGGTTGATATAAGTGGTTGGCATGTTTTATTCTAAGTGGGGAAGATGGCTTCGCAAATATCATGTACTGTTTGAAATTTCCTTACCTTTTTATAGATTTCCCTTGCCATCGAGCCCCCCCCCCCCTCAAAGTTTTCAGTTGTATTCAAGTCTGGCGAACATACTGGATGGTCCAAACGAATAACGTTATTAAAAAGATTATAGATTGCAGCGTTGTCCTGCGGAGAGATCCAGTTATTTCCACACAAGCGAGGGCCTTCACTCACTAAGAAGCCTCTCTCCAGCTTACTAACGTAACCAGCCGCGGTTTTACGCCTCTGTATGACCTGAAGCTCCATTGTTCCTTAGAATGAGGAGATAGCAATGCAGATCAAGAAGATAAATTCTCCACCGTGTCGTGTAGGATATATCTCCGGTCGGATATCTTTATCGGGCCAATAACGCTGGGCATTCAGTATATATTTTCTTCTCGTCAGAGAACAAAACGTTTTTCTTTTACTTTTCTATGTCCTATGTTTGGTGCTTCTCAGCAAACGTTTAAGTGAACTGTTTTGTGGCATGGGAGGATGCGTGGATTTTGAAAACTTTTATGACTTTTAGAACCTTTCTCTCAGAGACGCCGTCTTATTGTTCATGAGCTGCATTTTGCGTTCATAACGACCTCAATCTTGTTCAATGATCGGTTGGCGTCTTGGTGAACAACCCGTTCCTTCTGCCCAATGCTGACGGAATTTTATGGAGCCGTTCACATGAAATGCAGATTCCGTATCCCTTAGGGACGTTAGCAGAAATTTGGAACACCAGTTTTACTACGCCCAGTCTCAGCAACAATGGTACACCGAGAGAGACCTTGCTTTTGCAACTCTACAATTCAGTCACGTACAATATTTTAATCTTTGCCATGTGTAACGCAGGAGATACCAGACGGAGATGTTGATTATGCTTGATACAAATGATTAAATTTCGTTACGTGTTTACGAATTAAAGCTTCGTTTAAATATGATCTTAAGCCTTTGAGCAGCTAATATTTAGCGTAATATCCCAGTATTCAATTTTTCCCAATTAAATAGGACTTTTAATTTCTATTTTCCTATTCTTATTTTCATTTCTTTGAAGATCTAATAAAGAGAAGTGGTTTTATATAACAATATGAAAAACTCTAGTTTTTTTCTTTATTTTCATTGGCCTGAAGATTTTGCTCAGCACTATGTTCACAATCAAAAATAATCTACTAATAGGAACTATTGCAACTGAGTACATGATGACTGTAATGCCACTCTATTTGGATTAAATTTATTTAATTACATGTGTTAATGTTCATGAAAGTGTTAGCTATATCCTTCTCTGTTAGAATTTGGCACTCATTGACAGAGCTGACGCTGCTACTCGTGTAATCATTTTCTTCGCTCGCTGGGATAAAATGTAGTATCTGTTTTACTTATCTTTAATGGTAGAATTAACCGTTTCCTTGTAAGGAAACATTCGGCATTCATTGCCCAAACAACCGGTGCAACTCCAGCGACGCTTTCTTTGCTCCCTGGCTATTGAGCCGGGATAGGTTTCTCATCATCTCTTAAAATCAGGCCATTTCCTACTAAGGTGACAGAGCGGCGTCCCGTGACTGAATAGTCAGTGCTACTGTAGGTTCAAAGTTGAAAGATGTTTCTCTTAAAACAATCGTTTAGGAAAATAGGGTTCTCAAGCATTCCAATATTGGTGATCATTTCCGTTTTCGCATTTGGTTTGAAATATTCTGGAAATATCAACATCTTCATTATGTAATTATGTCAGTACATTTTATGTAATTCAATCGAAAGACAACAACAATGAAATATGGATAAAACTTCAGAGTGGAAAAAAGAGAAATTATTAGGTTGGTGCAAAAATAATGTCGTTTTCTCACATGAAGTTGAACGTCAAAAAACGACATTATTTTTGCACCAACCTAATAAGTAAATAAGACAATGTTTTTTAAACTGTTTTTCCCAATGCACTCGTTTGTTTGGTTTCGTTTGTTTTTTTACGGCTTATCAACCTCAATAGGTTATTTAAGAGATTTCATTGCTAGTAATATTTTCTTTCAAAAATTCATTGCTGGTAATATTTTTTTCCTTCAAAAATTCATTGCTGGTATTAAAACCTATTTTACACATTCATAATCTTCTGACCTAAGTTTGTGGAGTTAACTATTTGCCCATAGCTGCGACCCTAACAGGTGCTACCACCCGGGTTCAGCGTGAACCTGGAAACACCAACAATAAGGAGGTGGTTCTAAGCTTCTGAAAGCCTCCTGAACAGAGGCCTTGCTGCCGGATGTAGTTTATCGTCATATCCAGGACGGCGACACACACGCTTCACCATGTGTCAGAATGTCGCCCGCTTTCCAAGATTGTCCGACTCAAAAGGTGCATTACAAATTATATGCAGAAAATATTATTGAAAATATTCTTTCTTTTACTATACCAGTACATATATATTTACATGAGTTATTTTTTATAGATAACTTTATAATTTCGAGAGAAATTGAAAATGTTGATGGATGTTTAAACTTGAATGCATAACTAATTATTAATTTAATGAACTGAATAAATGAGAATTCAATAGAATAGCAGCTTATTTTATTTAATAAACGAAAAGTTCAATAAAGGGTTAGGTTATTTAAATCGATGTTATTCTGATGAAGAGTACAGTCAATGAGAAACTTGTAAAAATAAGTTTTAAGATCCTCACATCTGAAACTCTGAAAGTCCCCGCTAGTGGAATTTCTCCCTTGTTGAAAATCCTTGATCTAAGAGAAAAATATCAATATGACCTTGGGCGATGTGAAAATAATAATGCCAGAATTGTTGGGAAGTAAAGAAAAGGTAGAAACTATAAAGATATATAACCTTTGAAGGAATTATTCAAAGAGAAAAAACAATTAAAATCTTAAAGAATATGAAAAGCGAAACACATTCTTTCAGATGCAAAATATTCGAACGAGACATAGCGCACCAGAAAATTCAAGTAGATATTGAAGATGAAATAAAACATTTTTGATGCTAATCTGGATTGATATGAAGGTAAACACATATAGACTCTTTGGAATTTTTTAAATTTATTTTTACATGTTTTTTCTGATGAAAGAGCTTCTTGAGAAAAAGAGGTTTATTTCAATCAAATCAATTTTGGCGAGACATTCACATGATTTCTTTCTTTCAACTGTATCGGGGTTTTTTGGATTTTTTTTTTCAACATAGATTTTACCCATTTCAACTGAGTTATATTTAGTTATATGATGAGTTGTAATAGCGACTCACTGGTTTTGGAAAGGAAAATAGATAATGGAACTGCAAATAAAACACTGGCAAGATATTAATAATTCCAGATTCGCTAATAAATAAAAGAAATGGCGGTCTGCTGTTCACAAGGACAAAATTATTGGCTTTCTTTTCTTTACCTACAGACGAAATATGTTAGCGAATTCAACGTAGTGCTGATTACACCTGATGAGAAAACAACGGAAAAGGTTAAAATCGGAATAATATACCTCCTGCCTAAAAGAGAAGCTGCAGCTATAGATTGATCACATATCCTGCAAATGCTAAAAGAATTCAGTATCAATAGTGTGGGAAACAACATATATTTATAGGAAGAATATAATTTCTTCCGGATTAAGCAAAAAGATTGTCGACGAGAATTAAACGC
Source organism: Acanthosepion esculentum (assembly GCA_964036315.1). Lineage (NCBI taxonomy): Eukaryota > Metazoa > Mollusca > Cephalopoda > Sepiida > Sepiidae > Acanthosepion > Acanthosepion esculentum. Next base: position 121,059,597 of record OZ038488.1, on the reverse strand, counting down.
GAATCCAACGAGAACTCAACGAGAACGCAACTTGATAAACAATAGAAACGGGAGATTGTAATCATGAAATTTTTATCCCTGCATGAAGAGACAACAAAAGCCATTTAACAATGCTTCCCATGAAATAATCATTTGAATTTTTAAAATATTTCCCCAATATTAAATGTCTGAAGAATGACATGCAAATTTCTTATATCTGATCCATACAACGACGTATTTGCTGTGTTTAGTATTTACTAATTCCATATCCATATTTTTATGAAAGGTTCAGGATAAGTGCTGTCACCGTTTTCAATCCACTTGAAGATCATAGTTTCTGTTTTGGAAAACTATAACTTTATTCCCATTTCTTAAAACACTTCGTAGATAATATTGAGTTTTGTTGAATGGATTTAATGATGGTTGATCGTTATTCTTTTATCTTTTGACTTTATAATCACTGACACAAACGCATGAATATGTTTCTAGTCACCAAAACGTCGCATTTCACTTCATTAATCTAACTACATTTCTGTACATTCTATGAACCCCTAACGACTTTCCTTGAAATGTCTGTATGTTTTTAAAATTAATGTTTTTCATATCTCTATAGTCTTCTGCTAGGCATTCACTCAAACTGGTCAGGTAGGATGCTTACCTCTAATACAGGGCGAGTCAAAATTATGTTAGCACTCGTATGAAAGGAATCATTTATTCAGAGCTTACTGAACAGTCTCCACCTGTCCACCAGTACAATTGATGCACAAGAACCATTGGTCAACAGTACAATTTAGTGACTTGACACACATTTCACGGGAGATGTTTGATATTACACTTTTTATTCTGTCCTTGAGTTATTCAATGTCCCTAACGTTTTTAATATACACGCGATCCTTTATCATACCCCAGAAGTCACAGGATGTCAGATCAGGAGAGTAGCGTGGATATGGCAACCGTCCGCCACGACATATCCAACCATTTGGGAACCTTTGATCGAGATAAGCGCGATCAGTACGGGCAAAATGAGGCGTTGCACCATCCTGTTGGAAATATGCTCCTCTGATTTGTAGGTGTGTGTTATCAATGGCAAACTCTTTCAGCATTTGTAAGTAAGCATTTGCAGTCACCGTTGGCATTGTAAAGAAACATGGGCGAATTAGACCCTGTGATTCTGGTTATGTCGTATGACAAAGGATCGCGTGTATAGCAAAAACGTTAGAGACATCGAAGAACTCAAGTATAGAATTTAAAGTGTAATATCAAACATTCCCCGTAATATTTGTGTCAAGGCACTTAATTGTACTGTTGATTGCTGGTTTTTGTTCAACAGTCGTGCTGGTGGAAAAGTGGAGTCTGTTCAGTAAATTCTGAATAAATAATTCATCTCATACTAGTGTTAACGTCATTTTGACTCACCTTGTATGTATAAATATTTATATAACTCTATACTCATCTGCTAAGCATTCACTCAAACTGGTCAGGTAGGATGCTAACTGTTTCTTTATTTTTCTTACCTTTAATACAGGGTGACTCAAAATTATCATTTATTCAGAGTTTACTGAACAGTCTCCGCCTGTTCGTCAGTACGATTGATGAACAAAAACCAGCGATCAACAGTACAATTTAGTGACTTGACACACATTTCACGGGGAATGTTTCATAACACATCTTATATTTTGGTCTTGAGTTCTTCGATGTCTTTAACTTTTTTGCGATACACGCGATCCTTTATCATACCCCATAAACGGAAGTCACAGGGTGGCATATCAGGGGAGTGCGGTGTCTATGTCAACGGTCCGCTGCGACCTATCCAACGATTTGGGAACCTTTGATCGAGATAAGCGCGATCAGTACGGGGAAAATAAGGCGTTGCACCATCCTGTTGGAAAGACCCTGTTCGTCTGATTTGTAGGGGTATGTTATCGATGGCAAACTCTCAGCATTTGTAAGTAAGCATTTGAAGTCACCGTCGGAGTTTTAGAGAAATATGGGTCAATTACACTCTACACTAGTGTTAACTTAATTTTGATTCACCCTGCATATTCCATACGTGTTAAATTCGCCAAGGATTTTCGTACAGTAATTTAAACTGTCATTTACGGATTTCACCAACGATTTACCTGTGGTTTCTTGCTGTCTTAGAATATTCTTGGAACTCGTATTTTTGTCCAATCGTATTCTCAGCGCCCATCTGTAAAACCACATTTCTCTCATTTCAAGTCTCTTCTTTATATGTGAAAATATTGTCCAATATTTACAGGCCTACTATGCATCTGATAACACGGCTCTCTCTTCTTTAGTTCTAAAGAGATTCTTCTTAATTCTTTTATTTTCTGAAAAGCATCTGCCGCTTTAAATATGCATCTGCAGATTTCTGCTCCATGTCCGTTGTCTTTTACTAAAGTAGCCACGGAATTAAATTTATTTTGCTACATGATTTTGACGCCCCCAATAAGTGATTTGCGACTTGTCTATTTTGCTAACGTCTATTCATTTTGGTTTCATACCTCAAATGAATAATCCTCAGTTATTGAGTAATAAATTTACTCGGTTAACAAATTGGATGTCCGATGACTGATCATAAAATATCTTTCCAAATTAAATTTGCATCTCGTTTCACTTTATTACATAAACATTTGAAGAAAAATCACAAGGAATCGGCAAAAAATATGTTATGGGGGGAAAGATCTCTTTCAGTTATATATATATATATATATATATATATATATATATGCGTTTGCATGGATAGTACTTTATAACTCTAAGTTTCACGCCTTCGTGGTCTTCAGACAAACTGGTTTATTTCTTCAAAAGAGGATCTATTTATGCTTTATTTGATTATTAAACCAGTTTGTTTGAAGATCGTGAAAGTGTGAAACCCTGGGTTGCAAACTGCTATCTATGGAACCGTATATATTAGCTCTGTCACATATATTGAGCACTTTCCATTAAAAATCGCGCATAAGCACGTATATATATATACATGTGTGTGTGTGTGTTTGTGTGTATGCGCACGTGTATAGGTCTCTTATACATGTAAGAAATATAATATCGATATATATTATTTTTCTCATAGCTACATGTTAAATATTTTTTGAAGTATTTTAATAATAATAATATATATTGGGACTTATCAGCAGTGGGCATCTACTACCGAGAAACGAACACGGACCTTTTCGATACAACGCAAACGTCAGACCAACTGTACTACGGGCCTCGGTGACGAAGAAGACACAAACTAGACTCGATATATTGTCGCTACTCACTGAGTTCCGCAGCGATACTCATCTTGGGGCACTGTTCCGAGGTTATCTGAATACTTAGATAAGTATCGCTGCGGAACTGAGTGAGTAGCGGCAATATATCGAGTCTAGTTTGTGTCTTCTCCGTCACCGATGCCCGTAGTTCAGTTGGTATGTTGTATGAAAAGGTCCGGGTTTGATTCTCGGTAGTGGATGCGCACAGCTGATGAGTCCATGATAGGACGAAACGGCCGTCCAGTGCTTTCTGCATTCTGTTGCTGATTATTCTAGGCTCGACGAATTACTATATATATATATATATATATATATATAAAGTTCTACGAGGAAGCACTGCGGGAGAAGAAATAGCAAAGACTTTACGCTTGTATCTAGCCAATACAACATCTAATTGACATTTTTTTGATAATTTAGTACGGCGTGTAAATTAAAAAGGATAGGTAACGTAGCTGAAATCCAGGAGAACACTTGCAATGAAAGTGTTTATATAAAATCACAGGGAAATTACATGAGATGCCAGGTCAGGACTAATAAGATAACAAATTCTTTGTATTTTATCAAGAATCTCAAAGGATATAGCAGGAACAGAAGAATATATATACCAACAATATTCAAAGCATGTTGGAGAATACAGTAGGGGTTACCCAAATCAAATTTATGTCATTAACAAGAAAATATTAATGAAAAAATAAATAAAATAGAAAAAAATATGTAGAAAATAAAATAACAATTTATTCAGTCTTAGCCGCTCGTGACGTATTTTGTTCAGACCATTTCTGGTTAGATTCGTATGCAGTGGTGACGGTGCTAAAAACATGTTACTGTCGAGACATTGTGTTTTTTTTCCTCTCTTAACCACTGGGTAGCAATGTGTGAGGGTGTCATCAATCCAATTCAAGAGAATTTTCCAGAACTTTTAGGGGAATGAACTAAACCAAATGTCTCAAATATAAATTATATAACTAAATAATCGATTCTTTTTTCATAGAATTTCTTTTTTCGTACTTCTTGCTTGTTAAACTGTCTTCCGTTTTCTTGCTTTCCTTTCAACTACGATCTTCAAAGATTTAGATGTAACGTCAATTGTTGTCTTATGGCAAAATCCTATTATTTTATTGTTCACTTACTTCAATCATGTTCTCTCGGTGGCTTTTACTCTCCATTACATTTTGACTCTATACATGGACGGCCGTGGCTTAGCTACAAAAACAACAACTAAAGAGTAACCTCTTAGTGTTAAATAATAGTTACAGACTATTATTTTTTTTAGTGGCAGTGTATTTTGGCTCATACATTCTGAGGTTGATCTTTAAGGTCAGAAGGTAGAGAAAATAGGGATGTCGATTTTCATTGGCTGAACCGGACGTGGGAATGAGTTACAGATTAAGGTTTTACGAGTGTTGCTGTTCGGACGTCGAGATAACTAGACGTGTTAGACTACGTTTATGCAAACCTCTTACCCCAGTGAAGACGGGTTCTTCGAGAGTTGGTTGTTACACGTCAAAGAAAATGAACGTGTGAGATGTTTGTGTTTGGAAGCGGCTAACTAATAGGGAGTGTAGTAACCCCAACTTGATAGAAGATGTACCCGTTATCGTGGTTAATAAAATAGATTTAAAAACCCTTTTGTTGAAGTTTACTATTATCCCCGAACAAAACAACTGGCGATCCATAGAAGGGAAATAAGAAGGCAACGTTATGAGTGATTCATAACTGTCGCTCCAAGGTCAACCCCAGATTAAGGGGCTATTCAACATTTTAATTGGCGCAGTGACCAAGAGATCCTCAGAAAGTGTGGGCTACACAACATCAGCTGTCAATGTGCCTCATACTAACTTTGAGTGTATTGCCTTGGATAGAAATAACTGGAGATATTCGTG
>OZ038488.1:121039478-121049478 GCA_964036315.1 Acanthosepion esculentum | reverse complement strand
TCTTATAAGATGAAAAGCGCGGCTGCAGCAATAGAGAATTCAACAGCTCTGATGTATGTGCGATATTTTCCTTCCCATTTGCAGGGCAACAAGTCACGTCAAAAAATGGATAGGTAGCCGGCCGACATCTTGACTTTCGTTCTCTGAATTTCCCTATCATTATTTATTTTTAAAAAATACAATATATAGTAGAATTATCAACAATAAACATTATAACAAAATGACCAAAAATACATTTGATAACAAAATGACCAAAAATACATTTGATAAGAAAATGACCAAAAATACATTTCATAACGAAATGACCAAAAATACATTTTATCTATAGGTGAAAGCATACAATTGCATTCACAATGTATTTAGTTGAAGCCATAAATCATGTTCAAAAGTTTTAGATTTTTGCATTGAATAACCCATAGAGGTGTTGATATGCCTCTAAACAAAAATCAACCAACCAACCAAACACGAAAGAACTCTTTCATGACATTAATCTATATAATATCCTAGAATTTCTTCAAGAAATCAAATTATATTCCAAAATATAAATTCAACAAAACTACAACTTAAAACACGCCTATAACCGGCTTTAGTTATCATGTGCACACGAACATGTATGTACACAAAAGCTGAGTATCATCTACCATGTATTCAGTTGTGAAAGCAGAATAACATTTATCATATTTTTTATTAATTCAAAAGCTCCTAAGAAAATTAAATTTCGGCATTAAATGATCCATGAAGGATTTGATATGCAATTAAGTAAATCAAATCAGTTAATTAATAATCATCGTTTCTTCCTGAAAGAACCTGTGCCTAGTATGCCCCATTCTAACCTGTGCCTAGTATTACCCATTCTAACCTGTGCCTAGTATGCTCCATTCTAACCTGTGCCTAGTATGCTCCATTCTAACCTGTGCCTAGTATACTCCATTCTAACCTGTGCCTAGTATACCCCATTCTAACCTGTGCCTAGTATGCCCCATTCTAACCTGTGCCTAGTATGCTCCATTCTAACCTGTGCCTAGTATGCCCCATTCTAACCTGTGCCTAGTATGCCCCATTCTAACCTGTGCCTAGTATGCTCCATTCTAACCTGTGCCTAGTATGACCCATTCTAAAAATAAAGTGATTAAAATGAAATCTGAAGATCGTTGACACTGACAGAGTTTGTTGTTGCAACGTTGCAGTCCATACTGAAGAAATGCCGATACACCAGAGACCATGCAATTCAACATTAGGGGAAAATGTAACCGATTCGTTAAATCTGTAGCGCCAATAGAACAACCATCTCTTTTATTAAATGTTTCTGCAGATTCTACGCGCGAAGAGAATGCAATATGTTGAGAGAAAAAAAATGAACAACTGATGACAAAACCTCGAAAACTACGGTGGAAAAGAAAATAAGATCCGAAAATTAAAACAAGAACAATTTCTATCGTGAAATATGCAAAGAGATTAAAATATCTTTGCTGCATGTGGTCAACTAGTCAAATGAATCTCCTTTAAATAGAAAGAGCGAAATGCACGTGAAAGTTATTTAGAGATATATTCCCGATAATGAACTTGCTCGAACACAAACACCTAGTTAAAGGACATTTTGTAAAACTGAAGAGAAAAAGAAATAAGATTTCGCCTAAATTAAACTATGTAATTAAATAGGGTCTTTTTTGCCTGCTTCTCTGCTAATGATGCTGTATTTGTCGAAATCACGTACGCTGATCCCTAATCCTTATTAACAAGAGTTCTAGAACCTGGATGCTTTTAGAATTCTGTAAAGAATATTTATGCTCAATGTAAATATTTCAACAACATATTGTTACAGCTTTAGAAATGAACATTTTAAAACTATTTATAAATATACGCAAAAACATAAGGAGAGGAGTCAGGGCAAGTGAAAAAAAGTTACCGTAAAGTGGTTGATCTTAAAAACAGAGCCACAAAACAAAAGAGAAATAACTGAAATGAACTAACGAGTTATTGCTCCTGGTCTTTCAGAGGCAATCGAGGATAACATCCTGTGAGTATGTACACAATAGCTCAAAATAGAGAGAAAGCACTACTAGAGATGTGGCGGTATAACGCTCCAAACAGTAAGAGCCAGATCAGGCCGAAAATGCATTGTTTCCACATTTGGCTGACCCGTTGTCACTTTCCAATCTTGATAGAGTTCAAAAGAATCTCTGAGTCCTTGTTAGAGAAGAATTATTTTCTATTCTCCAGCCTCTCTCTCACAGGCAGAATAGGGCGAGTCTGTTACTGCTGTATCGCTACTACCATGGAAAAGTGCTTGGGCGAACTGCATCTCCTGGTTCCAACATGTCTGACGTTCACAGCTAGGACACGCCATGCCACTTACACGGAAGAAAACTACTCATATCCCCCTCGGCGAGAAGTTCCACTCAAACACCTTCTTCCAGCGAACCACTGCCCTCTGGAACAGACTCCCTGGAGGATGTTTCCCCGATCACTCCAATTTTAATATGTTCAACTCTAGAATTAATCCTTATCTTCCCCTCCTATCCATATAAACTACCCTTAACGTAACGGTCTACCTCGAGCGTCCCCTGATCCTTGTACAGAGTGAACCTGTCATATACTATAACTATGAACACTAATGGGTATGTCCCAATCCTCATAAATACGTTAGATCCTATTGCAAGTGGGTGGGGGGTATTATGCTGTCGAAGTAGTCCACCACTGAAAGTGGTTTAGCTACTTCACGCCGCTGGCGAGTATTGTATTTTGTTATAGATGAATAAAGTGTCGCTGTCGACACTGGAGTTTGAACACAGATCACCAGAGAGCAAACACAGGCGATCCCATTTTGTATAAGTTGATCACGTGTTGGTAAAGGAAATGTATATACCGGAATTAGCGTGGCGTCTAAATGATCACTATTTCTACACTATGCTCTATTACTATACGGATGGCTATTCTCTATACTATTCACTATACTATTTCTCTATTCTGATCACTATTCGGTGGTTTCTTTACGAGCGAGTATTATGAGGCACGTACTATTAGTGCGAGTGTTATTCGAAGGCGTCTGTCACCTGTATTATTCAACGGCGTTAATATAGTTGTATCTGCGATTACAACGAGCATTACGAAAATGATAACGAGTATTCGTTGACATTACAAAAGTGGCGACGAGTATTCGTTGACATTACAAAAGTGGCGACGAGTATTCGCTGACATCACAAAATATTTTGTTGATGTTATAAACACATTACCATTTCATTTCCAAGCTACGTTTTCGTTATTCCTCATTCAGTCACTTTTTCTAGGTTAGAACAGAACCTTACTGTAAAAATATTACATTTAATCTCAGAAGCTATAAAGATAATGAGTCAGTAATTTATACTGATTATTCGCTGGTAGTATTTACTCTCCAGTTTTATAGTCGATGTGATCTTCCCAACGTGCAGCAGAAATACCTTCCGTATTTTTAAGGTTGACAAAAATGCCAAGGTAATTGGTATTAAAAACATATTTCACTGTCGTTTAAACGAAGGAAGAAAATGACACCCTCCATAAGGTGAACTCTACTCGCTATAAACATAGCAGATTTCTAAGGTCTCGACATTTTCTGGCGGTCGAACGCTTCGAGGTCTTTCAGGTGGCTTTCTTTTAAGCGCTGTACCCGAGGCCATGAAATTTTCAACCCATAGCAGAATCGATTTTCTCTTCGGAACAGCATCATTCCGACGTAAAATGAAGTGATCACGAAAAGCTTTTATGTTTCAATTAAAGACACCCCAGTCCTAAAACGTTTCAAAAGCAAACGCAGAATTAGCACCAGATCAAGCCATTATGTTAACTGATGGTAGTTGAAACGAAACTTGTAAGACATTAACTAGATGAAGATACCATTGCCACTAGCAAGTTGACTAACACCAGATTAGGTGAGAGTTTAAAATGTAGAAGGTATTTCTCCTGCCCTCTATAGTACATTTACAACATTAACATCCGTGAAAATGAGGTATTGTAATTATTTACACTATTTACGTTGTTCGTACTGTTGTCCTCATGTTTAAGGCCATATTCTAGACGTTTCGGCCGTTGTACACTCCTGCCTTCTTCAGGATCTCTTTATATTTCTGAGATGAGCTATTGTAATTATTTAGACTACTTACATTGTTCGGACTATTGTCCTCATCTTTGTTGTCACATTTACAACTATTCGGTCTTTGTGCACACCGGCTTTCTTCATGTGAATTCTTTTTTTAAATTTTGAAACAAATATTCAGAAACATCAACATACAAATTAAATATTCTGGGTTCGGTTCTAGAGTGAAAAAATCACCTGAAAAAGGCCCGGGGGGTACAACTTTGTTAATGTGATAATAATAATAAAGAGGACAACATTCAAACAATGTATGAAATTGTCAACGTCATAAAAATAGACAGTGCACTCATTTTTTTTATTATATGATGATGAGAAATAACGCAATAAATATACTTTATGCCCGGATTCTTTAGAAATCTTTGAAACATCTGAACTTACAATTATGCAGAATGATGATCTCATGCTATAAGAACCATCAGTACCTACCCTTTATGTTTAGTTTGATCTGGTTTGGGTACATCAATTGCATTTCATTTGTGAGCTGGTGAAATCTTTTTACTATCTTCATTGCTTACATCACTCTGATCCGCTGGAAATAAACGAAAATAAATTATCCAACATCTTATTTTTTACATATATTTATAACATGCATAATAAATACAGAACTTCCCAAAAAGTCTTGTAAACTCATTCATGTAAATTTCATTTTCTCAGCTCAGGTGGATATATATATATATATATATATATATATATATATATATATATATATATATATATGTATGTGTGTGTGTGTGTGTGTGTGTGTGTATATATGAAGAAATATAGTCTTAAGGTGTGCTATATTTATGGAATAAAGTGATCAATATCAGAGATAGAGCGTGTGTGTATCTTATATATATATTTGCTATCTCTTCGTCACCGAGGCCCGTTGAACAGTTGGTATGACGTTTACTTGATAACTTAACTGACAGGGTTTCAATTCTAGGTAGTGATGAGTCCCAAATATAGGATGAAACGGCCGTCCAGTGCTTTCTGCATTCTGTTGGTAGGTTGCTTTCAGACTCAATGAATTACTTAATTATAATTATCAAATTATCCTAACAATTTCTATCATGTGTATATCATTGCTTGATCCGGCTTCTAATGCTTCAGTTTGAGCGGCTTGGTGATAGTAGTCGTGGCTTCCGGGGGGGGGCACAGTCCTATGGTTACAGAGAATTTCAGTTGAGTTCCACCACGGAATGTGTGAGCGAGTGGCGCTATATTGGATCTGATTTGCTACCTCTTCGTCACCGAAGACCGTTGGAACAGTTTGTATGACGTTTGCTTGATAACTTAACTGTCAGGGTTTCAATTCTCTGTATTGGATGCGCATTGTTGATGAGTCCCAAATATAGGAAGAAACGGCCGTCCAGTGTATTCTGTTGAGGTTTCTTTCAGACTCAATGAATCACTATATATATATATATGAGATTCATTAAAGCCTACTGACAAGGTATAGTGGTTAAGTTTCTTATTTTAATTTTCTTTTTTTCTGGACGTAAATTAAGTCAAACTTGTTGAAATGTTGTGTACGTCCGAGAGCTTTCGTTTATACTTTTAGTTGTTAACAAGGACGATTTTATTTTTTATTTTTAACTGAATGTATGAATTGTTTCATGTATGTATCTAGAGTTATAGGATTTTTTTTATTTTACAAACACGGTCAGCACATTGTGGCCGTGATCATATTTGATATTATTGCGTGTTGAATTTTTTCTTTTATATTGATAATACTTGCATTATCTTTAGCCTATTTTACATGTGGATAAGGCTATTATATTTGTATTATGAACGAGTATGTTGTGAATGGAGTTTAGTAGATCTCTATATGTATTTAAATATGATCTAATTTAGCTACGATCAAACAGATGTAACATGAATCTTCTTGTTATGCATATTGTAGTATATCTAATATATTTCTAAATTTGGACTGTTCAGGAACACAGTGAAATCGTAAATAATATCGCTTCTCTGTAATTTGGATCAACAAGAAGACTCAGATTAACTTAAACGGAAAATATTTAAATAAACTACGATTTCCTACCGTTTGACTAATATCAGATTCATTGGTTGAGTTAAAAGAAAGACCGTGCAAACTAAATAGGGGAAGTTTAAATGTATGTTTAAAGATGAACGAAAATAAAACAAAATATTCAGAGTTAAACATAAGATCAACGGATAAAGAACTGGAAGAAATCCTGGAATACATCGTTTGAGGAAACTAATATTAATCGGAAAATTAACCTGTTAAAACTCTTTCATAGAACAGTTCGTATGACAATCGACTGACATTTATAAAAACTTTCTTAAGAAAATAAGACTTCTCAAGCCCACTATCTTTCATCGTACTTTCTAGCAATTATGGGAGTTTTCTCCAAACCTTTTGCTATAGTAGTGTGGAAAGATAACATCTTGAGTATATCATTTTTTATTTGCCTTTTGATGCAAGTGCAACCCATTTTTTGTAAGTATTAATGTCATGTGGTTTTGTTTTATTTGGTAAATCATTTTGAATTTAACACTTTACTAATAGGCTTAACTCAGACATGTATAATTAATACGTGTCATTGATTATATATAGGTGCGAAAAATGAAAAGTAATAAATATTAATTCGGTTTAAAAGAAACTTAGAAACGCACGAAAATCAATAGACAGAGCAATACTAGGAATAGGAGAGAAAAGAGGTTTCCATGGGTCCAAGAACAGAGGAAAATTAGAGATATCATGAACGTGGGTTGGGCAAATAGCAAGAAAAAAAGATAACCGATGCACGTAAAAGTCGGTTCAATAATACGCGCTGGATAAAGAACACTGAATGAAAAATCGGACAGAAGATAAGGTTGATATGGATGATTGTGCTGGTTAAAAACGCCAGTTAAGATGGGGGAGACGTTCTTCATGGAAATAACTTGAAAGTGCCGTTATCTAGCGGTAGATAAAAATAAATCCGGCATATATATATATATATATATATATATATATATATATATATGATCGCTCAATTCTTATTTCTTAGGAGACTGCACTGTCTGGTTGGTATAAATGTAACCATATGTATGCGATTTAGTTTATGTTTGTCTGCCGTTAGCTGCCAAACTACGGGTCATGAACCATTTATAAAAAATTATTTTGAATTTTTACTTCTTCGCTTAGTTTAAATTTAACTTAGGCCATATTTGATTAGTTGATCAGAGAAAAGATCACAAACCTTATAACCACACTTCTTCTTTTTTTCGTAAAAAGAGGTTGTATTTTGCTTTTAAATCTAAATAAATAGTTCAATCGCCAGTAATTTACAATCGCCTGACGAGATACATTGATACGCTTCGAAACACGACGGCAATTGTGTAGCGATTTTTACATGTTTTCGGTGTAATATATATATATATATATATATATATATATATATATATATATATATACAAATGACGAAAAAGAACAGATTTAGAATCCACAGCTCTTTACCACTTTTATTTTAATGTTATTTTTATTTCAGAATTGTTTTACATTGCCACCCGGAAATTTAAAATATTATTTATCCCGTCATCAGGAAATGTTCAATAACTTTTGTCACAATGTCTTGTCGCTGTCGCAATGTAAGATATTTTGAAATAAAAATATCTTTATATATATATATATATATATATATATATATATATATATATATATATTTACTAATTTAAAAATATGATTCACTCCTACACAGGAATTGCCATGTTTCAAAAACAAAAGCTAAAAGCTTCAAATTCACTTATATAATTAAATTAATGTCCCTAGTTCTGTTTCATTTTCAAGCGAATTTTGGAAAAAGTTATTTTGAAATTTCCTGAGTTTCATAAGCACATACTTCATAATATTAGTTTCTAAGGTTATGTTGAAATACAATTATTTTAACAGTTCTGACCAATACCCATGTGTAGCAAATACAAGTAGCGAGATTATTAGCCTAATTCCTTTAGATTTCCCCACGGCACGGGGCTTACTCCCTACGGAAAACTTATTATGTTTCAAATAATTTTTTCAAATTACGATAAAATTTTTCATATAGAATATTCTCTGATTATTTTAGCTTCCATACTGCAGGTGTATTTTTTTTTACAAAGATATATATTCTTTGGATTTCATAGAATTTTTTTTGGACGCTGAAGATGAATTTAAAATCACTGTAAATCTTTTAACAGAACGTTTTATTATTGCTTTTTCTTACACCTGCAATATTTGCTTGTTGATCATTACCTACAAAAGAATAATTCACCTTGAAGATTTTAATCCTGTTGTCTACCCATCTAGCTAAACATGCATGTTGATCTTAGCAATTTCCATATACTTTAATTGTAAAGATTGCAGAAAGCCGAAATATGAACTCAAATGAAATAAGGCAAATGTTTAATCTTTGCTTTCAATTCTGTATCATATATATATATATATATATATATATATATATATATATATATATATATATATATACGAAAGCTTCGATAGGCTTAAAAAATATGTATCAATATTGTGATTTTCTTTCTTCGTTTAATGATATTAAGCTTATCAGACGATATGAAAGGAATTTACATAAAATAAATAGACAACACTTGTCTATATTATTTAATGAAACATGTATGAATGAAAAAATGCTGCCTAAATACACACAATTTAAATTACATGATCCAGCAGCCTATAATACTATCAATACTTGTAATTATAAATGTAGCCTTGTGAAAAGGCAAATTGAAATAGCCAATGAAAAATTGAACACCATTAATTGTCATCTTTGATAATGGCTTATGTAAGCCGAAAGCTTAGATTGGACTAAAAAATATGTATCAATAATGTAATTTTCATTCTTCGTTTAATGATAATGTTATTAAGCTTATCAGACGATATGAAAAGAATTTACATAAAATAAATAGACAACTCTTGTCTATATTATTTAATGAAAAATGTATGAATGAAAAAACGCTGCCTGAACACACACACACACACACACACACGCACATATATATATATATATATATATATATATATATATATATATATATATATGTATACATACATACATATATATCTGACAACGAAATCCAAAAGCACATTGGAATAACAAAATATACATTCCAAAAACTAAGCGACGTAACAGGAAGTAGGATAGTGGTGAAATGTTATATCCATCCAGTTAAATGGCAGTGAATGCTGGACAGTCTGCTCTCAGATGAAGAGAAAATTGCGTTTCTACAGATTGTTGCTAAAATACCATAGACAGAGAAGTTTTAAGAAAAATATAAGCAAAAGAGCAGAAAAATCTGGGCACAATGATCATGCAGGACATGGAGAAGTTGACACTTGCTGGACATATCTAGGACAAAATGGGACAGCCAGTCACCTACTTGACAAGCTTGTGGGAATAGAAGGCGAGAAGGGGTCTGGTCAGCAGAGATAGTAAAAGAAACGTTACCAAATGGAATAGAACGTTGTGCAGACTTATGATTGCCGATATCATGAAGCCTTTTTAAAACCTTTTTACCCCATATCTGGCAAGTATGCATATACACTGCACAGATATTTTTAATACCTTTGTAGCAGTACGAACTCTTTACGAATACATACAGTAAGCAATGACGAATATGGCGTTTTTAAATGTTATAATCCTCCATAGAATACAAACGACAAATCGTTAGATAGAGAAAATGGTAAGCTAAGTTTAGACGCAAATTCGTGCCATTCTTATTTTCTAATTTGGTTGGCTGAATTATATTTTAAGGCGGTGGTAGATATTTTCCAAAACAATAATATTTACATAGAACTGAACGTTGGTGATCTTAGAAGAATTATTGAAAACCGATATATATATATATATATATATATATATATATATATATATATATATATATATACATATA
>OZ038488.1:121021978-121034478 GCA_964036315.1 Acanthosepion esculentum | reverse complement strand
TCTTCTTCTCATCATTATAATGCTCTGTAGTCTACATTGAGCTCTCTCTGGATTTATATCCGCCTCAGAATTATCCCTTCCAGTCACAAACTGGCAAAACGTATAATTATATATATAAATATATATATATATATATATATTAGGAGTATAAAAAAACGTTTTTGCAGTGATGCGTTTCGTTCTTTTTAAGATTATCGAACTAAAGTGATTATGTTTCCGTGATGGAACTACAAATATGCATGAAGACGTGTAAGGATGTTGAATCTTTTAAATTTGTAGTGCTTTTAATGTGTTTGAGGAATATAGTCTACAAAATTTAATGTTGTTTCTTTTTCTTTCCGTTATTGGATATTAAGTATGCCGCATTGTGTCGATAGGTCTGCCATAAATAGCGTCAACGCGTAACATGAAAAAAAATCTTCCAATTTGTCATATATTTTCCTAAAAATGTTCTGGTACACAGAAATTTAGAAATTATTTTCTCACGCACACAATTACACACATAGACACCACCCTCCCCATATATATATATATATATATATATATATATTAAATGATTGATTGATTGATTGCTATAAGTATAGTGGAGTGAATCTTTATCTACTTTATGTATAGACCAGGGTCAGAAAATTACTTTGGAAAGAAGCCAGAATGACAGAATTTTATTGATGTGTGGGCAAAAAACAAGCACAAAGATAATACTATTTTTAAATCATTCATTTTTATTATATTAAACGTTTTCTATTGTAAATAAAAACTACTTGTATGTGTCGTTCAGCCATTCTTTGACAGAAAATCCATCACGAGTAGAATCTAAACCGAACTATCTGATACATATAAATGTGAATATGCGTAATAGTACTAAGAGAAAATAATTAAAAAAATTATTATTACCCGGGAAAGGCTTGTACTATATTGTTTCCGAAATAACACGAATATATATATATATATATATATATATATATATATATATATATATATATATATATATATATATATATATATATATAATAAAAGTATACTTTTAAGGGTAAAATTATTTAATATTAGTGATAAAGCGTATGTAAATATAAAAGTTGATATTGAATTCCACACTGAGCGGAGAGAAATTGAAGCTTGAATACAGTATTCAGGGTGTATCTTCATGAACTGAAGTTTTCAGAAATGCAGGAAACATACATAACCGTTAAGATAATAGAATAGGCCTTCTACCCATAATGCACCATTGACCAGTATACATAAATAATCGAGCCAAAACTCAATACACAAGGTGTAAAGATTGCGCTTAAATACGATAGATATATCACAGTTGGACGTTGACCTCAATGTTAATATATATATATATATATATATATATATATATGGTTTCAACAAGGAGACATCCAAAAAAGAACAACATTCCTAGGAAGAGTGAGGCCCAGTTATTGTTTATTCTTCGTCTTGTTAAAAAAGGAAACACGCGTGTCTGAAAGTTCCGACTTTAAATTCTTTCTCTCCGCGCTTGAATTTAGTCAAAAGGCTAATTTATAATTTATATTGTTATTCATTTTTATTTATATCTTTCCTCAAATTTCATTAAACGGCCTATTAACTTTGCATATCTATCTATCTATCTATCTATCTATCTATCTATCTATCTATCTATCTATCTATCTATATATATATATATATATATATATATATATATATATGTATATGTATATATATATATATATTTATATATATATATATATATATATATATATATATATATATATCAATCTATCTATCTATATATCTATCTCTATATATATATATCGATATATATATATATATCAATCTATCTATCTATCTATCTATCTATCTTATATATATATATATATATATATATATATATATATATATATAGATGGATAGATAGATAGATAGATAGATAGATAGATAGATAGATAGATAGATAGATAGATAGATAATATTAGTGGTAAATCTTCACATACATATGCAATCATATATCTAAAATATATAAATATATATATATACATAAGGAGGACAGAGTAAGGATATAATAAAAAAGCTTAAACACTAATATTCCATGGTCATAATTTATTCCATTGGAATCGTAAATACGATCCAATTCATCAGACCTACAAATTAAAAAAAATTAAAAAAAACATCTCCGGGAATAAAAAATAAAATTTAGTGTGAGTGAATGTTCTTTTCCTCTCTGTCTCTCATCTACTAAGCTTTGAGATTTTATCGTCCATTGTGTGTGTATGTCACCAAGAAATGGATACAATCCTCCGGTGTATCTTTAGTGTATCAGACTTTTGAAAATATGCATATTTTTCTCACTTAAACCGTCTTTGCCTCACCCTTTTTAAAACTTCTCTCTGTCAAATTTTAATCCCCCCTTCATCTTTAGACCTTCCTCTCCTTCTCTCGTCTGTTACCCCTCCCTATAGCTTTCATTTACTCTAGCATTCGTCCCACACTCTCATACATACACTCTCACTAAATTTTATTTTTATTCCCAGAGATGTTTTTTCTGTTTTCTTTTTGAATTTGTACGTCTGTGAATTGGATCGTATTTAGGATTCCAATGGAATAAATTATGACCATGGAATATTAATTGTTTAACTCTTTTTATTATATATATATATATATATATATATATATATATATATATATATATATATATATATATATATATATATGCAATATTTTTCATTCAATCAGATTTGCTTATATAATTTGCACATATCATGTCGATTTATTTTGAACTTCACGGATTAATTTCTACGTAACCTTACAAAATTTATTACCAAAATTCTCTTTCAAATAATTCATATTTTCTCAAGTAATTTCAGTTTAATCTCAGGCCATCTTCAAAAGATTCACGTGTTGTCTTTTGTTATTTTTTCACCGTGTAATAGGGGTAACTTTTTCATTTTATTTATTTATTTATTTATTCTTATTCTTATATATATATATAATGTGTGTGTGAGAGATAGATAGAGTGAGAGCGTGTGTGATGCGCAGACAGTACTGTTTCGCTGTATCACAGCTTCTAATCGCAACTAGAGGTACAAAAGCGTCAATCCAGCACCGAGTTTATACCCGTAAACTATCTTCACTCGGCAGAGAGAAACTGCTAATTCTAGCCTATTGATTTTACGAATGTAAACAAACGCCAGTCAGCCAGAGTGCTCGTATTCATTTTACTGAAGAGCTTTGCGATTTAGCGTATGAGGTTTCTGCTTGTAGAATTAGGTTGTCTCCCAAGAGTGTTCAACTGAAATATCTTTTCAAGATCTTAATTATGTCATTCGCAGACAGTACAGTTTCGCTGTATCACAGTTCATCAGTGCGACTACATATACGATATTAAATCTTTGCTGCTACAAGCATTTAAGAACTTGTACCCAAATGTGACTTTATTTATTTTACATTTAATTCTCTTACATAAAAGCCTTCTATGACTTTTAGTTTTTACTTATTATTATTTTCATGTAATATAGATGTATTTTCAACTAATATCTATCTAAATTGTGAGTTTGAGCATAAGTGTTCCTTTAAATGCTGTGAGTTATAAATTTTTTAAAGTGCACACGAAGTTTATGGACACCCTGTGTGGATTATGCATAATCCGAAACTTACAACCAACCCCGAAAGGCCAAGGATTCATCGACATTACTATCAGTGCCAGGATTTGGTTGCAGGGTTACTGTATATTCGAGCACCTTGACAGTTTCTTTCACATATCTGGGTTGAAAACCAGAGACGTATTCATTCCTACGTTTCTAGGTAAGTAGCTCAAGCAAAGCCTGTCCGTCTCAAAATGAAAACAAAGCCAACTTAAGGCTTCCCTGTTCGTGGACATCATTTAAGGAAGCCCTCCGCCCAACGATGTCGTGCCATCAACGAATTGGCTGCATACTTAGAAATATAATCTAGTCTACCCCATTGAGATAAATGACCGTTGGCCCTACAAGAAAGGATATCTGTCATTTGACAGAGCTTCTTTTTAATCACACTGGGTGTCTAGCAACTAATCTTGCCAGAAAAAGGATGCCGGGGAAACAGGTTTAGTCGCTGATAGCTCGACAGTACAACAGGGTGAGATAGTAAATGTAATACCTGTAGGGCGAACGGATATAAGAATATATTGCTCCAGAATTTCTCATAATATGATGAATGATGAAAATGCCTAATCGCATGTCTTAAATTGTTAGAAAAGGCCGAGAAAATAACAAGTACTTCGTGTTTTGAGAATTATGTGGTAGCGGTGATTTTATCGTTCAACAAGATCTAATGCAAGGCAATTTTAAAACCTAACATCGATGTTATAGCAAGTTTAACAACCAACAATTGTATCTCGTTTTGAAAATTTGAATGAACTATTTTGCAGTCTGCACATTTTCGAATATAATTGCAGAGAAGAATGCAATAAATTATAATTTCCAATGCTTTTGTGTTTTCTATTCTCTAACCCAACGATCACTTCAGTTTCACCAGAGTCTCTGAGGAAGGAAACAATACCAAGGCTATCTAATTAAAATACGTTGATGGAGGAGGAAACGCCAAATCGAAAGAAGAAGAAGAAGAAGAAGAAGAAGAAGAAGAAGAAGAAGAAGAAGAAGAAGAAGAAGAAGAAGAATGTTCCAATTGTTTGTCACATAACAATTACATCTAAGTATTGGAAAATAATGCAGCTATTTTGGAAAAAGAAAATCCCTGAAAATGGAGAAAATGTATCAATTGTTAGCAATTAGTAGTCAGTCTGACGTTGAGTGGTATTTTTCTGAAAATTATCACCTACTCAAAAGGAATGTTCTTATTATTTGGACATTGGAATATAAAAGAAATAAAGAAAATGGTAGCATGCTAACTGGAATTCGTATATTAACCAAGCCGGCATTTTCTGCCTTTTTTATTAATATATTATGAAAGTATGAATTGATTTTTCCCTGATTATGTTTTCTCATAAGATGTCTTGATAAGTATTTGTGGTTGACCACGAAATTTTTTGTCAAGAAAGATTATTACAGTATCATTATACCATAACTTTCAATAATATTTGTTCATAGAAATTGAAGGGAAGATTAAAACCTGCTCATGTTATACAGATATTGCCACTGAGAAAGCATGGAGTCCTTACTAAGTCTTAGGTTAGACATGCATCACTAAAACTATATCTGCCTTCCAATTAAAAAAAAATAATATTTTTAAATATTTGTAATTCTTTTAGTCAAGTGAAAATTTGGCAGCAAAGTTTTATAAGTTTCCATCTAATGTATCTTTATATATTTTTTAAGCATTTCACCCCAAGCAAGGCGGGAAGCACGCAAGGGGTTACAGAGGATTTGGAGCGAGAGTAGATAGGAGTCATAGAGAAAAGGATGAGGAGAAGGATAGTGGATAGATCAAAGCAATTGAGTATGTCGATTGACATTACATTGGAATAGTTGGAGATTATAGCTATCAGGGAAACAGGAATAGGGAAGGGAGTTCCACAGGCGAGAGATGTGATATATAAAGCTATTGGAGTAGAAGAGACGACTACATTTAACAGTTTCAACAGTGAATGGGTGAAAGCGGGATGCCAGCCTCGTAGGACGCTTGAATTCACGAAGTCTGGGAACCAGCGAAAGCAGCTCATCGGAGCAGTTACCATGAAAGTATTTGTAAAAAAGACAGAGAGAGGCGACGGTACGTCTGTGAGAGAGCGACTGCAGACGAGATGCCAGATCAGGGCCAATTACATTGCATATCCGTCTCTGGATCTTATCAACAACCCCGAGGCAAACAGAATGGGCTCCAGACCATATATGGCAGCAATACTCCATGCAAGGGCGAATTGTTGATTTTTAGATTTGAAGGATCGATTCAGGGGAGAAGAATTTCCTGGCGAAAAATTAGCTTGGAATAATGATTCGAAGGTCAATCCGATTCTTAAACGTTTTCTCTAATTAAAACAGAAGTAATTGTGCGAACGCTTAAAAATATACACAGACATCTAAAGATTATTAAATCTATATTCATCATAATTTACTTCCTTCTAAATTTAAATCAAGTCATAGATGTCTTTAACGGTTTTCTTAGGAATATATAAATTGGCTCAGGATCATTGAAGTAATTCTATGATTTGATTGCTCCTTGAAATTCTTGATACGTAACCACCGTTTTGCTGCATTCTGGGAAGCCAATTTACATAGAACGTTTTAGTCATACGTTTTCACTAAACTGCAGGTACTTCCATTACTCACCTGAAGACTTTCAGAGTTTGTCAATACTGCTTATTTTATTAACTTTAATGGTGTATTTAATCTATTTGGCCTTATCTTCATTCCCAGATGGACTGCCACTAACATAAGTCGCTATTGATTTTTGCAACAACCATTGTCAATAACTCAAAAATCTGCCGTTGCATTTAACATTTACCAACATCCTATTTTCAAGATGTTCTTCTAATAAAAACAGAAATTCTATGACAGTACTTCGCTTTCTACGTGTGCCAATAGTGATACCTATTGTCAAAACGGAGAGTGCGTTGGGTCATTTAAGGTAATTCAACAACATTTTCATACAGGCTTCGACTAAACATTATGCATTATAGCTGAAAATGAAAGGCTGTATTATAGTGACTTCAATGTGTGGCGTAGATGTGGCACAAGGTCAAAAATATGAAGCAACCAGTGAGGAACGAACTCACGACTCAGCCGTAGATTGTTGTAACGAGAGAAGCTTGTTATTCATTACACCACGTCGAGATGCCATTAGGAGATCTGTATAATGATTTGAAAATTAATTTACAACGAGCATAACTGTTAAATGCACCTTCGTATTTATGTATCTGCCACTGTACATTTATAGTATACATACACACACACACACACACACACACACACACATATATATATATATATATTCATATACATATATACATGTGTGTATGTGTGAGTGTTTGTGTGTGTGTGCAGATTATATTTTATGTCATAAAGAAACAATTTATGCAAAGACTTAAATGGCAATACTCATGTGACTAATGGCGAAATCACTTCGCTAACAGAACTTAATGAGACATTAACTTAGTATCAATTACTTGAATAATACCCTCCTTATATTCGTGTTATATGTACGTATGGGAAAATTGTACCCTGAAGATGAAAATTTGAAATTGTCGAAACTACTTGGCATGTGTCTTGCGCATATTTATATTTAATGCTTTATATAAATTGTTTCTTTATGATATATATAAATACATACATACATATATATATATATATATATATATATATATATATATATATATATGATCAGTGAAAACCTGAATAACAACGTGTGTGTGTGTGTGTGTGTGTGCGACCACAATTTTTATAATAATAAAATTTATGTATATAACAAAGATGTTATTTTCACTGATCATATATATATATATATATATATATATATATATATATATATATAAATTCAGTGAAAACCACAGCTTTGATTATAAAAAAGCTGTGATTTTCACTAATCTTATATATATATATATATATATATATATTCACTGATCTTATATATATCTATATATATATATATATGTATATATATATATATATATATATATATATATATATATATATATATATATATATAAGATCAGTGAAAATCACAACTTAGTTATATAGATTATATTATATTATAAAAATTGTGCTCGCACGCACACACACACACACTTTGTTCATCAGGTTTTCACTGATCTTAGATATGTATATATATATATATATATATATATATATATATATATATCAATTGTTATATACATTATATAGCATTATAAAATTTGTGCTGGCACACAAACAGACACACACACATGTATATATATATTCGCACACACACAAACACACACACACATACACACATGTATATATATACTCGCACACACACACACTCACATATATATGTATATAACATAGCTGTGATTTTGTTGTCTCTTTTTTTTTCTCTTCCCTTTCCTTCAATCATCGAAATTTATTTTTTATACTTTCCCGCCAACCCAATTTCTTTCTTGTCCTATTTTCCCAACGTTGCTTTCACTTAGCTTTACCCACTTTAATTGCTTCTTTCCTACTGTAACGCGTCTTTAATCCACCGGTTATCTGGCAGCCATTACCGGATATCGAATGACAGAAAATCTCAACACGCCTTCTGTTATGCACGAACCGATTTCCGCAAACTATTTTTTTCTTGATTTCAAAAACGTTTCATTTTTTTTTCGCCTTCATTCATTCCATCAATACGTTTTCAATATCTTTCTCTGTGAACTTCTGTGGCGAGGATTTATCAATATAATACACTGATTTATTGGAACCTTCTTCCTTATTGCGGTCTAAAATGATATTGTTTGCGTTCTTTTTATTCAAGTGTTTTTTTGCATTCGGTAACGTTGTCGGAATCTAAAACAAAACCCAACTGTTATTATTCTTATATCCATGCAAGACGTATTGGCCATTTCCTCTTTTACTTAAAATATTATATTCTGGTCCAGTGGAACGAATACAAACACCCTCATGCGTTTCAATTATCTAAAGACAATAAAACAGAATTAAATCAAATTTTCTCGATAGGAGTTGCTATTTTGGAACTCAAGTTCAAATTATTTTATTTTTTGTTCTAAAATAGTTTCTACGGACATATTTTTCTATCTGTTTTGACTTGATCTTCCCACGTCTCAACCAGGAGCTTCAAGACGATTTCTTTTTAGATTTAAAACGCTAAATTTTATCCTGTAATTTGTAGAATCGGGAAAATGTTCAAAATTGGAGCAGAAATGTTCAAATTCAAAATTCTAAACATTTATTAGCAAAATGTGCAAGTTTACAATTCCATGAAACTAAAATTCATAAAATTGTACTCTTCTAAAACTTCCGTTATCAGAAGAGATTAAATCTGTGGCAGACATAGCAATAACCAAGATTATTATTCCCTCATAATTCCCTTGTTTTGGGACTTGCAGAGATTTGCGTTGCCTGTTTATTTGCAGCTTTCGACATCATTCCAAGTACACCAACGACTGCATATATTGTGATTGTTTTGAGTTGATACAACCTGCAAAATTCAATTTCAAGATTCTTGTATGACAGCCTGCTTTCAAAATGATTTGTAACGAAAATATCAAATCGATTAGTATCTGCTTCACTCTTTGCAATGTGAAGTGCCAAAGAGATGTGTGAATTGCATTTTAAACAATATATGGTGGTGTATGTTGCCACATGTTCATTCCCTGAGGATAACCAAATGTACGGTATATTATCCAGTGTATTTATTGGGCTGTTTCATCGTGTCATGCTAAATAATCTGTTGCTGTCCACTTGCTGCATCCAGAGATTATGTAGTTAATTGTCTCCAACTGTTCTCCAAACATACGACATAATTAGCTGATATCAATTTTCACAACCTCTACTAGTAATTGCTTGTTCGACGGCAATAATCATGATTATCAACAATATAACTTATATACAGTTTCTGGCTTAAGGCTAAAACAAGCCCAGGACTAATGGTAACCGTTTGATCAATATTACAATTGTTTGCTCTATTAGGCTATTTGCCGTGTTTTATGTGCTCCCGTTTTTCTTAGTATGTTGGAAGTCAATTTGCATAGGTTTTATTTTTATGTCTTTCACAATTTCAGTTAGAGACACATATTCTTCATTGACTTAATTTAGTTTCGTGTGGCTTGGTTTCTTTTACGGCATATCAACACCTCAATGGGTTATTTAATGCCAACAAGATTTTTATTGCTACTAATATTTTTTTTCAAAACAATTATTGCTGGCAACATTTTTTTCCTTCAAATATTCATTGCTGGTAATAATTTTTTCTTCAAACATTAATTGTTAGTAATATTTTTACAAAAATGTAAAGCTGGTATTAAAGACTATTTTTATACTTTCATAATGTTTTGACACCAGTTTGGGGTTTAACTATTTGTCCATAGATGGGACCCTAACATGTGCTACCAACCTGGGTCAGCGTGGACATGGGAACAGCAGCAATTAAGAGGTGGTTTCACGCTACTCAAATCATCCTGAACAGAGTCCTTGCTGTCGGATGTTGTTTATAGTCTTACCCAGGACGCGGATGTAGTTTATCGTCTTACCCAGGACGCGGATGTAGTTTATCATCATACCCAGGATGCGACTTAATTTGGATTTCTAGAAACACCTCTGTATTATAATTATTATCTTATTATTAAAGATATTTTCTTGTCGATTTCTGTTACGAAATAGTTGTAAGATCTCGGTACAGAAGATGCGTAATATTTACGAGCAAGATCTCTATTAAGTAACTCTATAGAAGAATTGACAGTAGGTTTCTCTCTCTTCATATTAAGAA
The DNA here is from genome assembly GCA_964036315.1 of Acanthosepion esculentum. Taxonomy (NCBI): domain Eukaryota; kingdom Metazoa; phylum Mollusca; class Cephalopoda; order Sepiida; family Sepiidae; genus Acanthosepion; species Acanthosepion esculentum. The sequence continues at coordinate 121,024,119 of OZ038488.1, read as the reverse complement.
TATTATGTTGTGGCGCTATGCAAGTGTCTTACATAAGCCTAATGAAAGATTTCCTAAAGTCAGCAAGAAAACAAAAGAGAGGCATTCCAAAATCCCTTGACGAAAGACAGTGGTGACAGAATTGAAAAACGATGGCTTTCTAATGGAGATACACAAGACAGGTTTCTCATATTCATAAAATAACATATATATATATATATATATATATATATATATATATATATATATATATATATATATATATATCGATGTTTTCAATAGTATTGAGCATATTTTTTGCAAGAGGATTTTTATTAGAGACAAAGCTGTCCACTTTAAAATCATTAAAATTAAAAAAGATATCCAAAATAATATTAACACGAAATTGCTTTCGCTTCCCGAGGTCAACTGCTGGTGTATTAACGATTATTGCTGATAAATACATATATTTATTAACACGCACACACACTAACACACTCACACATACAAACTCACACTTACACACACACACACACACACACACACATACACACACACACACACACACTTATATATATATATATATATATATATATATATATATATATATATATATATATATCATGTATCTGGATGTTAAAAGTTGGTGTTTGGTTGTCAGACTCAGTTGCAAGATATTCCAATGACACTGGCGTCCTCAAAATGCAAGTTCTTTCTTGATTTCATGACTCAGTTTATTATTATTATTATTATTATTATTATTATTATTATTATTATCATATATTATGATTATATAATATTATCATATATTATCATATAGTATGATTATATAATATTATCATATATTATCATATATTATGATTATATAATATTATCATATATTATCATATATTATGATTATATAATATTATTATAAAATATTATTAATATTGGCACAACTCTATAATTAATGTTACACACTTTTTGTCAGCTGCCATGGATAGTGATTATATAATTTTCAACTCCTTTTTGCGTTCTTTCATTTCTCATACCGCTTTGTTTCGCTTCCCAGTGTACGGCGATCCCTACCTACCGACTGTATATACCCTTTGAGTCAGCTGATTGCATTTACTTTATAATGTAATCTATGTTTATCCTATCACAACAGCTTAAAGTCTGTTGGTTGGGATCGACTGACAGTAAATCTTCAAAATCACCATTTCGTCATTTCGCTCACTTCGACAATACAATCGCGATTCTTTCTTATTGTTCATATAATGTTTTGTACTTTCAAACAGTTCTCCAGCCTTTAAGCGGTGTTCATTTTCTGTCTGCAATAAGAACTATCACGTTCCGCCTGATATTATATTTAGTCTGTTGTTATATGATGTCATGATATACACTCCAGGTGGGACTGAATAAAATGACTAATGTTCTCTTTCAATTGTAATTGCAATGTCTCCAATGCAGTTTTTCCATTCTATGATAATTTCTAGCATCCAATTGTAACTGTTTTATGCATGTCCGAGTTAACTGATCACTTTCTAGACAAAAACTGTTCTTATCCGGTCAGGTGTTACTTCATACCGTTTAAGTTACAGTATGCGTTTTTAGTATTATCAATTTTATGTCATTTTATAATTTGTATATTTTTAATAAGTTTCATTGTTTTTTGTGATTTTTTAAAATGTTTCTGCCTCTATTTTAAATATTCTATATGACTGCTCACCTATACAGACCTCATGACAAATTTATAGATAATTTGGAAAGTGGACTGAAGTTTTCACACAAGAAAAAGAAACTACATTAACTTTTAGTCTAATTTAACAGTGAATAAGGATTAAAATAAATTAACATGTAATAAAAGTAATAACAACTTATAACTACAATAAACTACTACTAATATTTAAAACAATAAATTATAATAAAGAGATAATAATAACAATAATAATATTCCTTATTGTTGCTATTATTTAATAATAGTAGTAATAATAATAATGATATGTAATAATAATAACCCATAATAAAATATATTAATATTCATATTTATTATTTTTGTTATTATAACGATGTTAATAATATAAGTAATAATAATAATGACTTATAATAAAATATAATAATAATCATATTATTATTACTGTTATAATAACAACAACAACAACAACAACAATAATAATAATAATAATAATAATAATAATAATAAT
>OZ038488.1:120979478-121019478 GCA_964036315.1 Acanthosepion esculentum | reverse complement strand
TAGAAAAGGCAGAGGGAAGCTACATTACGGCGGTGGGAAATGAACTGAAACCGAAATTCCAGGTCGGAATCAATAACATTGCCGATTTATCTTTTGATTTTATGAAGAATCTCTAAATATATGACACGACCACCAGATCAGATTTGTCAGAAATTTTCAAAGCAAGAACGAATGGTAGACTTATAAATATGTAAAATAGGTTCTGGTTAGATAAATAGTCTAGCACGACACAATGAATCAAATTTCTTACTAGAAGTCCTAGTAATTGATTCAATATAATGTTTCCACTTCATTTTAGCTGAAAACGTAAGTCCGAGGTAGCGCAATAAGTCGATTCCACGGAGGTTAGCATCAGTCATACTGATGGAAGTTAAAAATAAGGTGCTCTTAGATGATTAAAAAAGAGATGTTTCGTTTTTGATGTGTTCAAATTAACAAACCCGTCATTGACTCTTTTAGCAACAGATTAGTCCTTTTTTATGATCAGCTGCCAATTTGACTTTAACGAACCTATCAGACTTATTATTAAAACATGAGTAAATAGTTTTGTCTTCAGTATAGATATCAAGCTGAGAACTGATGACATCTAGTAGGTCATCTATGAAAATTAAAAGCAAATTAGGTCCAAGAATAGAGCTCTAGGGAAGAGCTGTATTTATGTCAAACGATCTAGAAGAGTAAGCTTTCTGAAAAACTTTCATTTCGCAACTTGATAAGAAAGACTGAATCACTACAAATATTTGTCTATAAATACAATAATCATTCAACGTTTGAAGACCAGCATACCAAACTCGGTCAAAAGCCTTCGAGCTTATCTGAAGCTTAGCAGACACTTTCAACAATAATCTTTAACATATCAGCAGTTGACCTAGAGAAACGAAAGCCATATTGCTTGTCTGAAAGAATACCCTGCGATATAAGATGTTCAGCCAATTCATAGTTAATTAGAGCCTATAGTACTTTGACAAATAGAGGTAAAAGGCTAAGAGGCCGATAGAAGGATCTAAAGATTCATATTAAAAGTCCTTTTCGCCTGAGTTCTTACAGACTGGAACTACAGAAGAGGGTTTTCAAGATGCGGGAAAGCATGAAGCAGCAAGACATTTATTGTAGATTTTAGGAAGGACGGGAAACAACAAGGAGGATATTTCTTGAGGACTATTACAGAGATGCCATCAAATCTACATACTTTGAGAAGATCCAGTTTAGATACCATCGCCGGTCTTATATTCATATCAATCAATAGAGTCTCAGTTCTCAGTGAAAAGTCAGGTAAAGTCACTCCAGATAAGTAAAGAGTATAATTCAGAGATAATGTACGAGCAAAGCATTCTGCTTTATCATCTGAAGATATTAACAACTCTATGAAGAGAGGAAGCATAAAACCCTTATTCATATTTAACACAGAATTACAGATCCTCAAATAAACACGTGAACAAAACGTTTTAAAGGCGATATGAAGAATCCAAATATCAGTAAAGATATAATTAACCTCTTTGAGGGCACGTTTCTAATTTTTTCGAGCAGTCAAAAATAGGCGCCTGTTGGGATCGGGATTATCAATCCGGTACTCAGGAAAAAGTTATTTTTATAGGCTACACCGTCTGAACAGGCTGGTTTGAATCAAAAATAATATTGTGGTTTCCAAGACGGTACAAATACATCAATGCCGGCTTTAACTCAAGAAGAAACCTCTGTGGCACAATTCTTAATAGGAAGGTTACAAACATTAATCCAAGGGTCGTCATGAATAAAGTCACGAAATTAATCGAAATCAGTACGCTGGTAACAGGAAGGAGTGATGCCCTACAAGCGATAGGGGCGGAGGTAAGTAACAAATCAAGTAAAGAATGTTGCCCAGAATTATTAGGGATACGATTAAGGAAATCCTCTATTTACCTGAGCAACGGAAAAATTTAAACTCTGAATACCGGTAATATCAGTAACATTAGAATTCTTAAGCCACTTGACGTGATAAGTATTAAAATCACAAAAACAATCGCAGGTGAATGTAGAGAAAGAGCCATTTTTATATTATCAGAAATTTTGTTTAATATATTACAGTCCTGAGAAGAAGGAGAGCGATAAAGGGAAAAGAGATAGTTTCTATCATTTAACACACTATTAGAGTGCTGCCAGTAGTCACGACGGGCCTCTTTCTATCAATAAATAAGTACTTTGCCTCTTTGTGGGCACATTTAGAATTATTGCAAGCAGGCATAAATAGGTGTCTGTTGTGATCAAAAATATCATGCAGATACTTTCAGAAAAAAAGGTTATTTTTTGGCTATACCAGCTGAACTTGCTAGTGTGAAGCAAGGATACTATTGTGTTTTCACTTTGTAGTCAACTGTTTTCACTGTTTTAACCCAAGAAGAAAACCCTGTGGCACAATTCTCAATAGGAAGTTTTAAGAATAACAATCCAAGGGCCGCCATGAATACATCACGAAATTTTTCCAAATCAGTACGCTGGTAACAGAAAGAAGTCTTCTGAATAGGAGGTACCTTTCTAACAGACGACTCAAAATTATTATCAATAGATATTACAGCGTGATCCGAATTGCCAAGAAGATAAAGTTGTGATGCTTTACAAGAGATAAGAAGGGCGGTAAAGAATAAATGCAAAGAAGAATGTTGAACATTTTAATATGTTGAATGATTGTTAAATGCTTATTCTGATGAAATTTTCAAGGTTTTTAATAATCTTGAAGCAAAATAACCAATGCATGGAGTCTGAGGTTTAGATGGATAGGCATGGTGCATTAATTCACAGTGCGTTGCGTGAATCTGGATCACGAAGGTGTCATTTTCCGGAGACACTTATATTACTCTATTGTTAAATTAGATGTATTTGTGACGGTTTGATTGTGGGCCTTCGAGAGACTAAATTGCCTTTTGGATAATGACTACATATTAATAATGTTTCCATATTCCCAGTAGTTGTTAGATATACATTCTTACATCCTTAGACCCTTTTCTGGACAGCCATATATAAGTGTCTCTCGGAAAGTAATATCTCTTATTTAATTTCATGGAAATCATAATAGCTATAAATAGCAGACAGCGACCTCTGTGTGGACAAAGTTATCGGCTCGTAAAAAAATCTTTTCCCACACATTTAACAATGTTTATCCTGTCCTTTTGGCTGTAACGAATAAGAGTTTATATACGTCTGCCTGTAAAATGGCTTGTCACATGTATCACTGTCAAAACTGATTTTAATATCAGTCTCTGTTCTCCAAGACTATAGTTTGGGTAATACTAAATATACAAAAAAAATGAGTTAGTAGTGAGTTGATTCAACAGCTTCTATTCTACCACGAAGCGTTGAACCTACACCTACAATCATTGCATCAGTTAAAGGGGCGGCTGTTCCAGTGGAATAATTCCTGCCCAAGCGTTACCCGTGCTACTCGATAGGAAATGAATGACATTTGACAAGTTCGCTGGCCAGTAAAGCTATTGCACATGGAACATGTACGGAACAACATTTGGCACAATCGATCCGCCTAATAATTTTGCGGTATTGGTGACGCCATACAAGAGAAATGGAACAGTATAGCTCAGGATAGTATTCACTGTCTGCAATATTGTAACTGTTATATTGATACGTTCTTATATTGGAAACACTGAAAGTATTCACCTGAATATTTGGACAATGCAGTTATATAATACATCTTGGCTAATACAGGGATAAACTATTTGGTATACCATCATCAACATGAGCGTGTTTGTCAAGAGCTTAACTACCGACTAATCATGTGCCGTGTCACAGGCTGTGCACATATTGAACGCTTATGAAATCGATCACATTATAAACTTATGATGTTTAACACCTAAACTGTTCAATTTCGTTCAGATAGACTTAGTAATTTTCAAGATAATTGCTTTTAAAATGATGTCAATCTTTTGGGACACCCAGTGCGTGTGTGTGTGTGTGTGTGTGTGTGTGTGTCATTTTATTAATTACTTACTGGCATACATTGACCGCCGACCTCTGCTACGACTTTCATGTGCTTCAAGCCATCGGCAACTACTTTTCTTGAAAAAACTATCTCAAGATGATACAATGCGGGTAGCTGACTTAAAGTCACGGATTTTATCATCCGGCATAATTTATGCATTTATATAATTTATAATTCTTTATACAAGAGTGGACGGAACTCCTAAAAACCACCGCCAACAGATTATCCTGAAGGCCGTTATCATTTTCTTCTGCCCTTTGGTGACCCCGGCATTAGAAGCGATAGAAGGTCTGATGATTGTTATTATAATGATGATTATGATGATGATCTGTTACTATAAAATTTATATTTATTGCGTGTTTGAGTTGATATCTCAGAGGGTCTTTTTTCATACAGTGGAATCAATGCCAAACAGATGAGAGATTATGAAACACAGAAAGAAATTCCGCCTTCTCAATATCGGTTGAAATTAATTTCACTGTTTAAACAAACACGGATGTCGACTTAAAAATGTCTATCCATTTCATATAATCATATAATAATCAACTCTTCCTTCTATCATCATATCAACGTCTTTTTATCTCGCTTAGGTAAATGTTAGCCAATAATTTCGTATATCCTTGCGTCCATAAAATAATTTCCTCTCAGCATATACCACGCACACAATTCGATACTGAGTACATATATATATATATATATGTATATATGAACATATATGGTTGTCGGTATGGATATACAAGTGAGATTTTGTTTTTGCTATAGACACAAGTGTATTATAATTTTGGTGAATAAAGGTATAAATATATCTTACTTATGAACTTGAAAGTAAATACATGAGACGTGATTTAAACTTTCCCAAAATAAATTCTTAGTTACAAACTTACTTTTCAGTATTTGACCCTTTTTGGTTTCGGAGCTTTTTTTCCCGCCTCACTCCGAAGACATCTTGAAGTAATTTGATTTCGTTTTCATTCTAAACTGTTCTATATTTCGCCCGTTCTTCTTTTTCTCGAAGAAAAAATAAATTGGCTGATTCTTGACAGTCGCATTCAACACCAAATTTTCTCTGCCTGTTCAGCTTGACAAATTATCTGCCCTGTCAAAATACGAAATCTATATTGCTGAGAACAGAAATGGAAAAATTACTAAAAATAACAATATTTTTAAAAGATAATAAAATTTTATATATATATATATATATATATATATATATATATATATATATATATATATATGTATGTATGCATATATATATATATATATATATATATATATATATATATATACATATATATACACACACACACACACACATATATATATATATATATATATATATATATATATATATATATCTCCATGAGCGCGTGTGTGTTTGAAGATTAAATACGTTATATCAAAAAAGTATAATTTAAAATTCAAATGTATATATACACATATGTAAGCATTTCTTGAAACATTATATAAATTTTTAAAAAGAAATCTACAATTCACCTATATCAAATGTTTCAGATAACAACTCAAAAGTTTGTAGATGTGTATTATGTACTTATCCACTGCTTCTATCTAAAATTACATACACACACACACACACATATACATATATATATATATATATATATATATATATATATATATATATATATATATATATATATATATATATATACATATATATATATATATATATACATATATATATATATATATATATATACATATATATATATATATATATATATATATATATATATATATATATATATATATAATAAATTAACTGATTTAAAATGTGGTTTCTTTGCTACACAGGAATTACCATGTTTCAAAAACCGAAGCTAAAAACTTCACATTTAATTAGAACACCGGATTATATATCTTATTGTTCTTTCCTTTTATTACAATATATATATATATATGGGCGCTCGCACACACACACACACATATTAAGATTATTCATTTATATTATTTTAGAATAAAGCATTTTAATAAAAATATTAGGTGTTTTGCTTTTTCATTTTATATTACCGTATTTACTTGATTATAATTCGAGGTTTTACGATCAGTTTTTTCGCAAATAAATAGGGCATCGTACTTTACACTGTTATTTTTTTGAATACGTTAAAAATTATGGATTTTCAGTGCGCGGTCGCCCGATACAAAATGAATTATTTTCTGGAAGGGAATTGAACTTAATGTGAAAGAATTCAGGGGGCGTACTATACATGAAGTCATTTGATGCACGACTATATATATATATGTATATATATATATATATATATATATATATATATATATATATATATATATATATATATATATATATATATATATATAAAGAAAGAACAGTAAGATATATAATCCTGTGTTCTTATAGATATTTTTATTTTTGCACAATAGTTCTGAATGTAAATTTTCAGAGCATTAATATTATAAATTAACTGATTTAAAATATAGTTATTACTGTGGAGCGAAAAAAACATATTTTAAATCAGTTAATTTATATATATATATATATATATATATATATATATATAGCTATCTTTATTTCTCTACATATATATATATATATATATATATATATATATATATATATATATATATATATATATATATAATACCTATTCTTTGGCGGTGTGAAAAAAACATGATATCATTTGTAAATAAAATATGTTTAAACAAACCGATATCAGGGAAACAATTCAATAAAAAGAAAAGAATGAAAACATCCGTGATGGTCAATAATAATCAATCATCACTGCAATGTCTAGTCAAAAGAAAAGAACACCGACAGAATAAAATAAGTAAAACATAAAAGTGCTCAATACACGAAGTAGAGCAAATCTAAAAAAACATTGTGTGCCAGGACCTAACCACCAAGGTTTCTCCTAAACGGATGTTCAGGGTAATACAGTAATAGCCTGAAGATCGGTTAAGTGAAATCTTGGTAGGTAGGTTCTGGCTCACTAAGTTTTACATATATATAGGAATAGGTTGGAAAAAATGTGCATACACGCAGAAATATATGCACGTACGAAAGTATATTTATTCCTAAGGTGTTATAAATACAGTGCTTCGTGTTATAAAACAGTGCTATAAGTATATATATATATATATATATATATATATATATATATATATATATATATATATATATATATATATATTTAAGCTTATCACCCCAAGCAAGGCTGGAAGCCACTTGCACGCAAGGGGTTACAGAGGTTTGGAGGAAGAGCAGATAGGAGTGGTAAAGGAGAGGATGTGGAGAAAGATAGTGGATCGATCAAGGCAAGGGGGTTACAAAAGATTTGGAGCGAGAGCAGATAAGAATGAAAGGGGAAAGGATGTGGAGAAGGGAAGTGAAAAGATCAAAGCAACTGGAGATGTCGATTGACGTTATACTTAAATAGTTGGAGATTGTATTTGTCAGGGAAACAGGAATAAGGAAGGGAGTTCCACAGGCGAGATGTGCGAGACATGAAGCTATTGGAGTAGAAGAGACGTCTACATCTAACAGTTTCAACGGTGAAGGGGTGGGAACGGGATGCCAGCCTCGTAGGACGTTTAAATTCATGAGGCCTAGGAACCAGCGAAAGCAGCTCATCGAAGCAATTACCGTAAAAGTATTTGTAAAAAAGACAGAGCGAGGCAACGTCGCGTCTGTGAGAGAGCGACTGCAGACGAGATGACAGATCAGGGCCAATTACATTAGTGCATATACATAATATCCAACATCAATAACACTACTCGGAGCTTCATGCAGTTAATGCAATCTTTAGGTTTGAATTCTGACCGTTATCTGTCGCGTTCCTGTGATGGTGATTCAACATTGGGTGTACAAACTTGTCTATTTAAAATATAGACTTAACTATTAATAATTCATATCGTTTAAATTCATAAGTTTGAAAGTCGGAGAATTAAAAATATTAAAAAAAATATTAAAAAAAGTTCTGAAATTTAGATTTGGATTCGAAAGTAAACAATATATCAAGGTGGGGGGTAATATATATGATAAAAATATGGTTTTGATATATTCTATATTTATGAGTTCGATATCAGTGACAGAGCCTATGTAAAAGTAAATGTGGACATTGAGCTAAACACCCAGCGGCGACATTTTGTTTGGTAACCTGTTTCCTGTTATGGGTCCTTACCTATAACTACAGAATGAACTCTTCCTAACACTATGTATACTACGCCTCTCAAGAGAGAGGGACGAATCGAGTCGAGCCGATAGTAGTTCACTCCAAATCAGACTGACAGTCATACTAACACCTTCCACATCTTGTATTATTATTCCGTGTAATATATCTTCGTTATTTCTACTCTTGTGTTCGTGTTGTTCTTCCTTGGTCCTAACCTGGATCATAACACTTTCTTTCTTTCTTTCTTTCTTTCTTTCTTTCTTTCTTTCATTCATACTTTCTTTCTTTCTTTCTTTCTTTCTTTCTTTTTTTCTTTCTGTTATGGGTCCTTACCTATAACTACAGAATGAACTCTTCCTAACACTATGTATACTACGCCTCTCAAGAGAGAGAGAGAGAGAGAGAGAGAGGGACGAATCGATTCGAGCCGATAGTAGTTCACTCCAAACCAGACTGACAGTCATACTAACACCTTCCACATCTTGTATTATTATTCCGTGTAATATATCTTCGTTATTTCTACTCTTGTGTTCGTGTTGTTCTTCCTTGGTCCTAACCTAGAAAATAACATTTCTAGATACTGTTGGCTGTGTGTCGTGTTGGGGAAGAGTCCTGCTGTAAAAGCTTCCATCCAGACAATCTGTGTCCATCTAACCAAGAAGTATGGCATCAGGATATGTTCTACGTTGCTAACGACACGTGTTTTCTGTTCAACTAGTCACATTCAAGAAGATCGTTACCTCTATAATTGGACATAGTGCTACGAGAGAAGCAGTTTTTATTCTTCTGTCAGACTAGAAGCAACTCCGATTACGATGAAAAAGAGAAATGAGAACGTTCAAATTTGGCGCACGTCTGGCAACATTACGTTTGGTCGGCTTGTATTTTTTGACGCGATAATAATACTGGATGCATGGAGGAGTAATGGATAGCGACTCGGATTAAGAGAGCGGAGAGTTCAAATTCCAGTCGAGTTCATTACATTCACTTACGTTCTAATTACCTTGGGAATGGTATGAATTCATTCCCCGCCAGTAAATAGCAGGACAGACAGAATGGTTGGCAATCAGTCCAGGAGAAGGGAAACTCTCAATTCAAACCACCTGCTGCTTTTTAGATCCTGCCTCTTTAAATTCTGAGAGGAGGGACTTAGCAACCTCAACATCCCTGATGCAAAATTAACAGGCACTACTTTGCCTTGAACGCCACCATGAACCACAATTTTGAGATGTCGGGGAGAGTTGTTAACAATGGGGCGAAGTACGCGCTAAATATATAAATGTTTAATGAATAATACTCAGGTAAATAATTAACTGCAAACAAAGTACAGGTAGAACTATTCTTATACTTTGCACAATCCCCCAGTGGCCTATAGAGACAGCCTATACAAAATCGATTAATTAAGTGTCTGGTGATCGATACAGTACTGATTCTATGTCTACATCATTTATATATTCATATGTACACACTTGTGCAATTTAATTAAAACAAACGCTTTAGTTTCCTTTCTTTCATCATAAGGTCAGTTTTAGACCCACTGAAGTGACAGGGTGTAATCGATTTCTACTTTTTTTTAGATTAGGTCATTTGCAGTGATATTCAGCAATATGAATGTATTTTCGGAGTCTATGACGAAATTTGTTTGGCCTTGAAAAATATTGCGTCATATTTTTATCACGCCTAGACACTACTGTCTCGACTGTCGCTTAGTTGTCCTATGGCCACTGTCTGCAATGGACGTTCCTCCAAGAAAGCGTACGAGAAATGGTACCGTTGGATGAACACACTGGCAAGCCTTAGCAGTGAGAAAATAAAACTACTGGACCGGAAACTCTCCTGATTTAAATCCAATCGGTTGTCAATCTCCAAGTAACAACTTAGTGGAATGGAAATACGAAGTGCTAACATGTGCACTGGGTGATGTTTCATTGGGAAAATACGAAAAAAAAGTAAATAATAACGGAATTATTCATTTTGTTTCAATTAATTTGCAGAAGGGTGTACATATCTATATCTATGTGTGTGTGTGTGTGCGTTTTTGAGGATCGTGCATTTAATTTGGTATTTATGAGAACAAAATAAACAACAGCTTGAACTGTACATGCTAAAAGTTACAACCCGGCTCATCGAAATCGAACCGGTCCAATGGTGCCAACGCTTCCACAGTGAATGTATTTCATTGTGATATATCTGAGCACCCGGATAGTCAACAAACTGCCAGAAGGAATTTTAAACAACTTCTGCATTACTGTGCACCTGCTGTGACAAATATTGTCTAAAATCCGACAACAGTATTCTGTAGGGGACATGTCCAGTGAATACGGAGGTTGGGACAGGGCCGTCATGCCTAAATCTATCTCGTTTTTCAGGTGCTTTGCGAAGTATGAAGTATTCCAATACCCTGTAGTAGCAAAGATTTTATGATCATCATGTCGACATAATGTTTGCAAATTTGGATGCATCAGTTTCAAATCGCAGCATGAATTTAGTGACTGAAACAAAGCAAGTTCAGTTGACCGTTGATGACATTTCCAGAACAAAGTAACTATAAAAAATTTATTTTGCTATCCTCTGCCAGCCGCAATAATAGAGAAAGCATTACCCCGAACCATCGCCAGTGAGACATGCTGCAAGAGCCACTCCGTTTCGCGAGGCTAGTCCCTTAATCGAGACGCAATCGGGCCAATCCTCCGAAGGAACGCCATCAAACGAGGGCCAATAACCCCAGAAGTCTCCACTGCAACAGGAGTAAAAAAAATCTATCAGCAAGAGAAGAATATTTAACTATTTTTTTCATCTCTGCGTCCCGGGTGACGGACCCCCGGTTCAAACGCAGACCTGATCAAATTACCGGCCGAAATATCAATGTATCAAAGTATCGACGTTTGATACAGCAACAACATTTTTATCAAAGCAATGCATAGATTCAAGAAAAGGGTGACTTCTGAAATATTTTCCAACAAATATCAAATTGTGGAGAATGAAGAACTTCGGTCAAATCTTGTGGTACCCGCCACTGCATTTTCTTCACTTGCCGATATGTACCAGAAGTCTTCCGTCTTCTGCATGGTTTCTCCGATCAATCTTTTCTCCAAGTTTTGTTTTCGGGATCAGCTTCTACTGATGCCCTTAATTTGCAACACGACGAAACACACCTAGTGCATTCAAACCATCGGAAGCCAACCCCCAACAACTGCTGATATTGCGATTTTCATCGGCATGACAATGGCCGATCCTCACCTGATGGCAGATAAAGACACGAAACAAGCGTTTATTCTTTTATATTCTAAACCATATAAAAATTAAAAAACCATAAAAATAGAAATGACATAGGGAAGATGGACTTTAACATATATTTAATGCAAAAATAGATATTCCTTTTGATGAGTCACTCTATGTCTGTATTTATTTATTCGTGTGTTTGACCCGCGTGTCTGGCAAGTATCCACCTATTGAATCATATCGGAAGAGTCGCCTACCTAAGACAAAGGCGCTTTGCCACCCTTAAGATCTCCCTTTCGGCTCTTCATAGTTCTATCTTGGCGCTCTTTTAGGTTTTCAAAATTTCCAACAGCATTTTCGAGTATTGTTATCAGCAGTCGTTTTCCGTTCCTTTAATTCAGAACTCACGGCGTTTAGGTAGCGATTTCAGATTTGAGGAAAAGAAGAGACGGCGAAAGTAGAACCTGAAAATCTTGAATGCCTGAGAAGCGCTCCTGATAGTTCCTTTTTACCATACTCTTTTAAAAAAAGTGAAAATTCTATTCGCCCGGTGACAGCGACATTGTTAGTCACACAATACAGGAACTCGCTGAGTGATCTCTCATTTCCGACTGGGAGTATCTGTTCACGCATGCTCAGTTGGTTTTACTCTGCCGGTCCAGAAAATGTTTCTCGTTAGAATCGAACTTGCACTTTTAAAAATCTACCATGCTTTCGTGCACTGAACACCGTCGGCATATCTGGTCCGGTGCTCTTGCTGCACATCTTGAGACTCTTGACAAAATCCAAAGAACGATCTGTAATTTAGTCGATCCTGAACAAGCGTCTCGACTTCAATCGCTTTTTCACCGACGTGACGAGGTTTCCCTTTGTTTTTTCTACAAATACTTTCATGGCAACCATTCTAATGAGGTTTTACACCTACTTCCATGGCTGCATGTATTTAGGTGTTCTACTCGATTGGCAGCTAGGTCCCACCGTTTTACTGTTGAATTAGCTAAATACAACCGCCGTTTCTAACAGTTTCTTTTCCAGCACCTCCCACCTGTCGAACTGCATTTAAGATTTCTTTCTTCTCCGATAAATACAATCTTCCAACATTTAAATGCAACGTCAGTCGCCATTTTTCGTTTTCTTGAAACCCGTTCCTTTTTATGCCCTTTCCTCAATCCACCTCATTCGGAATCTTCTCATTATCTTTTATTTTCAATCCCTCTAATCCCCTGCGTTCTAGTCAGATCCAGTTATTTACGAAGTTGTATCAAAGCCACGGAAACTATTCTCGAGATACGTATCATAGCTTGATATTTTTCGGCAGATCGCGTATCGTTGAATGTCAGTGGGCGTACCTCAAGTTTTATATTTGTTATGTCTTTGCCTACTTGTATATTTTTATATGTGTATGTCAGCGTGCGCAGATATTAGCTGTACGTTTGCTCGCCCACAGATATCTAAATATTTCGGACAATGATTTAGCGATATGTCTATAAATCTGAGATGAGGTATTGTAACTATTTACACTATTTACATTGTTTGAACTGTTGTCCCCATTTGGATGGTTTTATTCACGGCGTTTCGGTCATTGTACGCCCCGGCCTTCTTCAGGTGATATACGTTGAAATTTTCGAACGTTCCAGCGTATATCACCAGAAGAAAATAGGGTAAATAATGATTTAGAGATTTCAAAAATATTATATTGGCACTTTAAAGTAGAAACGATTTAAAACACGTTACTTTTCTCATTTTTTTATTTAAAGTGCCAATGCAATATTTTTGAAATCCCTAAATACGCGATCTATCTATCTATATATATATATATATATATATATATATATATATATATATATATATATATATATATATATATATATATATATATATACATATATATATATACAGTAGCGAGCATAAAGATCAGAACGATGTTAAGAAAATATCTAAATATATTTATATATATATGCGTTTGTGTATGTATGGGTGTGGTATGCGTATGTATGTATGTGTGTGCGTATATATATATATATATATATATATATATATATATATATATATATATATATGTGTGTGTGTGTGTGTGTGTGTATGTATCTATATATAGATATATCTGTATATGTGCATATATTAATCTTTTTAAATGAATTATCTATGCTAAGTATAATCTACTTTTATTTGATAGTGATTTTAAAATAGCTCGTGGACTTCATTATCAACATTTGTGTTTTATTACATTTTAATCTTGTATGGACTCTGAAATCTTTATAGTCATTTGAATAATATTGTCAGTATCTATCTATATATATATATATATATATATATATATATATATATATATATATATATATATATATATATATATATATATATATATATATATCCATAGATGTACAGTAGCGAGCATAAAGATCAGAACGCTTTTAAGAAAATAACTAAAAATGAAATAACCTTTTAATTTAAAGCTTCAAAGAATATTTTATCAAGAAAAAATAAGGATATAAAGGTAAATTATATAATTCCAAAATATAAAGCTCAATAAACTTATTTTGATAAAGTTATAAGATTAATTATATAACATTCTAAAAAAATATTACCACCAATGTATTTTTAAAAAATAATATTGCCAGGCTATAAATTTTTGAGAAAAAAATATTAACACAAATAGATTTTTGATAAAACTAAATATTACCAGTAAAAAAAAGTGTCGGTATTAAATAACCCATTGAAACGGAATTAAACAAAACTCTCTACGTATTCGGCTTCTTTATTATCTGTTAATTGTCACGGATTCTAGGGAAAGAGAAAGGAGTTATTTCTAGCTGACTTCTGGACGGTTTGGAAGTCAGTGTCCTCATTCATATACTGGCTTCACTCTTAAGACCCCAGTATACCCCCTGCTGTTTAAGATGTAGTTAAAGGTACTTAACTCTTTGAGCCCTGCGTTCCTGAAATATTTTAACCATTCTACCTGAGATCCTGTGTCAAAATTCGCAAATAATTGGTATGCAATATTTTACGGTAGATATAAAAACAGTTACAAGTGTTTACCCACTGTTTTACCGGTGGCTGGGCATTAAGTCATTTTTCTCTACCACCAGGTAGGCGGTGGTCAGGGCTCAAAAAATTAAGATTTATTAACCAAGACAAATATTTAATTAAAATGTATACAAAATGATAATAATTCAAGGAAAGCTTTAACTGATAATTAAAGAAAGACGGGTAAATAATTGCATTGATATGTGGACTTGCATGGTTGGTAATCGCCGATTTAGATCATCATGGGAAATGGATGCGAGAAATAGATCTGGTGTTAAAGATTGATTTACCTTTCGGGTATTGAGTAGTAGACTTGGAATTGTACATTCGAAATCGTTTTTTATCAGGATCCAAATCTTGCGGAAAGATTTTGGAATTAAAAACTGTTGACCATATTCACCAAAGTCTATGAATATAGAATACAGCGCAGTACGTAATCTGTTCAATGAAACAAAGTTAAAGATTAACACTTACGAGTCAGACACTCTACTGAATCTGACTATATCGCCAATACCACCACCAGCTGTTCCGTAATTCTTCAGTCTTCGATATCAAAGGCTGGCTGTGCATAATCGGGAAATACATGTCGTATTGAATATTGTAAGCCTTCTGATTGGTTAATAACTTCTATTGGTGAACTATAAAATGAGTCAACTCATTTTTGGCTGGCTCACTAGTACACCAGGGTACCCAAACACTCCAACAAAAACTATACTACATTGGCCAACACAAAATACTTAATAGATTGACATTCAGGGAAGTTGAAGTTTTAAGTTATTCCAGGATTTACTGAACGCACTTACAATAACAAAATACTTATTTCAATATTAATTTCGATATTCCGTTCTTTTTTTTTCCTTTTCATTTATAATCACTTTTTTGTGACTCCGTAAAAATAACCTTTTCTCCCGTCTGGCATCTATCGGCAGATAAATAATTACATACTTTGGTAGTTTTGCCAATATTCTTTGAATCTATATATTCTTCATTTATCTATTCAAGCGTTGGTCACAGAGGAATTCTCATGTTATCTATCGTCTCAGGTTATAAAAGAAGGAAGATTTTCTTTTATTCTTCTGAGAGGAAATGTGCTCCTCCGTTTACTACGCCTTATACTGTGAACTGATGTATATGCGTATAACTGATGTATATGCGTATACATATGCACATACACATACACAATGAGAAAAGTAAATTTTAAGCTACGTTATATTTATATAATTATGTTAAAGTGGTCATTATGAGAGATAGAGTGTATGTAAATCTAAAAGTGTTCACTGCGGTCAACAGCCAATGCCGACAGTCGGTTTCATGCTTAAACGTAAAATTCACGCTTAAGACAGTATTTAAGCATGAAACAGACTATTACCGATGGCTGTTTACCGTATTGTCCACATTGTATATCACTTTACACACGCATATATATATATATATATATATATATATATATATATATATATATATATATATATATATATATATGTCTATCTATCTATCTATCTATATATATATATATATATATATATATATATATATATATATATACACTTAAGGTGTGCTATAATTATGGAATAAAGTGCTCAATATCAGAGATAAAGCGTGTGTAAATATAAAAGTGAACATTGAAGTCAACACTCAGAGGCGATAGGCTGTTTCCTGCTTGAAGCAATCGTCAGGCCGCCTGACGACAGCGTCTAGCATAAAACATACTGTCGCCTCTAAGTGTTGACTTCAATGTTCACTTTTATATATATATATATATATATATATATATATATATATATATATATATATATATATATATATATATATATATATAATAAAAGGACTTAAACACTAATATTCCATGGTCATAATTTATTCCAATTGAATCTTAAATACAATCCAATTCATCAGACCTACAAATTAAAAAAAAACATCTCCGGGAATAAAAAATAAAAAAATTAGTGAGTGTGTATGTAGGAGTGTGTGGGGCGAATGCTAGAGTGAATGAAAGCCAAAGGGAGGGGTAACAGACGAGAGAAGAATAGGAAGGTCTAAAGATGAAGGGGGGGATTAAAATTTAATAGAGAGAACTTTTAAAAAGGGGAGCCAATGACTCCAATATATATATATATATATATATATATATATATATATATATGTATACACACACACACACACACACACACACATATATATATATATATATATATATATATATATATATATATATATATATATATATATATATATCAAAATAAAAAAGGAGAACAGATAGATATATAATCCAGAGTTCCTTAAGCGTCCTGGGTATGACGATAAACTGCATCCACGTCGAGGGTATGACGATAAACTACGTCCAACAGCAAATCCTCTGATCAGGAGGTTTTGAAAAGCGTGGAACCAACTCTTAATTGCAGGTGTTCCCAGGTCCACCCTGACCCGGCGTGGTAGCACTTGTTAGTGTCACAACCATGGGCAAATAGTTAACCCGGAAACTTAGGTAAAAAGCATTATGAGAGAGCAAATGCTGGTTTTAAGACCAGAAATATTTCGTAAAAATTATTACCACAAATAAATTTTTGAAGAAAAGAAAACTATTATCAGCAATATGTTTTTGAAAAAAATATATTACCACCAATGTATTTTTAAATAATATTACCAGCTATACATCTTTAAGGAAAAAGTATTACCATTACTTGATGGGGGAAAATTATTTTAGTTTTCTTCTAGAATTTATAAACCTTTTCTTTTTACGAGTGAAAATTAAAAATATATAATTGTGCCATCAAAGTAGTTTCCCATCACAAAATTACGAAGCAATAATTAAACACTTCCCAAGATATATGGCAGAGAGTAATAAAAATCTTTCTAGCATAATTAAATTTCTTTCTGAAGTAATTAAAATCTTATCAACAAAATAAACATCAGATTTTTCTGAAGGGTTTGTTGATCTTGAAAATTTCAGCACACCTCCGTATACCTTTTACTTTTTTTCATCTAAAACCCCTTGTGGCAATGTCACGTAACTCACCCCTACTGCCAAGAATTGTCAATTAACAGAAATTTAATTAATACCCTAAATTCTAGTTGCTGTGCTTGGAGTTTTTGTCATTGTTCAATAGACGTTGTAATTAGTAATTTTCTTCATCCGACAAGATGGCGTCATCGTTAAACAAATCGTTGTTCTTAAACAAGATGACACCAGTAACATTATGATTATTGTTCATATTAAGATAGCATCCGAACAAAGGGATTGCATTTTAAGAAGGCAATATACATACTGTGTTATCTCTTCTGTAAGAGATAATTCTAATTGCTGAGTGATTTAAAATATATATATATACGAAAAATACACACATACTCTTCGGCAGAATTGAGTCACTGTCAGTCACTGTGTGTTTATCTAAATCTACGGCTTTGTGGTAGAAGTTCCGACTGACGCAAATTCAGTCGGGTTTCGATCCTAGCTAGAGGCAACTGGACGTCTAGCCACACTGATGAGCAGCGAAACAGTCTGTCTGTGGAGGACGAAAAATATATATATATATGAAAAATGCCAATAAATGTCGTCTACATTTTATATATATTTTTTTAAAGCTTATCACCCCAAGCAAGGCTGAAGGCCACTAGCACGCAAGGGGTTACAGAAGGTTTGGAGGAAGAGCAGATAGGAGTGGTAAAGGAGAGAATGTGGAGAAAGATAGTGGATCGATCAAGGCAAGGGGGTTACAGAAGATTTGGAGCGAGAGCAGATAGGAATGAAAGGTGAAAGAATGTGGAGAAGGGAAGTGGATAGATCAAGGCAACTGGAGATGTCGATTGACGTTACACTTAAATAGTTGGAGATTGTATTTGTCAGGGAAACAGGAATAAGAAAGGGAGTTCCACAGGCGAGATGTGCCAGACATGAAGCTATTGGAGTAGAAGAGACGTCTACATCTAACAGTTTCAACTGTGAAGGGGTGGGAACCGGGTGCCAGCCTCGTAGGAAGTTTAAATTCATGAGGACTAGAAACCAGCGAAAACAGCTCCTCGGAGCAATTACCGAGAAAGTATTTGTAAAAAAAGAAATTTATTGTTGCAAAGAGATGAAAAGTAACAGGTATTACAAAAAGTAAACATTTAACTTTTTTTTAATTAGTGTTCATAAAACAATATATGTATACGTCGAGATTGTATAAAATACACCTTAATATATTATAGGTAATATTTTGAAATAACATTTCTTAGAATTTCACTCATGTTAAAGCAAGCAAACTAAACAATAATTACTACGTGAAGGAGATGCAGACAAGAGTGTTAACGTATGCCACAGAAAAGATGGTGTTTCTTCTCTCATTTCTGTTTGTAAATTCTTAAGGCGATATACATTTTTGTGTGTATCAATGTGAACATGTTTGTGTGCAAGCGTGTCTGCGTGTGTCTGTGTCGCTATGGATATATTCACGCATGACAGCATTTTACATTTGTCTTCCTTATGAGAGAAGTTTTGTGTCCTTCCTTCATTATCTTCAGTCGTTCTTTTCTGCATTTTCTGTCGCTGACGTCATCGTTAGCGAGCTCATAATGAGACGACGTGGCAACGAGGGAAGTTCATTGTGTCCCTCATCGATGACCTCCGTTATCTTCTTTATCCAATCGATTCAGCCATTTTATTTTGATTTTGTGTTGGTTTTTTGTCGTCATCATTGCACAATTTCACCATGTTGCTGTTTTTTTCTTTTTCAATCTCCTTGCAGTTTCTGTCTGTTATTCAACTATTCCTTTTGTTTTGTTTTTTAATTAGAGGAAATAAATTAAAACCTGATGAAAAAAGACAAAAGTATCAGA
The DNA here is from genome assembly GCA_964036315.1 of Acanthosepion esculentum. Classification (NCBI taxonomy): domain Eukaryota; kingdom Metazoa; phylum Mollusca; class Cephalopoda; order Sepiida; family Sepiidae; genus Acanthosepion; species Acanthosepion esculentum. The sequence continues at coordinate 121,000,296 of OZ038488.1, read as the reverse complement.
TATAAATAAAAAAAATAATGTATCATTTGTATATAAAAAATTTTTCTTTAATCTTTACTTTTCTTAATTCTTACTTATTTTTACGACTTTCTTGAATCTTTCTTTCCTTTTTTCCGACTTTCATAGCATTTATAACTTTTGTTTGCTTTTTATTCATTTATTCCTCATTTTTTTTCCTGAATTTTGTCTTTCTTTCGTTCGTTTCTTTCTTATTATTTTTCATCATTTGCCTTTACTTTTTCGTTCAATATAATGTTTTATAAATTATTTATATATTTCCTATCCAATCTTTTTCTTCGATTTCTTTCTTTGTTTAATGTTTTTGTTCCGTTCGTTCTTTTTCTTTTAACTCTCTTTCTTTTTATCTTGCATTATCGTTTCTTTTATATTCTCTTTCGTTTTTCTTATCTTTTTTTCTTTTTTGGCTTAATCTCTTTCTATCTTTCTTTCCCTTCATTTTGTCTTTACTTCTTTTTCTATTTCTTTGAACTTCTTTTCACTGTTTTATTATTCATCTATTTATTCGTTCTTTTTTCTTCTTTCTTTCTTCACTTAATCCCTATGAATCTTTCTTTCTCCTCTTTTTATCTTTCCTTATATCCTGCCTTATCTTCTCTCTTCCTTTTCTCTTTCTTTTTCTTTTTTTCTTCTTTGCTTTCTTTCTACTTTCATTTTTCCATTTGGCTTCCTTTCACCCATATTTTTATTCTAGGTCCTTTTCCTGTATCATTTATCTTTTTTACCGATTTTATTTCTTTATCATCATCCATGTTTTTCTTCGCAGTTTACTTTGTTTTCAAATGCCCTTTCTCGTTTTCTCTTCTTTCTAGTTTCATTCTTTTAATTCTGTTCTTCTTTCACATTCTATTTTTCTTCCAATTATCGTATTTTTACCTCAAACTGAATCTTTTTCTTTTCATTATTTTTGTTTCTCTTTTTTATTCGCCTTTTTTAATTTTTTCACCGGTGAAAAATGTCTTCTTATTTCTTTTCACTTATTTTCCTTCTGCCTTTCGTTTTTCAATATCAATTCATTCGTCTGATACTTTTCTTCACCTGTCTTTCGTATTTTTTCTTTTCCTTTTCCTCCACGGTTCATTCATTTCATTTATTCTTTGATGCTATTTCTCTTCTATCGCATTTATCTTAGATGAACATTTTTTCACCGCCTTGCTTGTCTCTACTTTTTCTAATTTCTAGATTTGACTATACTACCTAATTAACTGAGTAGGTCTTCTGATCTCTGTCCTTAAAAGACTAAAGGGGTAGATATTAGTCGGACAATGTTGAGTAACGCTGAAATATCTTCATGCTTATTCTGACTCCCCCGCAAATTGAAAAACAGCTACCGATTTTAGACTGGGAAGGAAACATTGCTTTTATTTCACGATGAAAAAAACAGAAAAAATTGTTATGATCTCCAAGACAGAATACAAGAGGTGTTAATATTTGGAGATTTTTATTGGAATCTATCAATAGGGAAATAGCTGGAAATTTTGCGAATATAAACAGAACTGACTATGTGGGAATATGGATTTCATTTAAAGACATCGGCTGTCATGAAAGTACAATTGATCAAAATGAACGAAAGAGAGATGTTAATCTATTTTATTAATTATTGAAGGAAGTCTAAAAGAGTAATTTAAATTAAATTAATCACATAGAGATATATTCAGAAATGGTTGTTCCTTAGTTTAAATTCCTAAAATTTAAATTCCTTTCATCTGGGTGTTAGATATTCCACTAACTACAGAGAAACCCTCAAAAGAGTTTATCAAAGAATATCTATATGTGCAATTAATTCAATTCATAAGTTTTACCATAATTAATTATTTAGTAAGAAAGACTCGCCATTTTTTTATGAAGTTCGATTTTCATTGGATAATCCAAATTGATATGTTATAACTCGGTGCATATCTATTGACCAATATTTAATGAACTAGTTTCACTGATCAGTAGAATTATATATTGAATTCAAACCTCTCTAAGTAATTTAATGTGTGTTATTATTCTATGCTATATTAAGATGAATGTATCTTAAATTCAAAATACGACAGTCAGTTCTTCTACATATAAAATTATGTGATATCCGTTAGACCGCCACACCCTCTAAAATGGCCATACATTGACTGACGCGTCCTGGGTATGACGATAAACTACATCCGCCTCCTGGGTATGGCAATAAACTACGTCCAACAGCAAGGACTCCAATAATACGTTTTTGAAAAAAATATTTTTGCCAGCTGTACGTTTTGAAAAAATAATATTACCAGCTATACATTTTTGAGGAAAAAAATATTGACAGAAATAGATTTTTGATAAAACAAAAATATTAACAGGAAAAAAAAATGTTTTCGGCATTAAATGACCGGTTGAGGTTGATATGCCGTAAAACAAACCAAACCAAACCATTGACTGACAGAAACGAAATTTTGTGAAGAAGTGCAAACAGGTAAGGAGGTACAAAATACAGTTGGTTTTACTAGGGGACGTAGCTTAGTACAATAAATTTTCATTAATTTTCTTTTGAACTAATTGTTATTTAACATAGAAAATACTCCCACTATTTTGAAAATAATTTAATAATGAAAATAACGAATAATTATTATAATAAAAATGCTATATTGTTTTTTGTATATCTTTCCTCTAAATTTTTATATTTCAGCGACTTGTTAGCCAAATAAAAGTAAAAGTAAAGTTTTAAATCTCGACAATAACATTAACGATAACTTCAACAAGACTAAATACTGGGAGGACTTCAACATGCATCCGCGTATTCCAAAGAATTCTAGTACAAATAAAGTATGAATAGCATAACGTTGCGTTCTGTGGAGCCACTGACTTCGGCCTTTCACAAGCCAACACCACTTCATTGATTGTGTTTTTTTTTTGTTCGTTTTATTATACGAGAGTGTCTGACATAGTAGAATTAAAATCTTCAAGGCAACGCGTACCCACTCGATGGTTTATCATTACGCCGTGTGCGGGCTGGCCTCTCTAAGTAATCTGGATGCAGAAAGAGTGTTGACGCTTCAATGTTCTTACGGTCGTCTCTAAACTAAGCGCCATTTTGGTCTGATATTCAAAACTAAGACACCCAAAATCAGTCAGTGTCAGAAATCTACGCCTACGAGATATTCTGACAAAACGCTCGCCATTCTGGCCCAGCCTCCGCATTCTGTAACACTAAACGTCAAATGTATTTTGGTACAGGAATAACACAGAGCAATGGATTCCACATATTTAACTCAGACATCCATGCTCTTCAGCATCATTTCGAATTTTTATTTAATCTTTCCAAAATAAATTAATTATATTGTTCTGTCATTGAAATAGTGTCGGAAGCGTTTTGGGCCGATATATTGTCAACATCATTTCGTGAGTATATTTTACAGTATTATTTGCAAGATCATCTACGCCCACAAGATATTCTGACAAATCGATCGCCATCCTGACTCAGCCTCCGCATTCTCTAATAATGACCATCAAATATAGAATGAATGTACACTAAAAATGCTTTTCTTGGCCCTTAATTAACCTACATTATAGGAGAGCTATTTTTAGTTTTTGTTTTTGAAAAACGTTTCCATATTGCTTTAATGCAGAACAAAATTTCCTTAACTTTAATCTGAGCACAATGCAAATATATTTTTTAATTATCATTTGCAAATAATCCTTTCGAATATGCAGTCTAATATACATAGTTTATGTTACATATTTGATATAAAATTGTTTGTAATTAATTTATGTTTTAATCCTGATACGGTTATCAGCGTGGAAAGTGGAACAGGAGTACCGAGTTCAAATTCAGCCTAAGGTCATTGCATCCACTTTCGCATAAATACCATTGGGAAAACTATTTTATCTGAACCAACTATTTGTTAAATAGCAGAACAAACTGGTCTCTCAAGATTTTTAGTGGCAACCAATCCAGGAGAAGGAAAATTCTTTTTTTAACTTAGATGGGTATGCGGCTGGAATATCCGTCTATTCGTGTAAAAATCTAATTTCTATAGAAAACATATCAATAGCATCTAACGTGGGGAAACTGTGGCTCTACCCTCCTCTAATGATGACAAGGAATCTTGTAGTAGGGGTAACAGAGAAAATTGGAATCGCCAAATCCAGTTGCACGAATGTTCATGGGAAATGTATTAATGAATCTATGCTACCCCAGGTTATGGGTTAAATAGCAAGATAGAGTGGAAGCTCAAACATTAGATCGCAGAAAGTCGTGAAGATAGAAAAACTCTTAATTTAAAGCCGTGGAGAAGTCTTTATTATGTTTCCCAAGATATCTTGGCAGTCCACATGGAAGAATCAAACAGAATTCTTGGAAAGTCTTCTAATTATGCTTCTTGACAAATATGGCATTTTTTTTTAATCTGGTAATTTTTATTTTCCATTCTAAATGTTTTTTGTTTATTACCTTTTGCTGTCTTTTATTTTATCTATTTATTTGTTTAAGCAACAAATAAATTAAAATTATATTCGAAAGTATTTTTCTTTTTTTTTACATTCTCTTAAAATACACGGCAGATCAAGATATCATTAAAAATCACTACAGCTTACTGTTGTCTTTAGTGACTGTCTCGTAAATTATCCAATATGACAGAGGATTAATACAAAAGAAATTACGTCTACGGTTTTCAATATTTATAAGAAATTGTTTAGATACACAGGAAAAACATAAAATGTGTGTTAATCAATTTTATAAAATTCAGAAAACCAATATTTGGTCTATTCTACTCATTCCTCCATTGACGTTTCTATTGATTTTAACTCAAAGTTTCGACATTTTCCAATACGGCATCCCAATTTATTTGATCGATTTATATTTTTGTAGAAGTCGATAAGATGCAACCGACGCACTGCGTACGAGAAGACTGCTATCGACTACCATAACCTCCACTGAATTGGAGTATTCACTCAATACCTACAAAAAACATGTGTCGATCTTTGTCAAGGTTGCTAACAGTTGTTGTAAAGCTGCCAATAAAATGTTATCAAACTAAGTGAAATAAAATTTCCTAAAAGGAAACATCCCAAAAGCTATTTATTGGAAGCTGGATATATTATCGCTGTTTACCATTTGCAATTGTTCGAATGAATCATTAAATTTTGGATGTGTTGCCTCACCGGCAGATATCGTTTAACTGTCTTGGCAATCTAATCCTACGATCTATTCATTTAATAAAAAGAGGTTTATGCTTACTTTTGGGGAGCATATCCACCGGACTCACAAACGTAAGCTGGAAAATTTTGAAAATTTGCTATATTAAGGCATTACAAAACAGGACTACTAATATATTTCCTATCGAAATCAGATAGAGAGATTGATGGCATATGATTGCTTTGTACTTTACGGCTTATCAACCCTTTGCTGGTTATATAAAGTCAGATTTTTTTATTTTTAGATTGTAGAATTTTGTTTTAGATAATCAATGTTACTGATACATGTACTGATAATTAACCCATAGCTGGGGGGCGGGGTGGATTCACGCCTTTCCCCAGATTATTTGAGCGTATGTGAATATAACGAACCCGACTGGAATTGGAATTCGGAGCTTTTATCTCTTAAACCAACGGCACATCTAAACTAACAACACCTGGCTTTCCCAAGCAGTTACCTATCTAGGGATGAACTACGCTGTATGTTGCTTCGGTGGTTGTCCTAGATCCGATACTTCAATGCGACATAGCAGGAAGCCAGATTTATGGCCAACTTAAAAATGAATTAGAATTTTCACCAACGAAATTTCAGAAATATACGTCTCTAAGATCAATTTTCATCATCACCTGTTGCATAAATTTATTTAAATATATATCTATATGTATGCGGTGTGTATAGTTTTAATTTTATTATATATATAGGAAAATAAGACTCTCATTCTATGTTTAGACTAAGTGTTGTTACTACTTCTTTCTGAAATTATATATATATATATATATATATATATATATATATATATATAATGAAGAGGTTATAATGGTTCCAACGAGAGAAAAGTGTGTATATTAAAAAGAAAAGAGGTACCGCAAATGTTTTTGGTTGTAATGTGGATTTTTAAAAAAATATTATTCTTTATTTTTCATAATTTTACAACACGCGTTTCTGTTCTCGCGACCGTCTTCAGGTAAAGGGTGAAAATTTCCACATATTATTAGAAATAATTAATATTTTTCCTTTATGTTTTTCAATGTTAAATATTCTCGATATGAGACATTCTCTGGTTTTGTGTTGGTAATTCGAATGTCTTTCTTGATCAAAGATGAGGATGATAGACCAAGCAATGTAGTGTACATAATGCCTCATCTCAGAAATATAGACAGATACTGAAGGAGTAGAGGTTTATCCTTTGTTTTCCTAGTTTAACATTAGATTCCTGGTTCTTTCTATAGTTTCATCATTCTAATTAATTCTCAGGAACCCCTTGCGATTTAGTTGCTTTATTGCCTTTGGCTTGGAATGAATTGATTGAAAAAGAAGAGCAAAAAAATCGAAGTCTCGAATAGCAATAATGGATGAAAACGTTGGCAAACAATTTCCAAAGATAAGTGAAACAAGCTGGAATTATTTGCCTCAATCAATATCCATTTTACTCGGCAAGATTGCTCAGTTGTCCGAGCTATTTTCAACCATTGTAAAAGAACAGGAGTGATTCAAAATTAGCCTAGGCAATGACATTCAATCCAGCCCTAGAAGATTTTCAGCAAACATTTTTATTAATATTTCTTACAAATTGTATAGAGTTACCGATTCCTTATTTCAAAATATTCGTTTGATACATTGTGGTGTGTGCGTGAGTCTGGGAACTTCAGATTTTCAAACTTTAAAAGTGTTCCTGAACCACCAAAGATGCGTATTCGCCGTCAAAAAACCAGAATTTATTTCAAGAACTTTGTTTAACATTTTGGATGCAGTTCTTATTTGCTTTGAGCAAGAATTCCAAACAATGGAAGAATGGAGATTATTTGAATTGTTTATTCAAATGCTTTTTCGTGCTTACAAAAAATCTGGTGGAATCGTTGGATATCTTTCATACAGATTGTATTTGGATGGTTTGAACAGTGGACTGAATCAGTTTCTTCTGTCGATCTTGAAAGCAAGTGGCAAGTATCCAAGTAAACGTAGGCATAGTACAGAAATTGTACTGAACGAATCTCTGGCAGAAATAACTGAATTACAACATCTGATTATGACCCTAACTGTTCCATCGTCTTCCTGTGTGAGGCGAGTAAATAATTACGTGAGATCTCAAAGGGAAAATAGGTTGACTAATTTGCTTTCAATTTAAGCGCTGTGCTGATACTTTCCGCAACAAATTAATCGATGAATTTGCCGAAAAGGAAGAAAATGTTGAATTATTTTGGGAGTCAGTAAGTTATGATGATGTCATTACTTGTTTTTTACTATATTCTTAGCTTTTTCTTATGAAGATTAATGATAATCATGGACATTATCTCCCCTTTTTAAATTCACGTTTCGCGTCATATCTATCTCTCTCTCTCTCTCTATATATATATATATATATACATATATATATATATATATATATATATATATATATATATATATATATATAAAAGTGAACATAGATGTCAACACTTAGAGGCGACAGTCTGTTTCATGCTAGATGCAATCATCGGACCACCATCGGGCCCAATGTTTGCATCTAGCATGAAACACCCAGTCGCCTCTAAGTGTTGACTTCTATGTTCACTTTTATATTTACACACGATCTATCTCTGATATTGAGCACTTTATCCCATAAATATAGCATACTTTAAGACTATATTTCTTCATATATATATATATATATATATATATATATATATATATATATATATATATATATATATAAAGAAATAGTTTTAAGGTATGCTATATTTATAGCACACTTGAAGACTATATTTCTTCATATAAATATATATATATATATATATATATATATATATATATATATATATATATATATGTATATATATATATATATATATAAAGAAATAGGTTTAAGGTATGCTATATTTATGGGACAAAGTGCTCAATATCATTGAAGTCAGTACATTGAACATTGAAGTTAGTACTCAGAGGCGAAAGGCTGTTCCATGTTAGACGCAATCGTCATGTTGCCTGACGATTGCTCCTAGCATGAAACAGCCTGTCGCCTCTGAGGGTTGAATACATTGATCGATTTTATATATATATATATATATATATATATATATATATATATAGAGAGAGAGAGAGAGAGAGAGAGAGAGAGAGAGAGATAGAGAGAGAGATAGATAGATAGATAGATAGATAGATAGATAGATAGATAGATAGATAGATGTGTGTGGGAGCGTAAAAATTTCAGATAGGCTATATCTGTAACAGTAAATATAAATAAAGACTAAAGGAAACCTTATCTTAGCCAACGCAAAAATTAATGACTAATTAGAATAATTTAAATACTAATTTGCATAAAATACTAAAGCATCACTAACTTACTTTCATTTATTAGACAATGAATTTTATCATTCGTGTCCCCCATAGCTTACCTGAAGAATAACCAGGATGTATATTTATGAGCGTTCCTAAACAAAAAAAAATTTGAAAAAACAATAACTTTTTTGCTGTTGCATCTAAATACGCTTACAAAATAAAACCCTTGCATTTACCTTTTGATATAATCCCACACAGGATAAAGCACTTCGGCTGAGATAAGTTTACCTTTTGACTTCATTTATACACGCGCGCGAGCACAATTCACACACACACATATAAATATATACATATATATAGATATAATTTATTCTAAAATTATAACATAAACATGTTATAAAATCACTACAAAAATAGCCATTTTGTTTCAAAAACTTTTGATGTCTTATCAAGTGATGGTGTTGAACACTTGATAAGACACCAGAAGTGTTGAAAGAAAATGGCTATTTTTGTAGCGATTTTATAACATGTTTATGTTATAATTTTAGAATAAATTATATTTGCTCTACTTTATTAAGAATAATGTTTGATGGTTAATACAATTTATTCCGTATACACCAATCCTATACTTGGATACATACATATATATATATATATATATATATATATATATATATATATATATATATATATATGTGTGTGTGTGTATATATATATATATATACACACACACACACACATATATATATATATATATATATATATATATATATATATATATATATATATAAGATGCATATCTTAATTCAGGCTTTATTTCATTGAATAATATAGATATATTGTCTATTTATTTATATAAAAAATCCTTTCTAGTTCTCTAATCATTTACTCAATGCAATATAAGCGAACTTCTACAAATGAGAGATCCCAGGATCAAAACAGTAGGAAAAGCAACCCACTTCTTGAAGGCTGGGAAGATTCAGGGAAGGCCTTTGACTCAGTTGAACTCACTGGAGTTTTAGCTTCCAACTAAGTTAGCGTATTAATGAAGCTTATATATTTTCTTTAGTTTTTTATGGGAATCTGTGCCATTGACAGGCAATATGTCGACTACACAAGAATGCGAACAAGTTAAAGGTTCGAAATAAAGGCCGAGAGATTCATGGGATTTCGTCTTACAATATTTACATAATTCTTTTAAAAATTTCCTTCGGAAGTTTGGACAGGACGGCAGTTCATATCAAGAAAGAATGTTAGAAAAATATTTACTATGAATGTTGGCTTCTCAGGTATCATTAGAGAGCCGTGATTGGCGTTGCCATCAATTGACGCAGTGAAAAACAGTGTGGTTTTTCTATGCGTTTTTATTCACTACTTATTTCTGTATGAGTTGGGATCAAATATAGAAAATGAACCAATAGTAAACGTTTGTCAATCTAATACATCTCACTTTTATTAAAGCTTCATCACTGATATCATTAGATATGGAGACAAAGAAGAAAGAAGTTCTGATATTTTTTCTTTTCGATTTTCATTGCTCAGTCAGGTTTCACTTGAATTCGACATTTTAACACAATTTATGGCTTTCCTAATTCTAGGAAAAACTGAGAGACCATCCGAAGTTTCAAGAAATTAAAGTATTCCAGCCGAACTTGAAAAAAAAATTCTGTAAATTTTGCTATATACATGTAAGTGTATAAATATTCTAGTCTGTCTGAGAATTAGATGATTATGTATATTCATAAATGTACGCGTGTGTGCCTGTGTCAGTATGTGTGTGCTTCTCTATGTCTAGTATACATTATGTTTCTCTTTTTTTGTATGTTTATTTAACAGAATATTGGCAATATATATTTAGTGTGAATTTCAATTTATCAGGGATAATTGGAGAGCCATGATCGCCATGATAGGACATGGGATACAAAACTGGTTTTCATTTCAATCCTTATTTGAGTATATTCGCAAGGAAGGAAATTCATATTGAAATATAAATATTTATTATGTAAATGTTTATTCATCATTATGTAAAGAAAGTATTCATTGTAGATGATCACCTAATTTCACTTAATCTGATCGAGGCCTACAGTAGGGCATTATTTTGACAATGAGCTAGGATGCAATAAGACTATCTTGAGAATTAATCTAATATCTATGCCTGGTCCTTTGTTACCCTGTTATCTGTGAAGCTTACTGGGTGGAAAACTTAAATATTAATATAAATCAAGAGAGAATTGAGACAGCCAAAGTGGAGGGTACGAAGTAGAAATTGTAGACGGTAAGACATCTTGATAAATGCAAAAAGCCAGTTGAATTGAATAAATAAATATATAGAAAACAATCTAGCCTTATTGGCTGGGATGTTAATAAAAGAAGATCCGTTCAGAGTAGATATCAAATGTTGCTGTCTAGATATATACAAATTCCTGTTGAGAAATATATCAAGAGAAACTGAGATTAAAATTCAGGTAAGGATGTGAAAATGTAAAGGTGTGACACAGTAGAATCCTTTACGGTGAGATAAAAGAGAGTGCCCAATTAAAAATGTATGCGAAAATTCTTTAATCGTTTTTGGTACAATAATTTTTCAATGTTTCTATACCATTTTCGTGAAAATATGGACAGCCAAGGGAGATTTGAAAGTTTCAGGGAAATCATGAGAAGATACATGTAAAATGTGCGACAAAAAATAATGCCTAATATGAGGGTCTCGGTGTTGGGAGTTTGAGTTAATCTTGAGATTCAATAGAGTGTTAAATTTTGAGTTTAGCTTCCTACTTATTTTTTTAAACTATTCGGAAATAATCAGCGCTGAGTCTAATAATCAATAAAAGTCATTTCAATATTTAATGGTACTGCGGCTGCAAATTTAACCTAATTAATTCTTTGTACATTGAAATCGTAACCGTGTCAAAACCCACACAATATTTACGTGTTCGTCTACAGCAGTAAAAACACCCTAGAATCATACAGTTTCTGATTTTTTTTTTATCTGATATTAGATAGTTTGATATTTTAGGCTTGCGAGGCAAGTGTTAACCCTACAACACTAACCATCAATTAAAGTTACACCACTACTAACCATACCCGATTTTGAAAATATCAAAAAAAAAATTAAATATAAATCTTTATTTGAAATATTTTACATGGAGACACTTCATACTTTGTACTTCGAGTTAACATTAATAAGAACTGAAAAACATTATTTAGGTACGAAAATCAGGTACTGAAAATTGTAATTAAAAATAGGAAAAATGCGCTGGCTACTATATACCCATGGTTAGTGTTCTAGGGATAAGTTAAGGGCATCGAAGAAAAAGATTTTCTTGAATAATGGATATTCAATGTGTAAAATGATGTTTTTTCAGTTTAAAACATCCAAGCTAATCATATATCTACGGGTTTATTAATATCTATGAATTGCTAAAATGATTGGCACGTTTTAATAAAAAGTAATTTTTGTGATTATAACTAAATTTTTACTTGATAAATTAAAAGAGACAAAATATTTTGGTTCCGAATGTTTTGCATCCAAGAAAGAATTTTTAAAGATATTTAAATAAAATCCAAATTATTAAACCACCTTTGATTTTTTTTAGAAAGGGCGAAATTATTGTTGCGTTAAATTAAGTAAATCAGGTATCCTTTTAATCGGTAAGAGTCTGTAACTTTCTGTCATTTTTCACCGATTTATTTTGCGTAACCTATTTTCTTTCACTCTTCTTGACAAACAGCCTGTAATTCTTGGAGAGAATTAGTTTTCCTTTACATTACTTTCCAAGTCAAGACTCAGCAAAAACTCTCTATCGGAATAAGGTCTGGCCTTTGAGCTGTCCATGCTAAAACATAATCCTATTTTTCTCCATTTATCATTTCACTACATTTAAAGACCTCGCATGATCTTTGTTTTGCATCAAAATCCAACAGAGTCTCAAATTGAGTTTCCTTACAAATTCCTTCAAGTTCAAAATAGGAATGCATGATTTCTTTCTAATCACATTTATTTAAGATGTTTTGCTGCAAAACAATCCCGGAATATCAAGTTACTGCCTCTATATTTCACAGAAGAGTTGAGATGAAACTCATCATTTCCCTCAAAACATATGATACCTCATTATGACGAAATAATAATTATTATTTGATCAGACCGCGTATATTTTGCTTTTTATAATAGGACTAGACAGGTTTTTTATCGCCCGGTCCATACTCCTACTCTCTTTCCTTGAACAGGAGTAGAGGTTCATCCATTTTTTCCTGCTTAAGAATCGTTCCCGGTTCCTCTCCTTTTCTCATGCCTTAATAGTGATGCTGTCGTGATTTTTTTTAGGATATGTGTCAATGTTGGTAACATCTCTTCATTCTGGGAGTACCGTGTTATCACTTTTTCTGGTTGTTTCTCCCGACTGTTAGTTAGGAGCCCTGATTCTTGCATAGTGACTTGAGATGGTGCTCTGACCAACAGTTGCATAATATCGGGGTTCTTGCAGTGTCATGTTGCTCATGGAAGACTGTGCCTATGTTGCAGTCTGTGCCAGTTTCTTATGTTAGAAAACCAACAGCTGCTACTACCCTAATCCTTTCCTTACCAAAATTACATACCGTGACTATACGCAACTAAAGATATAAAACTAAACCCCACCTCAACACAAACACCTAAACCTCCCAGATTCTTTTTCTCCATCATTCGTGGTATTCGTACCAACTTCTGCAGTGTGGAATCTTTCCTCTTCGAAAAGTTTCCGGACATCCTAGCTCTCTTCAAAACTAATATCAACTTATCAATCCCCTCCTCTGATTTCTCAATTACTAGCCATCTTCATCTCTTTAAAAATAAATCTAATGCCCAGATGCATGTCCAGGGGTTTATGTCGGCGAACATCTCCCACTGGCTAGGGAGCTCTTTCTTAAATCTCCAGACCATTCTTACATGTGTCTCCGTCTCTCTCTACTACACTCAATCAGCTGTCTCTTCTTTCTAGACTGTTCCCCTTCCTGTCATGACTGTTGTGTGATAGATGGTATTACTGATAATATAGAAAAGACCATCTTCCTACATCCGTTTGCAAATATATTTGTGTTCAGTGACTTTAATGCCAACCATGCCAGGTCGCTTAAGCACTTTGTCACTGACCTCGCTGGCATTCAAAATCTGAACTTTTCAATTACTCAATCTCTCATGCAAGTGAACTTTCCTACGCGTTACCCAAGAACCCTGATAGACACAGACTATTTTACCTTTATACCTGACTCATGTCCTATCATGCACCTCTGTCATCTTGGCAACTCTGATCATGCGGTATTGTCTGTAAAACATCTCATTTATCTCCCCACCAATGTAGAACCGCTTACCAACAGAATATCCTTCTGTTATCAACTGGTAGATTCGGACTAGTTCCGTGATTTTCGTTCTAACCTCCCTTGAAAGGAAGTTTTTAATTTTCCTGTGAAAAAATCCGCATCTGAGATCTTCTCCTGGTTGAAAGACGGCATCGATGATTTCATTTCAGCATGGAAATACCAAGTTAAATTGCGTTCATCCTGAGCAATCGTTTCCTCCAAAGCGATACGTCTGATTGTACCAGACGTCTCTTTGTCTTAGCTCATAATGAGTGCAGTTTGTCCTCAAAGAAGTTGCTGTTTGATGATAGAATGAAGCAATGTATAGCATCTCGTAAGTTCAGTTCTAGAGTTTATTGGTGGCTCTAAATAACAACAAATTCCATATTCCTCCTCTAATCAATCAATTCGATGTCCTGGCATCTACAGCAGATAAATCTGAATGCTTTACTCAACACATTTGGAGTATTTACACCTGGCTTCCCCAATAGGAAAGAAGTTCTAGTGAGTGATATGCGCATAACCCCGTTACTAGCCAGACATCATTTCTAAATTAGACTCCCGTAAGGCAAGCGGAGATGAGAGGATCCCAGCCATTGCCCTAAAGAAATGTGCAACAGTTTACTCCAGATCCTACAACTATTGCCTTGCTGCTTTCTGCTTTCTAGTTTGTTGGAAGTCCTCCACTGTAGCTCCTGTTTTCAGTTTCCTGTGAGTTCTAGAGAACCGTCGCCCCCTCTCTAAATTGCCTTATTAGTCTCCTTTCATTTTTCCATAAAGTATCCAGGGCTTTAATCAATGCTGAAAAGGTTAAGCATCTTACTTCTGACGACCTGCTCTCTCACAAACAATATGGCTTCCGTTTTGATAGGTATACCGCTAATAGACTAACGCTCATCACTGAATATGTATCTCAAACTCTTGATGATAAAGGAAACGATCGAGCTGTGGCTCTAGATATCTCTAAGGCATTCGATAGGGTCTTCTATATAAGCTCCAGTGCTACGGTATTACTGGACAATTGTTTGGTTTAATCCAATCATTCCTATCAAATAGTGAAATAAAGATAGTTTTGAACGTGTTCGTTTTCCGATCCTTTCACACAAATGCAAGTGTCCCCCAAATCTTTATCTTAGGCCCTACGCTGTTACTAATCTTCATCAATGATCTTCCTGATGTCATCAGTTCCCAAGCAGTAAATCCGTTAGAGCCGTTAACCTGGCCTCACGATTTCAACTGACTTGAAGTAGAACGACTTCATCGAATCAACAGCTGCATTTACAGCAAAGGAAGTTGGGTCACTGTGTAGTGCAAAGGTTTGTTTCCTCAGAATCTTTCTTGGACGTTTATAAATCTACCATTCGAATATGCATTGAATAGTATTGACCTATTTGGTCAGGTGCTCCTGCTATTCATCTCGAGGTTCTTGCCAAAATCCAAAGAAGGATCTGCAATGTAATCGATCCCAAACTGGCATCTAGACTTCGGATACTTTCTCACCGATGTAACATGGCTACCCTCTGTCTTTTTTACACATATTTTCATGGCAACTGCTCTGATGAACTTTTTTTCCATGGTGCCCGACTACGTTAGTTTAAGTGTGCTACTAGATTGGCATTTAGGTCACACTCTGTTACTGTTGAATTAGTTAAATGTAACCGTCACTACTCAGTTTCTTTTCTCGCACTTCCCTTTAGTGGAAATCACTTCCATTTCATTGCATCATTGATAACTACAATCTTCCAAAATTTAAATGCAACGTCAGTTGCCAAATTCTTTCTTCTTGAATCGCGTTCAACTTTTATCCTTTCTTTGGTCCCCGCTTTACGCATTTTTTTCTCTCGCCTTAACTCTATGTTACTGTTATGGTCCAGGTTAGGACCAAGGAAGAACAACACGGACACAAGAGTAGAATTAACGAAGATATATTACACGAAATAATAATACAAGATGTGGAAAGTGTTAGTATGACTGTCAGTCTGATTTGGAGTGAACTACTATCGGCTCGACTCTATTCGTCTCTCTCTCTCTCTCTTGAGAGGCGTAGTATACATAGTGTTAGGAAGAGTTCATTCTGTAGTTATAGGTAAGGACCCATAACAGTTACCTATTGTGTATAACTGGTATTCCCGCCTTTCTTGGAGTAAACTGATTAAAAATAACTCTCTTCTTTTCAATAAAGATGGAAAGAGTACTGCCCAGGCATGAGGTAAACCTACCTACTTCTAGTAATTTGTTCACAGCACAGGAGGTCTATCGTTATTATCAAGATACCATCTATATGAAGGTTGCCAAATAAGGTGAAAACCAAAGTTTAATTATTAAACCATTAAAACCTCTCTGAAGCTTATCCCATTAGTCGAAATCAAAGGAATATTAACATAGAATTACATTAATAATCAAGTTAAATTAATAAAAAGTAGACATACATATACACATACACGCACTCAAACACGCACACACATAAGCAGATAGATATTTACACTGGACATCGGAATAAAGATGATTGTTGCACAACATAGATTGCGATATAACATATTTGGATATTCACTAATCACTTGTGGCACTCAGTGAGAATCAAACAAGGGGACCATGAAACTAGCTTACCACCTAATGTTCTAGGGAATGAAGTATGTATGTATCTACTCCCTTCCTGTCAATCTGAAATTGTATACATTAGTCTCTGACCTTATAAATAGGGCCAGTGCGAATATGTATAATGTCTAAAACCTGCAAATGGGTTTATATGCATCATTGCCAGTGTTCGCTAATATTAGGAACGTGTGCCATTTGCTTATTTATGTGTTCGTCTCAACTGAGAATGACACTGGATAATATCAACACTATTCAAGGAAGAACACTATTAAAGCCGTAGATTGCTTGTGTTTTATTGTTGCAAGACAAAGCTGTGTACGTATGGTGAACTGTAGTGTAAATGCCACGTACGATTCAATTTACACCTTGCAAAAATAATATATCCCTCAGGACGTTGGGATTTACGGTGGTGTTTGCCGGTATATGATCGACACCGATTGAATCGTGTAAACACACGTATGGCAGTGAATGCTGGACAATATCCTCAAAGAGGAAGAAGAGACTTAAAACAAAAGACACGGGGTTCTACAGAAGGATGGTGAGGATAACATGGACCAAGTTTTAGAGAAAATAGAAACAAAACGGAAACGTACTTAACCTCAGGAAGAGACAGGTGAGGTTTTTAAGGCACATAAGAAGGCTTGGCAAATCTTATATTCGTAGAATATTTAGAGATAAAAAGGCCAGAAGAAATCAGCGGATAACATAGTAAGCGTTGTGGTGTCCTACCTCTGTTGGACTCATCCGCCTACTATAAAATTAGTAGGAGAGAAGGCCTTGGGGAACAGTCGAATAGATTGAACGCTAGGTCATCCGACACATACTCACTAGTCGTGCAATACTCTTCTTTTGTACTTACCGTTTAATATATGATATACCTGTAACACTTGTTTTGTTATTCTTTAAGCATTTACTTGGTCACAACTTCTTATTTAACGTGAAGTCCGTTTGTTCGAATACTACGTCGCCAAGATGGTGTGACCAAGTAAATGGTTAAAGAAATAAACAGTAAGTGATTAAACAGTAAGTACAACTGAAGAATATTACACGACTAGTGACTGTGTGTCGGTTGACCCAGCATTCAATCTAAGCGACTGTTCCTCCAAGGCCTTCTCTCTTACTATAGTAGGTGGAAGAATCTAACATAGACTCTTTAGAGGGAGGACACTACAACAGTAAACTTGAGTAAGTGTATGGGGGAACAGGTTTTAGGAGAAATAACAAAAAGAAACTGCATTTATAAGGAGCTAAATGGAGAAGATGTTTTGGTGAGCCATCATCGCCTACGTTCTGAGGAAACACGGAAGAAGACATCAACACATTCGTTTTATCATCCAAGCACACAGACTAATGCAGGAGTTATGCCGCATATATTTTTCGCAACCTTTACCCAAGATTGCTGTAGGCGAGGTAATATATCGTTGCGTGTTATTTGTTGGTCCAAAAATCATGCAACGAACTCTTTTTTTGTTGCTATAAAATGCAACAGAAATAAGAATAAAGATTCTCGTCAAATGTGGTTTAATGGATAGCGGCTCAGAATGAGAAATCAAATAATGATTTTGAATTCCTGTCGAGTTCGTTACATTTAGTTATACAGAAATAGCATCAGATAGGTGTGGGCCCAACTATTCGTCCCCCAACTATGTGTTAAATAGTAAGACTTATATAAAGAGAAGATATTGTTATCTGCGAAATATTGTTAAAGCAAAATTCGCTAGGAAAAATATTCTTATATTCCCAAATATATCTCGGCTTTAAATAACCTACACAGGGTTGATAAAACGTCAAAATTAAATAAATCAAAACAGTAGTCACTAATTATGGTAATGCTTAATCTAAGAAATTAAAAATATTAGATTGCAATTATCTCTTGTTCATCTTCATGCTGTGTGATGGGATTTAATTAATGAAGTTCAGAAATTAGGTATTTTCTTATTTCATAAATATTCTAACCTACTGTCTCCATCTTTGTTGTTTTCCACTTACCGTTTTGCTTCGCATGTTTTGCAGATTTCCTCAAAAGTAAAGCCGCACCAAATACATAACGAATTTTCTTCTTTTTCATTTCTTCTACATAAACGAATCGTATGACTAAGTGTTAAGGTACTGTGATAATGGAAAATTCTCATTCCCTTAAAAAGAACATTACTAACAAATTCAAATGACAGAGTCATAAAGTCTCTAGCTGATGAGAGGATAGATGAGCGTTGAAGATATCAAGTGATGTACGGATCTCCACCTCTGCGTAGGCGGTTGCATTAATTTAGCACTGTACGTGGTGTCTCTAATGGACACTGAATGCAAGGTCTATTCCGTATGATCCAAAGTGAGATATACTACAAAAGAATTCATTCATCATAGCCTCAAAACCTACGACAAAGTGAATGCAACGCTGAACCGATTCAAACAACAAATACAAGTAAATGTAGTCTAAAAAATGAATTCATGACGTTAAGAGCAAATTTATTAAAGTCTTTGGCCCCATCACTTTGAAACACTGATTCTCGTATGATCACGTCAAGTCAAGCAACGTCGATGTAGATCAATAACTAGATGGGTGACCGCTTGGGAATACCAGGTGATGTACGCTTGGATGTGGGGGTTGTAATGGATAATTGTTAAATGGAGGGCCGAGTTCAATTCCAGTTGGATTTGTTATATTAACTTACCCAATAATATCCATCAGAAATGTATGAATACATCTCTTCTCTCCCCAACTATGGTTTAATTTGTAAGACTTGTATAAATAAATCATTATTATACCCATAAAAATAAGAATTATATTGATTTTGGAATTAAATAAGCGATATAGGTTGATATGCCGTTAGACATAAACAACCAATATTTACTAAAACCATGCCGATACTGAAAGTTAAGTGATTTTTGACTTTCTGTCTGTAGTTCAGAAATTTAAATCTTGACTTAATACCGTTACCGACCTCATACGAAAGAACCAAGTTTTCGGTTAGTTCTTCATTTCTCTCAAGAGAATATTACGGAATTTTGGTTTCGATTTTTTAATCCAGACGTAAACTCATGATGAATAAATGATTTCTTTTCAACAGAAACTCTTTTATTGCTTATACACCTGATTCAACGGTTTTTGCATTAATAGATTAAATATTACACGAGGTAACGATTTAACGACGGCAAAAGGTTATAAATGTCAGTTGATTCATATCAAAAGGGCTCAATTCTCAGGTAAAGTCTGGGGTTATGATTCAAGTAACTAGAAATCTATGTTACTCTAATATATGAACGCAAATATGTCCACGAGTGAACCATATGTCCAGTGAGTAAACGGGTCATTTCAGCCTTTTCCATATTCATATTCATTGGTGAACTAAAATATTCCTCACTTATCTGTGAGATGATGTTCTCTCAAAAAAACTATTTATATATTATGCAAGACAATTAAATAAAATCTTCTTAAAGTTCACGAAATCATTACCCTACAACACGTTCAGTGTGACGCATTCCATCCTTCAGTCAAGAAGATGCCACTGTCATCGTAGAAGACTATAGCTACGAATTAATGTATAAATCCGCTCTTTAATGCTGCTGATGTAGGTAGAAGGTAGAGAAATATATATTTCACATGAACGATGCCACCAAGCGTTGCTGCCACTGTCTTGTGCTTTCATGTGTCAACGTTTCCCCATTATGAAAAGGAAGTGAGAATCATTGGGCAAGGTACAATGCTTGCATACCAACTGAAAACGATTCCGACAATGGAAATTGATTAGAACAGGTATCGTGAATAGCTTTCGGCTGGCAAGCCCCATTTATAACAATTATCTATGCAGTGTTGTGACGCATTCATACAGCTAACTACAGTCACCGAATTATTGGCTGGTTCCAGAAGAGAATGTCTACAGTCAGTTCTTGCATCGATATGTCTTGGCCGTCAAATCAATTTTGGTGCTAGGTGACTCTGCGCTCTAGGATCACTGTCGAATGTTATTATGCAAAACGGAGTGTGAACACCACCCCAACCATGCTCTTTCGCAAATGCACTGACTGAGTCTTCAGGCCATACCAAATCATTGTGCAAGCTTATACTTGCAGAATCCAGAACATCAAAGCGTATCTGCATTATGAATCTCGTGAAATCTGCCACGGAGACCTACGAAATGTTTCCTGTCTTTTCATGTATATACTTCAGCCTGAACACCGGGTTTTGAGTGGGGCGGGATTTCCATAGCTAGTCGGCTGTCGGTTTAAGATTACAAGCGTTCTTGGCCACAAATCATATATAAAACATCAGAAAATGTGAAAATATTTATAAACTCATCTATGAGCATTTTTCGGCGAAAATTCTATCAGCTTCATGTATGATTGCAATGAAGGGGTTTGCCGAGAAATCCTCACGGACGACCTGATCATTGATTGCATTTTGGGGAAATTTGTCTTACATATTGATTTACTGCATACGGCGATTTTTGACTACATGATGGT
>OZ038488.1:120924478-120974478 GCA_964036315.1 Acanthosepion esculentum | reverse complement strand
ACCAATGAGGAAACATAGAAACTTCATGATTTATTCGGATTACTATTTCAAACTTTGTGACTGTTTAAATTTTCTGGCTACTTTCCAGCTCTCTTAAGATTAATGAGCGGATAAAGTACCGGACAACCTTGTGGATAGATTATTGCATACACAAGAAATGAATTGCTATAATTCACTTGAAAAGGAGTGGCATCCCAGTTTGACTGAGGCGGTGAAATAAGGGATTAAAACTGCTTAAAATGTATTTGTGATCAAGAAAGAGATGAGAGAAACATTCGCTCCAGAACGAAACGTGTGAAGATGTGGAGGGTTGATAAACAGATTCTTTCAAACGCATCTTTTAATAGAGTGATGCACAAAGCAGTTTACAAATGACGTAATATAGACTCGCTCGTTTCATTTATCAAATGCTATGGATGCATTAAATTATAAACTATGAAATAACAGACAGTGGAGAAAAAAAGATAATTCTATTAGAAAATGCTGACGTGTCTTCATTTGATTTTTGTCTCCAAGACGTCTTAGCGCATGCGCGTGTCCTGTAATGAACAGCGTCTCAAAACGAGAACAGAATTCAGATTCCAGTAGAACTTGTTACATTCACTCACGTGCAAATATCCTAGGGAAATTTATGAGTCCATCATTTCAACTTCAGGCAACTATGAGTATATAATAGGACAGTCGTATAGCCTCGGTTGGTAACCAGTCTAGGTTAAGGAAAATTGAATCCAAATCAGCTTTCGAATGGTTGGACAGTCTATCTTGCCCAAGACACACCACTGCTGCTGCCGTTGAAAGACATAGGTTCCCCTAAGACTAACTGTTTATGAGACTCGTGATTGTAAGATCTATGAATATGCTGGAGTCTGGCATTAGTGGAAAATCTTACGACTTCATTTAAAGAAAAAAATCAAGTAGATTCTCTTGCTTCGTAATTAGGTTAATTAAGCCAATACTTTCTTTATTTAACGTTATTATAATAAGCAAAAAGCAAAGTTGAAGATGGGGACCCTGATTAAGCTACAGACAGTGCCACTCGAAATTATAAGAGTCATTTGCAGCTTCATAACTGCTTTCCTCATGCCATATGTTCGGCAGACGAACCGCATAGAATCATATCCCTGGGTCATTTCCATAAACAAAGCCATCGGCACTTTCTTCTACTCCGATTTTCTTTCACCTTCTACCAAAACTTTCAAAGCCAAACGGTGATAGGGAATGGATGACGGGAACAGATTTTGGTGAAAGTGGAAGCTACTTCTCCTGAACCTGTAAGTTGGCGGCGAATTTAGCCATTAATGTCATCTTTATAAAAGAAAAGATCAGTAAAGAGTAAATTAAATTTTTGGATACCAGATAAAAGTCGATGACGAATAAGCAAAAATAATAGTCTTGTTTAAGGGACTGAGAACGAGATTATTGATACAATATTTTCCGCCTATTCCCCAGCCTTTATCTGATGAAACAGCATGTTTTTTTTTAAATGACTTCACGAAGAAAACTTATGTGCAACATTGTGTGATCTAAATAGAGAAGATTAAGTTAAGTATAAGGAATGGGGAGGAAAAATGATGTCCTAACTAATGAAAAGCAGCCACAGAGTTCTTGGAAATATATTGTATTTCCGAAATACGATACATTGTTAGAATCAATTGGAAAAAGAAGAAAAATCTAACGGTGATATTTCATTTGTTTGTGAATTGGCCAATCAGCAAATAGCGAGAAGTCGATATTTCGGGGATAATGGGTTAGGGAAGTTATGAATCTATCACTTCTACTCAGCTACTGGACAGACTGGACCCCATAGCTTTGTCGACAAAAAATTACCCAAGTAAGAAAGAGAAGCCTACTTCGGGAAATCATCTTCTTAATCAGTTATCAACTGGAAGCGACGTGATTGAAAAGCATGTATCATGTATAGCATTGGTCTTTTTTACATCCAAAACGTTTGAATGAGAAGTTTAGTTCCATAGGAGACATGTAAGTCTGCAATGATAAGGATTCAGAAGAAATTCGGTTCGCCCTCTCCCTCACTGACAAGAAGTCAGAAAAATTCCCCACCATGAACAATAAAAGTAGCCAATGAACACGTTGTGTTATTTCTCACTAAAAATTTAAAACGTACTGAGGAAAAAGGACGGTTGATTTCCTTTTTCAGTAAGAGACAGTGCAACATTGGTATATTGGCATGAAAACAGTTGTGGAGACTAACAATGATACAATTGATTTGGGTAACAATGACAATGGTCGCTAGACATTAGGTCGATTCATATACTTAATCGCATATGTCATGATTATTCACAAGAACATCTTTTGACAAACCTTTCTTCATTTACTTACATATTGATATCATGAAATCCAATATCACCAGTTCACACTGGACTATATTTATTCCGGAATATTTATTACGGTACAATTTCTATGGCATTTCCTTCTCACCTGGGAAGGATTATTCTTCAGAAGTTGCAAAAGTCAGTAATATTTATCGAGGAAAAAAAGTGCCAGTTGTCTTTAATAACATTTGCTATGTATATATGTATATATATATATATATATATATATATATATATATATATATATGTGTGTGTGTGTGTGTGTGTGTGTGTGTGTGTGTGTGTGTGTGTGTGTGTGTGTGTGTGTGTGTGAATCCGTGTACTTTCGGTTTATCAGATTAAAATGTAATAAAGATTCAATTCCTTTCGAGATGCAGGATTTATTTATTAAGCCGTTCAATATTTAGGCACGTAGGTATTAATTAAATAAAACAAAAAAATCTTGGGATATCTAGTGAAACAAATTTACCAACTAGTTATAGAGTTACACTATTTATTTGTATTTTTTAATTATATCTTAATTTTAAACCTGCTTACAAATCTTGAATTTCTATCTTGCTTCACTGGTTTTCTGTCACAGGCCCTGTCTAGTCCATGGCTTTTGTCTACTCTTCTAAAAACGGCGTTTGTTGTATTTTCTTCCCATTTTACCATTTGACGTTTTGTATTTTCTTCCAATTTTACCATCTGATTCCATCAAGAAAACCGCTATTAGTCTGAAGAACTTTTTCTTGGAACGAAACGTGTCGCTCATATTTTTCCATCTTGTCATTCCCTTTCACACTAATTGATATATATATATAAACGTATGAAGCTTGATATTACTAGACATATTAAAAACGGGCGAAGAAACCGGTTTCGCTCCCGCTCATCAGGCTTACAACGGGAGATTTAATTTAAATTAAAAACACAGAAAATGTACAATGAAAAGGAAATGTGGAGGAGGAGGGGAAAAATTATGAGCAAAAGAAGCTAGAGGCAAATGACAGCGAGCCCCAATAAACACTCACGTCGTTTGCACAAGGAAGGCTTGCGGGACCCCATGTAAAGTGCCTCTAGCACCTTAAGGTGAAATAACGAGAGTGACCGGGACAACACGGTGAACCGGTCGACACTAAAATTAGCTGCACAAAATCTGGTCTTTAATAGGTGCTCACATATGGCGGAACACCTACAGGTCCGCCATACCGGTCTGTACAGGTCTCTAGCTCCTTTTGCTCATAATCTTTTCCCCTCCTCCTCTACATTTCCTTTTCATTGTACATTTTCTGTGTTTTTTAATTTAAATTAAATCTCCCGTTGTAAGCTTTTTTTTTAATATGTCTAGTAATATCAAGCTTCATACGATTATTGATGTGATAAAATTTTGTACCTTCAAAAATATCTTTAAATATATATATATATATATATATATATATATATATATATATATATATATATATATATATATATATATATATATGAGTGTGTGTGTGTGTGTGTTGTGTGTGTATGTGTGCGTGTGTATTTAGTCAGCAATCCTTCTTTCATGCACATTTCTTTGAATACGACAGAAATGGTGCTTTCATTTAGATTTTTATACAATTTCTCTTGCGATCTAATAATTTTTTTTTCTTTTCGGATGAGAAATTATATAAAAACTGTCTGAATGTTCTTTTTATCCGAGCACTTTCGGCTATACATTTAGCCATTTTCAAGGATTAAATATTTTAACTGTTAAAATAAGAAATAGTTTGTTGTATGTATGTTTTATAAAATGCTTTCATTTTTCAAAACACGGTCAAGATATTATGTCCATGTTCAAAGTTAATATTATTATTATTAAGTGTTTTCTTTTGTTTTTATTAATAAGCCTTTCATTATTTTTTAGCGTTTTTTTTTGTAGATGATGCTATTATATTAGTGTTGTCAACAAGTATGTTACAAATAGTGTCCGGTAGGTCCCCATGAATATTTAAATGAGATGTAATTGACCTATGGTCAGAAACGTGTAAAGTGAGTCTGTCAAACATGTTGTAGTGTGGCCTCTATATAAGTATTTACGAATTTTGATTGATCAAGAATACAATTCCTTAATTTAAATTGGTAAATAATATTTGCCCTATTTAATTTTAGTCTAGGAGGTGAATATTTTTAACTATAAGGTTTGAGGTTTTAAATTTTTTGTAATAAATAATTAATCTATTTTTTGCTATTGTCAACTGGTGTTATGCATTTTTTATAATGTTCTTAATTCTGCATTATATGCGTGTGTGTATGTTTGTGTGTGCGTGTGTGAATAATAACGGTTAAAGATGCGTACTTATAAATATTTACAAGATATGCTTTTTCCTTGACACATAATACTTAGAGTAGAGACATTGTCAGATAATTTACCCTTGCACTATGAGATGTCAAGAAGAAAATGTCCATCCAGTGTGACAACCCAACATATCCTCCCGGCTATAGCTAGCCCGCTCGGGGATTATTCCGATCTGTCAAATACTACACCGGGAATAGATGGACATTTCCAAGTAACTATTTTCCCTCTTTGAGATGCTGCCAAGAAGAAATCCCACATGTCAGCACCACAACCCCCAGGCTATGTTTAAGGAGATAAAGGTCTCTTACCGACTTCTGGTACGACATAACACATGATCAGCAATTGCAGAAGGACCTAAATATTGCTGTCAAAAATGGATTTGTTTAGGATTATATTATTTAGAATTTTAAATAATGGATTTATTGCCATTGCTAAAGGTTGTCATATTAATTCAAACTAATAATAGAAATAATGTTTTGGTCTACTACGAGGAAATTTGGTTCGGACTCGGCAATTTTTCTCGCCAGAATCTACCTTAGACATTTATAAGTTTACCATTCGTTCATATATAGAATATTACGGTCACAGCTGGTCTTATGCTTCTACTATGTATTTAGAGATTTTAGATAAAATCCAATGAAAAACATACCATGTTACTGGATCTGACCTGGCATCTCGGCTTCTAGCACATCCTTACTACCGTAGCGTAGTTTCCTCGGTTTTTTCTACAAATGTTTTCTTGGTAATTGTTCGAATGATTTCCTCTTAGAACAATTACCATTGGTCATTATTTACATTATTCGGACTATTGTCCTCATCTTTACAACATTTCGGCCGTTTTATGCTCCGGCCTCCTTCAGGTGGTTGGAATGTCGAACTGAACCCTTTGATACGGTCACCGGGGTACACTGTTCTAGTTCCACCTGCTATTTTTAATGGATGTCAGTTATCTCCTGTTAATGTTTTCCTCTGAAAGTTCTCCACTGCCTTAACCGCCTTGAACTCATACACTTTGGGTCCTGTCACTGGATCTAACCAACGCCTTTATCCACTGTGCCATGTGTCCTTGAGGACATCTGTGTATGAATTTCTGGGTAATATAAACCCAATGTCTTCAGCAACCATTTTTTACCAGTGCTCATATTGCAATTATTGCTGTTATCATTCTCTTTGGTATCTAGATTTTATGAATCTAAGCTCATTTCCAGATTTGCGGCAAGGTTTCAACATATTACAGTATTACAGTTGGAATGACTCGATGCAACCGTGTGTTCTATGCTAACAGTTTTTTTTCTCACGACACTTGCTCATGGAAATTTATTCTAGTTTCTTGCTTTCCAATGAACTTCGATGTAAAAACTGTAATGTCAATCGCTTCCTCCCTCATTCCTTTTTATGGGAATCTTCGAAATCCGACAATTTTTGACGCTAAACTTCATTCCCAAACAATCCGAAAAGTGTTTCATCTTAAGCACCATCCAGATTTTTTACTTATTTCCTATTGCTGAAAAACAACAACGTGTGATTAGATTTAGCTTACGAGCATGCTGAGGTATGCTGGAAAGTTCTCGGCCCGACCAAGATCAAAAAGGTCTACCCCTTAAAAACAAAAGTAGGAATGAGTCGAACAGAGAATATTTCAGTAACCCTTGATATCATTCATAAACACTCAATAGGAATCTAATGTTTCCATACTTTGTCCATTATATATATATTTACACTCCGGCCTTCTTCACGCGGTTGAAATTTTGAACCGAAACCTTTTCGTTACAACAATCGTAGTGATATCTGCAAACTGTTCCAGGAAGAAAAATTAACAGTAATAACATTTCCAGGCCAAATGAATCTACTGACTTAATGTCGCGATGTATACACACTAAAAAAAAAGTAGTTTTTGAGTTCGCAAGATCCCGGACGAAAATATGTTCAATTTATTTACTCCTACAGCCAATACAATTTCGATACTCTTCCCTTACTCCTTATCATTCTATCACACTTCATATTTTTCGTTCATAAATAAATAATAAATCGTTAAGAAATCATTTCTCTTATATCTCCTAAGGTAGCGTCATTGGCCGACCTTCTCATTTTTTAAATTTAAGATCTGCATGTTAAATTTTTATTTTTCATTCTCTTTATATGTGTCTTGAACACATTTAATACAATTGTCTCCTGGTCTGATTCAAATCTGACCAATAACTGTTATATATATATATATATATATGTATAGTTAAGTTAAGAAGAATTTGGTAATCCGTATAGGTAGTCCCAAGGAGGATGAAATTCTGAGAGCTCAATGTAAATTCAGAGCTAATCATTTTAAGAAAAACAGACCACTTTAAGGCTCCATGTAATAATTTATTTCACCATAGCCCTTTTGAAGGACGTTGGATCATCAGACTACACTTCCAAAAGGTGAAACGAAAAATCTCTCACACCACCCCTAATTACTCTCTCTGTTAAATTACATAAACTTAATACTACCCGTCAAAAGTGTAAATGTTCATATGTGTAATGTAGAATATTCACTTAAAATTATCATTTAGAATTATATTAAAAACAAAAGATATTATTTCAGAGGCACTTTTTAAACATTTACATCTACTATTCCATTGGTAAAGAAGAAGTTCCACTGAGAAGCCTTCGTCCCGTCAACGATTACTATATAGAAGGGACGCCTAAGAAGGTAATTCTCTGATCACTGAACTCTTAAGATCTAGCGTCAACCGTTCTCAATCCTATATATCCTCTTAATCTGCATATATTTCCTCTACATATGTCCATACTCTAGCTCAGTAATGTTCTAGTTTGAGTGGCTCTTCGGATTTGTATTGTTTTAAAGCTTAGTAAAATAATATGATTACAAGCGTAACTGAGTGAATAGTTCTATTAAATATATACGAGTTAACGAAATGATTGATTAGTTTTGTGAGTTTCCCTGTGACAACCAGACCAAATTAGAAATGGATGAGCAGGACATTATCATTGTTTCCGCGTACAGAAATATGTTGTTTTTTTATAGAAATAGATTAGTTGAGTTTTGTTTTATGCGGTAACGTTTGATCAGATTCTCTTCATGGCGCAATAAATCTGTTCTATGTAAAAGATTATTATGCCAAATGAAAGCAATCAGGATCAGATCTTTCACTTTATTTCATCGAAAACAGAATTGTGTTCAGCAAAAATATCTCTTTCTACACTAAATATTGGCCACGTTTCTCTTTAGTAAGACAATTTCAGAAAATATATGGTAATTGTTTAATGATAGCATAAACGTTAGAGACCCCTTGGCACTTTGCAGAATGGATGTTATTTACAGAGCAAATATCAGATTATTGTCAGTGAATGACAAAACGGTTTTGATGGTGAACATATTCATATTTCTAGTAAGAATGACCGAAAAAGTTTTTTCAGAATACTCTAGTTGCTCAGAGCAATCACAATTAAAACTCTAACGGAAAGCAAATATATTTCATTCGGAGATGTACTTTGGGGTTGCTTAACACGGAAACAAGAAGCCAGTATTCGATCCTGTTATATAGGAATAAAGTATTGCTGCCGATAATTGAGTTTGAACATAGATCGCCATTGAGCAAACACAGACGATTCCATTATTGAATTAAGTAGACCACATGACCATAAAGGAAACGCCTAAATAAGGAGTCGCGTGACGTCTAGATTGATCCCTATTTCTAGTCTATCCTCTATTACTATTTGGATCGCTATTTCTACTCTATCCTCTATTTCTGTACGGGTCAGCAATTCTAGTCTATACTGTTTCTCTACTCTATTCAGTTTACTATTTCTCAGTTCAGATAACTATACGGGTTACTTGTCAAGCGAGTATTATCGAGCAAGTAATGTTATCGCGGGTGTTATTCGAAGGCGTCTGACACCAGTATTGTTCAACAGCGTATTGATATTCAATCTGTGAATACCAAGTCTCTAGTGCAACGAGCATTACGAAAGTGTCAACAAGTATACGTTGACATCAAAAAAATCCTCTTGATAATCCTGATTTCTAAGTTTCATAGGAGTCAGTTTCTTCTGGTGAATAAAGAATACTTAAACCTTTGAGCTCTGACCACGGCTATACCGGTGGTAGGGCAAAATGACGTAAGGCCCAGCCACCCGTTGAACAGTGGTAGAGAAAAATGACTTAATGCCCAGCCACTGGTAAAACAGTGGGTAAACACTTGTAACTATTTTTTATATCTACCGTGAAATATTACATAGCAATTATTTGAGAATCTTGACTCAGGAACTCAGGCAGAAGGGTTAAAATTGTTCAGTAACGCAGTGCTCAAAGAGTTAATATTGCTTATGCAAAGGCCAAATTTGAAACTTAGATCATTGTGAATATAAGTCCTCGTCGGAGTCGAAGATGAAAATATGTTTAAGTTTTGAGTAATGATGCTTAAGTTACACAGATTTAAGTTACTCGAGATCAGGCAGAAGGGTTAAAATTGTTCAGTAACTCAGGGCTCAAAGGGTTAATATTGCTTTTTCAGAGGCCAAATTTGACACTTAGATCAATGTGAATATAAGACCTGGTCGGAGTCGAGGATGAAAATATATTTTAGTTTTGAGTAATGATGCTTAAGTTACACAGATTTAACTCAGAAGATGTTTAAGAAGACCTTCTGATATACAATCTGTATTTTATTTTTTCCCTACTTTGATGAATTCAGCTGCAACTCATTCCAACCAAACTTGCTTTAATATTTATTCTTAATCAATTATTCTACAAATAAATGGTGTATTTATTATAAACAGATAATCGAGTTAATGTGTTGTTACTCTCTATCTCCATATACGTCTATCTCATTCCCTCAATATAACACTTTAGGCCACTACTTTCGAAACGTTTTTTTCTCACCCATAGCTCTAACCAGTTCTTCCTTTCTGTTTCTGGTGTCATAATGTTTGGTAGGTTTCTATATATTTATTCCTTGGGCAGATGTTGCCAACTGATATTTAGAGTATCTCTCGATAGTCGACTCTACATACCATATCTTTGTTTTTGCCAGTGACATTGTTTATATCCAGCTGCTTGACAATAAGAAGACGACTGTTTCCATCACTGAGTTAAAGAGTTGTGCATTCAGATTTTTTTCATTTATGACTTCATACAGTATCCCCTCCTACTGCAAATCTATCATCGAAGACTCGATATTGAGGAGTTTAACCATGTCACTAGATATTAAAGACTACAGTTATCCAATATTTGTATGCAAAAATGAACATCTAACACTTGAACTGGAACCACTATAGAATTTCACATAAAAATTAAATTTACATTATTTGCATTATTCGGACTATTGCCCTCATCTTTGTCGCCATATTTATTACAACGTTTCGGCCGTTGTACGCACCGGCCTTCTTCAGATATTTGGAATGTCGAACTAAGGGGAGACAGACCGCCCCATTAAAGTAACGCTTGAAGCATACCAGAAAGCTGTAACACAAGGTGAAGTGGAAAAAATCAGGTGTGGATGACCATATATGGAGAGAAAAGGAAGATCACCGCCCTATGTGGGATCAGGTTAAGATCATGGGCAAAGAACACCATTGGAAAATTCGTAAACGTAAGGAATCAGCATATATGCTAGGCCACAAAGATTTCCTGAGCCGACCAAGCATAGAAATGAATACAATATGGGAACCAGTAATAAGGAGTGCTAGAGAAAAGCGATAACAACAAATATTGCAATATCAGCTGTGGTAAAAACACATGCAATGATAACAGCAAAAATTGCAACATGAGCACTGGTAAAATAGTTGCTGAAGACATTAAGTTTATAATACCCAGTAATTCACGCACATATGTCCTCAAGTACACATGGCACAGTGGATAAAGTCGTTGGTTAGATCCAGTGACAGGACCCAAAGAGTGTGAGTTAAAGCAGTGGAGAATTGGAGGGGGGTTTTAACAGGAAATAAATGATAACTGACATCCATTACACATGGCACGTGGAACTAGAACAGTCTACTAGTGAGCGAAATAAAAGGTTCAGTTCGACATTCCAACCACCTCAAGAAGGCCGAAACGTTGTAATAAATATGGCGATAAACGTGAGAGCAATAGTCCGAATAATGTAATAATGTACATAATACCTCATCTCAGAAATATAGAAAAAATAAATTTACTATTTTAATACTGGGTTATATCAGTGATGATATATCAGGTCATCCCATAAGTTCTGTCCGAATTTTGAAGAAGGAAAAAACAAGTGACTAAATGTTACATTTAATTACAGATTCAATCAACAATGTATTTTCTCTGATTATCTATGGCTTCCTTCCATCTACTAACAAGCTTACTAATTCCATTACTGTAAAATTCTTTTGGCTTAGATTCGAAGAATTCACAAATGCCAATTTTAACCTCTTCCTGTGTTACAAAAGCTGTTTCTTCCAAATGATTCTGTAAGCTACCAAACAAAGTGTAGTCTGAAGGAGCACGGTCGGGAGAATAAGGTAGATGAGGAATTTTCTCCCAAGTTCTTCGATCTTTTGTGACGTGATCATTGTCCTGATGACACATCACCCGTTTTCGATTCACTAGAGCAGGTCTTTTTTCCACAAAGCTTGGTTCAAACGCTCTAATTGCTGACAGTATATTTGAGCATTAATTGTTGCATTAGGTGGTAAGAAATCAAAATGGATTATTCCTTGGCAATCCCACCAGATTAAAAGAAGAACCTTTTGACCATGAAGTTCCCTTCTCGGCTGTGGCTAGGATCCTTCCCCTTTACCAAGCCACTGTCTACGACGCTTAACATTTCGATAAAAGATCCATTTTTCGTCGCCAGTCACAAGTCTATCGAAAGAAGGTGAACAAGTTGGCGAGAATGGAGAGAAGAGCAGATGTCAACTCGGGATTTGAGGTTGTTTTCAGACAATTCATGAGGCACCCATTTTCCAAGTTTAGGAACTTTTCCAAGTTGTTGAAGATGACGATGAACAGTTGTATGGTTTGAAGTGAAAACCACTGCCAATTCCTCAACTGATAAAGCAGGATTTTCTTCAAGGGCTGCTTCAAGAAGCTTTTCATCAAACTCAACTGGACGTCTGGTTCGATCTTCATCTTCAAGGGTGAAATCTCCACCCCTGAATTTTGCAAACCATCTTCTCCAAGTTCCTTCATTCACACATTCCTCTCCATAAACTGAGTGAATGTTTCTAGCCGCTTCTGTGGCTGAGTTTCCTTTCTTGAACTCATAAAGCATTATATGCCTCAAATGATTCTTGGGTACTTCCATGTTAGCAGGGTTTTAATCAAACAAAATTTAATTTTATTGTACTCTGAAATAAAATTTGATCAGTTTAAATGCATCTAAACATAAAAATAATGTTCAGCTCAATTAGACATTATAAAATACTCTTTAAATTTGGTCATTTTAACAAAAAGTTAAAATTCGGACAAAACTTATGGGATGACCTTATATTTTGCTGTATTGGGGAGGGACAAAAAATAGAAAATTAGTTAGTTTCATTCTTATACAATTAGTGTAAAGTGGGCCAAAATAATTGTTGCCATAGTTACGTATTTTAGGATCAGTGGTCCACAGCTAGTCGACCATCAATAATTTTGGAAATTATATCAATATTTATTTTCTTTTGGCAGACTTGAGTCAAGAGTCTACACCGATTTCGTAAAGCTATCAACTTTTGATTTTCCTGAAATTTCAGTAACGCCGCTTCCTTACTGCCTCTTAAAACGTAATTATTTTGTAAGAAAAATCCGAATTCTTATTAGATTTTTCAAGCAAGAAAGGGATAACTGTTTTTACACATAAATAGGTTAATCATTCAACATAGGCGCCCTCTCAAATGTGTCGTCTGCCACAATACCAATTAAATTCTACAACATGAAACCTACATTGGATTAATTACATTTGACAGATTCAGTAGAATTGGTAGTCACCCAAATTGATCGAGACATATCTATCGATATCCAGATCTCACTTCTAAATCTGTAAGCTGAATGTGATCATATCTAGGTTACTGAACGTTAGTTTATCGAAGGCTTAATAAAAAAAATTTTCAATTATTGAATAGTTTAAAGAAAATGGATAAAAGCAATTACAAATGGTTACAAATTTGGAATGATATCTGACGAAATGAATTCCGAGAAAACAGTCACTGACTATACCAATTAAGGAACGACGATAAGCAAGAGATTTAAAGCGATGAATTCATACGACTGCGGATATAGGCTCAATATTGTGTCTCTAATATAGCTATAAATTATTTGCCATATATATGTAGAGAGACGATAAACGTGTATATTAAGAGAAGACATTTGTCGATATATGAATGGATCATCGTATGTCTGGTCAAAGTCCTTAAATTCAGACACAAACATATTTATATTTTATAGTAAATGACAAAAATATAGACCATGTAAGTGATTAGTATTTGCACTATTTATATTCGGATTGTTGCCCTAATCTTTTTTGTTCGTATCACAATCTTTCGACCGCTCTGCTGCTCTGCTGTTTCTCAGGGAATTCAGTACTGAATCTTTTATTTAATCTATGGGGATACGCTGTTCTTGTCTCACTGCCAATGTCTAGTGATAACTCATTTAGCTCTTAATTTTAGCACTGCTCAATTTTTGCTCGTCCTGTTTTCACTGAGTCCAAGTACACACTGTTCGACCCAGGGATTGAACTCACAATTGCTATGTCACCAAATTCACGAACCAATTCTTTAATCCATTTAGGCTTTTTTCCTATAATCTCTACCTGTCCTATAATCTCTACGTGCCCCATAATCTCTACCTGTCCTATAATCTCTACCTGCCCTATAATCTCTATCTGTCCTATAATCTCTATCTGTCCTATAATCTCTACCTGCCCTATAATCTCTACCTGTCCTATAATATCTACGTACCCTATAATCTCTACGTACCCTATAATCTCTACCTGTCCTATAATCTCTACGTGCCCTATAATGTCTACCTGCTCTATAATCTCTACCTGTCCTATAATCTCTACGTGCCCTATAATCTCTACGTGCCCTATAATCTCTACCTGTCCTATAATCTCTACCTGTCTGCTGATGAATGCTCTCGTTATTACTTGTCATGCCTGACTTCACTCACTGAAGATTTTCTCTTTTAGTTAAGCTGTTGAAGACTTTTCATTATTTTATTATTTATTTATTAGCGGTTCCCATAACGCAGTTCTTTCTATTTCAGACTTACCAAGGGCATTCCTCATCTGAAATGATTCTTTCAAACGTCTATCTCTCATTTTTGTCTTTCTTGTCCAGTATTTCGCTTTCTGTGATGACTGCACTTTTCCCTCCATACATGATTAGCCATACCCAATTTCATTGTCTCACTACGGTTTTTCGGAGTTTCATTTAGGGGGTGGCTTGTTTCACCTTTATATCATTTGCCACAACTGGAAGGAATAAAGTCCACACAGTTCTTGGTCATATTCCCCTTCGTCTTAGACTTTATTAAGTAGAGATTTCTCCGTAGGAAGAAACTGTAATTGTAAACGTATGTCAACATATACGATTTTTTATACATGGTACCCTGAAAGTCTCTTTACAATTTAAAAAAATATATCAGAAAGACAATTTATGAGATATCTTAATCAGATTTGCTGTATGTACTCAATAGTTATCAATATTTTTATTTACAATGCATCAGTGTATTTCAGGGTACCCTATTGATGAAAGAGGTACTGATAAATTTCCCTAACATTTCCAGAACGGTGGTTTGAAAGAGATGGCCCAATTCCCCGGCCATCTCGTTCACCAGATATCACTCCTCTGGACTTCTATGGGATTATATTAACCCTAGAAAACTAACAATCAATTAAAGTTACACCACTCCTAACCATGGGTATATCATACCCGGTTTTGAAAATATACAAAAAAATATTAAATATAAATCTTTATTTGAAATATTTTACAGACAGGCACTTCAAACTTTGTACTTCGAGTTAACATTTATAGGAACTGAAAAACATATTATTTAGGTAAGAAAATCAGATACTGAAATTTGTAATTAAAAATAGGAAAATTTGCACTAGGTACTATATACCCATGGTTAGTGTTCTAGGGTTAAAGATATAGGGTATCGGACAAAGATACCGGACATAACTTATATAAATCAAAGATTATTGATGCCATTACCACCATCTATGCTACAGAGACAATGACAAGAAATCGAATATCCTCTTGATATCTTTTGTGCAATTAATGATGTCCATAGAGAGGTTAAAATCAATATCTACTCCTCTTTTTGTAACAATTACCACATATTTTTCTATCATTGCTTTTAAATTTTAAATTGTAAAGAGATTTTCATGGACGGCCTGTATATAATTATAATTCTGTTTGGTAATATATAGTGAGGTTTTAAGATTAAATATTCATCTAAAACTTATGTTTCAATTAATATATCAATACATATGTATATATTTTTCCAGTTTTTACCGTTTTCTTTTCTAGTGTGCCACAACAGCAACGTCATATCTTAACGTGATTATCGTTAGCGCAAAGTCAGCGGTTTATTCTGATCTAAAATAAAACAAGTTCCGATTCAATTAGTAAATTTTATTAGCAAATTAGTAAAATAATAGTGTGAGAACTGAGACTTTGTTCAGCTTGATAGCAATGCTTCGACTTTTGGATGTTTGCATGATCTTTACAAAACCTAAAATAAAATGGTATCAATATCGAAAGAAGTATTGATTGAAGATTTCTAATCACTTCATAGAATAATGCGACCAGTTAATCAATAATCCAAATGTCTAGAATTCAACAGTAGAATGGGTAAGCGGTAGCTGAAAATCATTGTTGATCAGAATAGAAGGAGATAATAAAAAAACATTTCCAGAATACAAACAATGTTTATTCCATGTTTTCGATGTCGTTGGCCTATACTTGATATATTCTAGTTTTCTTTGTTCGATCTATTCTCACTAGATGGGCTTTATTAAAAGAGATTTTCAGGTGATATAATCACTATCCTTTTTAGTAGACAGCATCAGGTTCCTTTAGATGTTTTTAATCTTAAATCTTTCAAAGTCAATTTCTTATTGTTTTTTAAATACAACTAATACATATGTAGAGTTGGCAGTGTCCTTTTTTATTAAAAAATGAGCCGAAATAAATATTTGTGATCGTTGTGATTATTATTATTTATTTCATAATCAGCCCTAAACTGGATGGTGATGGTTCTATCTCAGCTCCCATGCTCATCTTAGAGACATTATTATTATCATTATTATTATCATTATTATTATTATTAGTGAAACCGTGCTGACAAATACGACGGCAATTGATACAAAGTTTTATAGTAAGATGCAATTAAAAATACCTTGAAAACATGTATTGGGATTCAATAAAGCACTGATCCAGAATTAATAACTAAAATAGAGGTTTAATTAATCCATTCACTTTATATTTTATAAACCTTAAATGGTATTGTTTACTCCTGGTATTATACGCATAAATGGCATTTTTCTCAATATATTTTCATATAATTATATTTTGATGCAATTAACATCACAATTAAATCGTAATATCTCTTGAGATAAAAAAGATTAGCAACAGAACGACAAAGAGGGCGACGAAAAAGCCTATTCCAAGATAAAATTGAAACAAGATGACCACTTAATAGACAAATGTATGTGAGTGCCTCACATGAAAGGATTGAACAAGTAAAACTGCTATCTAAGAAAAGCAGGAGTAAAAGAACTGATTAATTAAACCGTTGCCCGAGAATTAATTTTGTCTAAATGTAAATAATTTTTTTATTTGTATAGATTATTAAAACTATTAAGGGAAACAATCACTCATAAATTTACTAATTTGAGTTACCTCCTTCCCCACTACACATGGAATAGGAAATATATAAATAAATACACTTTGATATCCATTATATGGCTTGATTATTATAATTTCCTTTGCATTCTCTTGTAAACTCTTTTCTTTCTAGATTCCGTCCAGAGACTTAAGTTCAGAAATTAAACTAAGTTTCTTCTTAGTTTAATAAATTTATCAGCTTAGGGCATTTTTATGCTATTTTGGGTCCAATGCAACACATGGTTCACTGGGGACTAAGTAATCTCTTAGAACGGAAAGATGACAAGTCTTGTCTCTACAGCATCCAATGAATAAGAGAGTATGCTACTTGGTGACCAACAGCAGAAGTTACCTGGAAGACAAGTGGGGTAATCATACAATATTCATCAGAATATATCTTGTTAAAATGCATCAAATAGCCTGTTCACCCACTAGGAGGACTGAGTAAATTTTTACTTTTGTGGGTATTGGAAAATGTTCCTTCTGGAATTAGGAAATAATACAGATTTCTTCAAACAGGTATCCTCATCTTGGTTGTTATGATCACATTTTGGCTGTTTTATTCTCCAGTGTTCAATTAGGGCCTATCATATCACATTATCGACTGAACATTATAAAACATAAAAATAAAACTTTTCAATAATTCAAATCACGCACATTTTACGAACATGAAGCTCTTATTAAAATGCGAGCTGTAGTCGTGAGAACTTTTTATTGTTAACACTCAGGCTAGCAGGGATTCCTTCAATGAGTCTATGGGAAATGTCTCCAACCAAAACAAATTATTTAACGTGCCACATTTTATAAATTTGCGCTGTTCATGATTATTTACAAATAACAATCCAACATATGCTAGACTGTCCACATTTTTAGAATATCCTCGTGCTCCTATGATCACTAGAATTACTTTCTTTGTTAGTTCTTCATGAACTTTCAACATTTCACACTTTAAATCATTGTAGATGTTCTAGAATTGTTCTAGATGTTATAGAGCTTCTACTTTTGTTTCTGTTCAGATATCAAATTGACGGGAGTTTTCAATCTGGTAGCACTTTTTCTGGTTCATTTTGTTCTAAAATATTCTGTCTCAGAATATCCTACAGAATTTACACTTTGCTATTCTTCTTCCTTTTCCTCCTCTTTCCGACCATACCTTCATTTCTTTCCGGGCCCCGACCAAAGACATAAGGTCAGAGATAGCATCATGACGTTTTCCACTAAACAATTTTGAAAAAATCACACATACTTTACCTTCGAAATGTACTCGTGAGAATTTTTTTTATTTCTTTAAGGCATGGGCTACAAGCAATCCCTTCAATGAGTCTATTGGAATCCTTCTCCAATCAATACGGTGGCTCCAACTAAAAGTAGAATGGTTGATATTCTTATGCGGCACATTTTTGAGATTTCGATTTTAAGGTCCTTGTATTTTGATAACTTTTTGAAGATCTTCAAAGAAACATTGCAGTCTGCAGGGACTGTCATATCAATCAGGAGGCACTTTTTGCCATTGCAGTCTCTAATCACGATGTCTAGACGGTTGGTTTTCATTGTTCTGTTTGTGTGTATCGTGAAGTCCCATAAAATTGTTGCAGGTCTTATCTCTGTAACTAGATCTGGGTGATGTTCATAACAATTTCTTGTAGTTTCCTTTCAGTTCAAGGCACAGGTTTTCCAGAGAAGATATTGGCTCACTCTATCATGCCAGGTTATCTATTCAGTGGGTGCCAATACCGCTCAACCTGATACATGATGGCCAATTGTGTCTGGATATTCATCACAGAATCTGCATTTGCAGCACAATTTTTTAATATGTGTGCATGATGATCTTTAGTTAGCAAGCATTCGTCCTGTGCAGCAAGAATAAAGCCTTCGGTTTCAGCTTTTATCCGGCACTATGTCGCCACTGATAAGTATGGGGTTTGTCTAAATCAGCCTGTTTGGTAAAGGCAGATTATTGACTGTTAAGTGGTTTATCATGCATCGTTTCTGTATCAGGTCAGTTGCATTTGCTTTCTTTTTTAAGTATTTTGCAGCTTCAGACGTTTAGTAGTAGTAGTAGTAGTAGTAGTAGTAGTAGTAGTAGTAAAATTTACAGATCCTAAATCTGAGAATCACAGCGAAATATAATTTTTCGCTATGCTAATATGCCTGAATGAAATCCACTCTACAACATTCAATGAATAAAGGTTATTCTGACTGAGAGTCAACTAAATTATTACTAGATGCATGTTTGTGCAGAGTGTACGAGACAGCGAAATATTAGGACAGAAGGGGACTTACTGGTGCTTATGGGATAGACCTTTCGAAGGAAATCAACTCCTGAAGAAGGTTTGTCTGTTTTACAAAAGGTGGTTCCAGCTGAAGGGATGCACTGCGTGTAGATCGTCTTTAACGGTGACAAAATTCTGTGGAAACACAACATAAATTCTGCTGTTACGGTTGAAAGGTTAAGTCAATAACTGAATTCAAATCATTATGGCATTACGTCGGTTTGGTCTACTTGCGGAGTTGCTATCAATAAATTGTAATTTTAAGACTTTTTTTCAGAATTGTTTTCAAGGAAAAGACGCCCACATCAATGAGTCGCAAATGTGCTTTTTCAATAAAGCACGGTTTCATGCAAACATATCAAATCCGAAATGATACACGGATCTATAGGTTTCTGGGTGGGGTTCATCCAGACCCCACTTTTAACTGAAGCTGAGAACTAAGCGGAAAACTAAATTTCTATCTGACACTGCTATTGAGCGGAGCTATATCTTTTTTTACTAAATTGATGATTGCCATTAATATTTTAAAATAAGTCATAAAACTACGTTTGTGGGGGTGGGGGTTATTTCCTTTTTTTCTGAAGCATTAACTTCTGAAAGTTTTATATAATTCTTAGAAGTTGAAAGAACTCTCATTGCAGAAAATCATTACAGATGAAAATCTTGAACATAATTCTCTTTATTCTTAAAAGTTCCTGGTGTAAATTAAATTTGTTTACTCTCTGTCTCTTCGCTTGTTTGTGTTATTTTTACCATTCTTAGAAGATAATGATTGCCTTTTCCTCATTTTTATTGGTAATCGTGTCTTACTGTTTAATATTTTAAATTTCTCAACGGGCCTCATCGACAGTATTAATAATAGTAATAATGTGAGTAGCCGTTTCCTTATACAGAAACACTCCGCTATGACATTGACGAGATATAATTACCATTATCGACGGCTGAAATATATAGAATCTTTATCTCATAACAGGTTTTCAGGAAAATAGATTTCGTAACTTCACTAGCTGTTAGTGCTCTTTCTAGTATTGACGAGCGCTTACTTGCTAATATATTTTTGAAGTAGCGTGGATAGGTGAACGTTTTGATTATGTTATTATTTTCTCTTTGAGTTAAACGCACTGTCCATTTTAGTTTTGAAAGTGTTGAAAGTTTTCAATTGATATCTTTTGTGTTATTTGGTTACGTTCCTTATGATTCTGTAGTGATAGTCCACAAGATCTAATGAAGAATGGTCTCCTTGAATACAAGTTATTTTTATCATTGATGAGAGAAAATGGTTGTATACATTTAACAGTTTCTACATTTCGGTGGCACGCCATGCATGGCATCCATTTGAGAATCCAGATCTGACGAAGATATTAAAGTATTGAGGCTAATGTTTTGGTTTTCTGATATCTTGTGTTGTAAAAATGCTACCTCCAAAACGGCCTGATCTATGTTCAATTTCCTTATGCCCTATACTAAATTTGTTATGACTGATCAATACATCAAGGTATTTTCAGTGTTTATTATTAATCAATTTAATATTCTTGATTTTTAATGGATTCAATGTGATATCACTTCTTTGATTTTCAGTCTAGTTTATAGTTTTTGTTTTCTGGAAAGCTTTATTTTAAGTCTTATTTCTTGGAACACCTCATAATTTTTATTGTCATTCATCAAGATCTATCTTGTCACATCTATGAATACATGTCATGAGAATAGTCCCTTTCTTCATCGGGATACACTGGCATCTGCAGGCCAAGGTCCCTTTTCTCTACTAGAAGTGATTTGTGTGCGGATCTAAAAGGGAATTTTAGAAAGATCAAGGCTCATTTCTGCACATATGTCCATGCAGAAAACATAGTCTAGAAAGAATTTAAGTAGATTGAAGTCATCATTGTCGTACTCTCCCTGGGGTCTGCAAAGGTTCGATATTGGAGTTTTCACCAGAGACACGTACAACTCTGTGCGCCGACATAGTTACATTGTTAGATCTAGAAATCCAGAGTTGATCGAAAAGTGAAATGCTTAAGAGTATTTACACCACAATTTTATTTTTCGACTGATTTCTAACAGCTCTCACCGCTTCTGTATGCTAAAACATTAAATGTCTAATTTTTAAAAGCAGATCTCGTCGAACGTCTTTTATCGATTTGCCTTTGTTAACACGCGCTTTAGTAACAAATGAAATAAAATTTACTTTTAAAAGTATTAAATTCCCTCGACAACACTAACTCATCCTTCCTAGTGTCCTGATGTGACAGACTTAGACTTTACAGTATTTGAACCATGAAGGTCAAAGAGGACTGCGAAGTTAAGGGTATTTATGGGTATGTCTAAATTTATGATTCTTAGGCATCTTTATTCCTTTTGTTGGCTTCTGCTAATAAGTCTGTTGTTAGTTAGATACAATTTAAATAAAGGAAAAGGGATTTGGATTTTTATCCTTATCCTCATCCCCAGTTGTGTTTGATTATTTATCATCATAAATCATTTGCGTTGGTTTCTGGATTGGGCCTGGATTATTTAAAGATAACAAAGTAAATCGAAAGAGAACTGGAATAGCGAAAAGGATATTTGAAATTTCTAATACACAGAAAGAGGAGAGAGGGTTTAGAGAATTTGATACACGAAAGACATCTTGAAACTTAAAGGGCCAGAGGGAAACAGCGATTAATATACGTAACAAGCCTGCGTAAATGGATGGGTTAGAAAAGATTGTTTGGAGACAAAACTTACTTTGATATACGAAGCATAGCAAGACATGGAGAACCATAATCATCTAAGTTCGGAACAAAGAAGAAAGCAAAGTTATGTTTTTTACAGCTTTCTTCTAATTATATTCTTTGGCTATTATTGATTTCACATCGACCTATTTGAGTTTTGATCCCTGAATGACTCAAATAATGCCGAGTTCTAAAATTCCGACAAATATAAGGAAACTCGTAAAGACATCTCATGTATATTCATAAAAACGATTTAAATGTAGAGAAGGATATTGGACACAGCTTTCTCGATTCGTTAGCACAATAGCTTCCAGCGAAAAGTTGTTTTCCAATTGTTTATTCAACCTCTAGCATTCAAATTAGAGCGCTGGTAAATTTTTCACACTCCTAATATTTACCGTAGTGTTTTATTAATATATAATTCTATGCAT
The DNA here is from genome assembly GCA_964036315.1 of Acanthosepion esculentum. Classification (NCBI taxonomy): domain Eukaryota; kingdom Metazoa; phylum Mollusca; class Cephalopoda; order Sepiida; family Sepiidae; genus Acanthosepion; species Acanthosepion esculentum. The sequence continues at coordinate 120,952,593 of OZ038488.1, read as the reverse complement.
AATTTCCTACCTGGTGATATTTCTCGGTTAAAGCGCCGAAGTAAAGTATTCATTACTCATTATTCAAATGAGCTTTTTTCTTGTTTTTATTCCCATCATTACTTCCCCATTATTTAATATTCCCTTATCTCAGCGTGATCTCATGATATATAACATATGTCCTGTCCTTTAAGAGATTAACACGGAATTATAGGAATAAAAAGGGCAATAAATAAAAAAGAACAGTGGAAGATAGGAACAGGTGTCATTGATTGACGAATCAGATCTCCTTATATTTTTTTTCGCAATCAACTTCTTATATCTGTGCCACGTCCCTCCATGACGTTGTCGATCAGAACTTTCCACAATTTCCTGTACTTTGCAGCTCTTAATAACTTTTGACTTTATGTTATCTCTCCTAAAATTTGCGACGCTATGCATGTTCGCTAATTAGTTCATGCTTTGGTTTTCTCTGCCCTCCTTACTTTCAATGTGTTCTGTGAGTATCAAATATTACAAACGAGCTTTCCTCATCATCTACTCAAGAATTATCAAATAGTTATTTCTTATGTTAAGTATCAGTCATTTTTGACTTCCCATTATCTGTAAAACTTCGTCCTAGCTCACATGTTCGGCGCACCGTATTCTCATCATCCTTCGGTAAAACATTTCTTTCGCTCAAAGCCCCTTCTTCATTGTTGAGGGGAATGACCCAGCATCCAGTGCCATATCGAAGGCCTGATATTACATAATACTTCAGCACTGTGCTTTCTTTTTTTGTTTTTGTTTTTGTTTTCTTTTGGTTTCTGATGATATTTCCTCTTTCTTAATACTTTGTTCAGCTTTTGGAAGTTGGTCCCGATGCGTCTCGATATTTAACAACCCTCCCACGTGGGTCGAATGTGGCACAAGGCCGGTTTAATGTGGGCTCCCCGATGCGTCTCGGATGTCAGCGTCTCGCTTTCTGACCTTCTAAGATACTTAAATTGTTGTACTGGATTGATTTTGGTATTTGCATGCTGAGCTGTTACATTTGGTAACCACGAGCCCAAATTAAACAAGTCCTATAACTCCAGGATTCTTGCTATGGCCGTTCCAATTTAGAAACGGATAATGATCACCTTGGATATATATGTGCTATGTGCTCACTTTAAATTCGATTTGAGGTTTTTCTTTTTTTGTATTGATAAGGTTTTAAAAAAAAGTTGTTGTAGAAGTATGTTTATCTGTCTATATTTCTGAGATGAGGTATTATGTACACTATTTACATTATTCGGAATATTGTCCTCATCTTTGTCGGCATATTTATTACAGCGTTTCGGCCGTTATACGCTCCAGCCTTCTTCAGGTGGTTGGAATGTCGTACTGAACACTTTATTACGCTCGTAGATGACACCTTTATACTCTGGCCACACCGGAAAGATGTTCAGGTTTTACTGGACCATGTGAACTCGATAAGACCTTCGATACAGTTCACAATGGAGAAAGAGAGTAACGACACACTCCCATTGCTGGATGACCTAATATCTCGAACAGAGCATGGGTTCAAGACATCCGTATACCGTAAACCAACATTCACCGGACAATACCTCAATTTCCACTCCCACCATCCATTCATCGTAAGGAAAGGGACCGTCCGCTGCTTACAACACCGAGCAAAAGTCATAAGTGGTGTCCCAGAGACATTAGATAAAGAATTGGTCAGTATAAGTAGTACCCTACAACGTAACAACTACCCTGGGTACATGGCAGCAGCCCCGAAAAACTGGGATAGGCGGGTACAAGAGGAGGACAACAACACTCAGAAAAGAGTCTGCCTGACTTATGTGAAGGGGTTATCAAAGAAAATACAAAGGATCTGCGGTCCATATAACACCAGGACAACCTTCAAAAGCTTGACAACACTTCGCAGATATCACTCCCGAGTAAGACCCCACCCCCCATAGAGGAGAAAATGCCTAAGACTGTGTGTACCCTATCGCCGTGCCGCTGCGGAAAGAAATATAAAGGGGAGACAGGCTGCCCCCTTAAGGTAAGGCTTCCAGAACACCAGAAAGCTCTAACACGAGGGGAAATGGAAAAGTCAGACGTGGGTGACCACATATGGAGAGAAAAGGGAGATCCCCTCCCACTGTGGGATCAGGTTGAGATCATAGACAAAGAACAACATTGGAAAATTCGTAAACTTAAGGAATCAGCACATAGGTTAGGCCACAAAAATCTCCTGAGGCGACCAAGCATAGAAATGAATACAATATGGGAACCAGTAATAAGGAGTGCCACAGAAAAGCAATAAAAACAACAAAAATTGCTATATGAGCTCTGGTAAAAGCATGCAATGATAACAGTAAAAATTGCAATATGAGCACTGGTAAAAAAATATGTGCTGAAGACATTAGGTTTATAATACCCAGAAATTCATACAAGTACACATGGCACAGTGGATAAAGGCGTTAGTGAGATCCAGTGACAGGACCCAACGAATGTGCGTTCAATACCCGGCTAAGGCAGTGGATAACTTTCAGAGGGAAGTTAACAGGAGATAACTGATAACTGACATCCATTATACATGGCACGTGGAACTAGAAGAGTCTACCCCAGTGAGCGAAATAAAGGGTTCAGTTCGACATTCCAACCACCTGAAGAAGTCTGGAGCCTACAACGGCCGAAACGTTGTAATAAATATGGCGACAAAGATGAGGACTATAGTCCGAATAATATAAATAAAGTATTTTTATGTTCTCAATGCAAAAATCTAAAAACTGTAGCCATATATTGTGTTTTTCAATACTTACCACCTCTCTCGGTGAGGCGATAAACATCATACGCGTCCTGGGTTAGACGATAAACTGCATCCAATAGCAAGGCCCCAGATCAGGAACTTTTGAAGAGCGTGGAACCACCTCTTAATTGATGGTGTTTCCAGGTTCATCCTGACACGCTGCGGTAGCACCAGTTAGTGTCTCAGCTATGGGAAAATATTTGATCCCCAAACTGGGTTCAAAACACTATGAAAGTGTAACAATTGTTTTTTATTCTAGCAACACATTTTTGTAAAAGGTTATTACCAGCAATGAACTTTTGAAGATAAAATTATTACCAACAATACATTATTACCAGCAATACACTTTTGGAAAAAAATACCAGCAATAAAAACTCTTGTTGGTATTAAATAACCCATTGAGGTTGATATGCCGTAAGACAAAATAAACCAAACCAATTGTTAACGTTTGAGCACCTGTTTCCCATATTTATTAGGAAAGGTAACATTTCGACACATTTGCCTGTACCATTCGCGTGGGAATTTAAAATAGTTATGCGTTGAATGGAATGTTTGAATGCGTTCAGGTTAAAAATGGATTGCATTTCCATCTTCTGTGCAAACGCAACGAAAATGAACGACTTTTAATTGAATGATCCCAGGTGATGGAAAATGGTTTTTTGTAACAATTTGTGTTGTAAAAAGCCTGAGAAAAGAGCCAGAGTCAACCACTCCAAAAGCTGATCTGCAATTTGATGTTTTTTACTTGGTTCGATTGGAAGGGCATTCTGAATTAGGACTTCCTTGTGCAACATCAGATTTTAACCCTGACAAATATTCTTCTCACTTGGACCGATCAAAGGCAGCAATCAATGAATAACGTGTATAATTGGACAATCGGAAGGGTGCCCTCTTCTATTAGGACAATGTTAAACCTCACGTCTCTTTTACGGGACCCGGCAGAAATTGGTATATGATCTGTATGTCCTACTACCTACCATCAGACTCTACTACCTTTGTATTTTCGGATTAAACCCGGTCGATACCTTCAAAATTGTCGTCATGGGAAAAACTTAAATTCACTGGAAGTCTGTAAAAAGCATTTAGTCCAGCACTTAGAAAAATGACAACTTTTGTTGAGGTGGAAGTCATGAAGCCGCCTCGGAGAATGATGGGTGCCATCGTTGTTTTCATTCCAGTTTCGATCATAGTTTCTGTTTTGAAAAGTTTTATATTAAATAGTATTTCTTAGAACACATATGTGATTTGATAAGTTTATGTGCAAATATTTACATATTGAATTTGAATTACATTTGAAAACGCTACGAACTTTATCATTTTTTCCGACAGAGAGGCAGATTTTGCGACTGAAGTTCACGCTGGAAATAAATGATTTTGCTTGTTAAGTTTAAAGCTTTTAGTCTCCTTCATTCTTTTCATAGTCCTATCCATTAAATTACACGCCTAAAATATACAACCTGACTCAACAATATATCATGCTTGATACTAATATTTATAGACATCAAGAGTCTAATTTCCTGCGCAGACGACCGGATTAGACGATAAACTGATTCACAACTGTTTCTATTCTTAATTCTTCTTAACGTTTTAGATGGAGCATCAGTTGTATTAATAATTTTAACACGTCTTTCTTTAGAGCTGGTTTTGTTGATTGTCTATAGCTGCAACAAGTTGGCATACGGCCATACATCTTCTCGTTTGCTCAATGAAGTTAAGCAACGTCGAGTCTGGTCAGTACTTAGGTTTCCCCTTAGGAATACCAGAGGCCTTGAAATTGGATTTGCGGATGAGGTAACAGATAATGGCTCAGAATTGGAAGTCAGAGAGTCGAGTTCCAATTCCAGTTAGGTTCGTTATATCCACCTAAGCAAAATGGTATGGATGCACCTCTTCTAGTCCCAGCTATGGTTTAAGTTTTAAATATAATGTAGCAAATCATAGCTTTAAAAAAGATAACAACCCTTCCTGTAATAATAAATAATAAATATTGAATAAAAAATTGAACAAAAAGATAACAACCCTTTTTGTAATAATAAATAATAAATATTGAATAGAAAATTGAACAAAAAGATAACAACCCTTCCTGTAATAATAAATAATAAAATTCTGACTTCCTCATTTTGACCTTTGAGGTCAGATGATAGAAAAAACAAAGGAAGTTTTTTTAATTGGTTAATACTAACGTGGGAATGTTAGAGAGATAGCTATTTCAGGGAGTAAGTTTTTACACTTCGATGAGATCATAAGTGGTTATTTCCTGTCCCCAGGAACTTTCTCCCCAGTGGGGGTGATAGAGCGCCCCTTTTGGCTAGTTAAAAATTTACACGTCGACCTATTTATTAAGGAAGTAAGTCAAAATCCCTTGTTCAAGTTCTCATTTCATCTCCAAACAACTAGCGATCAACCGGGCAAAAAAAGAGGAAAGAAAATCGAGAGATGAAAGAGGGGAAGACAACATTATCATGATCAGCTTAAGAACGTTGCCCCAAGAATACCAACTAAGAGACCCACAGCGCGAAGGGGTTATACAACATAAATTGTAGGGCTTGTATCAGTAAATTTTTATTATCTAAAAACATTTTTTTTCGAAATTTCTCTCGAGTTGATCTGGATTTTCTAGACGTGCCTTGTCTTGATCACAAGTTGTTACTCGACAATGATGGGATAAGACTGTTGCTATATTTAATGTAAAAACGAAGTTTTGATCAAAAAATAACGGATAAGCTTCTAGCGAGTTTGATTGTTTATGGCAGTCTCTTTTAAATTGGCAGCTCATAGCGATTAACTTTAACTAAAGCAAACTACAAGAACTGTCATAGTAGATAGCGAGGAAATCGAGAAGAAACTACTATACATCACTAGCTGTGAGGCAGTGTACATGGCCGTGGGAAAAATAACATCGTAACATGCAAATTACAATCGGCAGATACCAAAACCAATCAATTACAAAAATTTAAATACTTGGGAAATTCTTTAACAGAAAACGGAAAGTGCGACACCGAAATCCGAAGGTGAAATGGGATAGTGAAAGATGCCTTCCAAAAGCTAAGCAAATTTTCGTTAAAAGTTTCGTTACAAACAAAGAAAAGATTACTGAAATATTATGTGATAGTAGTCGTATATGGTTGTGAATGATGGACAATCTCTGCACAGATGAGGAAGAAACATGAAGCGAGACAAATGCCGTTCTACAGAAGGATGCTTGTACTTAACATGTTAGAAGCGACGACGTTATAGAGAAAATAAAGTAAAATGAACACGTGTACCTAAAATCAGAAAGAGATTTGAAATTTGTTTGACACAAAATGAAGACAGAGGGGAACATTTGAATCATTACCAGAAGAAAATGGCGTACAGCCTAACTAAAAAGCTTTTTTGATATGGATAGTATAATAGAGTTTAGAAGAGAGAACAAAAACACAATATTTATTAACAGCTACAAAGGGCAAGAATTTATGGAGAGCCATGATCGCCAACGTCCCGAATGAACACGGTACACAATGGAAGATAGGACGACATTATCCATATTTATTTATTTCCCAAAGAACATCAGTTATCTTACACTAAAATTATTCTGACGTCTTTATATTTATATTATGTTTTATAAAGTTTCTAGTGATGTCTGCATTTCAAAATATTATAATTATTTCACACATCTGCCAGCCTAACATCGATATTTCCTGCTTTCTAATTATCACAGTCATTTAGCTGGTGTGTTTTTCATCTTTCCTGAAGTCTACGTTTCATCCGGTAGTCATGAATCAATTAATATTTATCTGCCATCAAAATAAAAAAAAACAGAGAAGAATTGGTAATTATAACGATACCTGAAAGATAGTAGAAGATAATGGGAAAAACGGTAAATGTATTTTTCAGTAGATTTAAGGTAAAAATTGTTAAAAGTATCAACTTTATTTTCTTAAAACCGGACGAACCTTCTCTGTTATTCGATAATATATGGTCTGGCAACTTCGAAAAAAAAATTATTCCCAATGTGTTTCGATGACAGACACCTCAAATTTATCAATAAGGTTTTCAAACAAGAGGAAAGGAATAATTATTAACTGTAAATAAGACAGAATGAATTAGAAGCAGGCCAAGTTAATAGCTACATAATAGAGTTGCCAAAATCAAGCACGTATGTAGACGACAAAGGTGTTCAAAAGCAAAGAAAAGAAATAATCTTCAAAACACAACTCTATAAATTTAAATAACTTTATTACAGAGCATGAAAATAATTTTGTTTTCTTTTAAGCTGAAAGAAATAGGTTATACAGTTTCTCGCTAACAAAAGTCTATACGAAACGTGTTTTTTAAACACAAAATGAATTGTGTTAGTATCGGGTGAAATCATCTGTGCGAGATTGTCCCTGGAGAGCCGACATCTACTTTCGGTTTTGTGTGCCTAGCGTAAAGTAACGGCAGGCTGTCAGTTGAGTATCAGGATTAGTACAGCTTTGACAAAATATTCCCTAAATACATTGGGATTTTGTTTATTTGTTGCTTAGGTATTTTCGTAATTTTAACTGTGCAAAAGTTTTATGAAGGTATTTTAAAAGCGAGAAATAATTTACAAAAGGAAATTTAGCACTTTTTCGAGTAGACGAAAATTTGAGAAATCAGAATTGTTTACATCCCGGCCGATGGTATACAGAAGACTTGGTTTTTAATTTAAGTTAAAGGATAGATTTATTAAATTCAAAATATTTATTGGTTAATAAATATATTTCCCAGTTTTTAATATTGATTTTAAGGAAGGAAAAGATTGTTAATCAATTTCCTTCAAGTGAGCCTTCAATTTCTGAGCATGCGACACAGAATGGTTTGTCATCTTTTTTAAAGCTATGACTTGCGTGTGAAACAACCACAGTGATTGTCAATAAATGCTAATGTGGTCATCTGAATTTGACATTTCTGTGATCTTAGTTTTGCACAGAATGATGTTTGTGTGATACTATTTTTACACAGAAGTGTAATAGCACTTAATTCTATTGATTCGTCATGGTTTTACCTGGGTTCTTCAGGTACAAAATTGAATTTTCTATGTAATGAATATGCACCACAGAAAACCGAAAACGCACAGGGATATCGAAAGATGTCATTCAAACTCTAATCAAATTATTAATGATTATCGTTAGAAATAGGAACCAAACACTTAACTGCTATATAGCATCTGATGTCTTAGGTGGAAATGCTTGCTGGACATTTTCCCAGAGAAGAAAAAACTTGAAGAGATGGAGGTGTGGTTCTGCCTCAAAATGCTAAGAATAACATTCGTAGGTTGAACCACATCTTTCTCTCTTCAAGTTTTTTCTTACACATTTGAAATTTAATTGTATTATTAATACCAAAATTACTCAAGCAATTTATTCTCCAGACGAGTATCAACAATTTTTTTTTGTTTCGTTTCGTCTGATTTAATGAAAATGGAGAATATCACATTGTTCGAAATTTGGAGATTACGTTAATAATGTGTATTCATTGAAATCTTTTTTATTTACTAACGTGTGAGCTTAAACGAAGCCACACATTCTTAAAGAAGACTGTGAGCATGGCGCTATCTGCAGTAAGGCTTCGCTGAATGTGATCAAATAAAATAAATAGCTGGGCAAAGTTTCTTGCTGGGAATATACAAACTGAAAACAGACATTCCATTTCCCTTCTTGTTATGACATTTCTTTGATTTTCTTTTGTCTTACAGACCGCAACCGCAGAATTTGATATTGTGTATCTGCTGCGATTGGAAAGACGCTTTGTAGTATGAGATACTTGTGGATAATCAGACGTTGAATTCAGACAATGGGCCGATCAAAGCCAGAACTCAATGAAAAACGTTAGCCTTTCCCAAAATATGACAAAATTATAAAACATGAGAGTTATTTAAGGACGTATTCCTGGGAAGGTACATTTTCAGCAACACATCTACAGTTATCGTGTTTTTAAGGTATTTCTTGTTTCTTTAAAGGAACATTTGCCAATATTCATCCAATCGTTACAAACTCCGTCTCCTATAGTGAATCTACCGCTGGGAAAATTCAGAAAGTTATAAGAAATAATAAATAATAAAGTCTCACTTGACACTGAAGCTGAACTTTTGAATTTTGCTTACTTTCTCCTCACATTAAATACGAAGTTTTTATTTTATTTTACGAAAGAATGTAGAATAAAAATAAAAAGGCGTTAAATTTTTTTTCGTTTTTTTAACGTTGGAACAAGATGTACAGTTTTGTAGTGGGTGCATGCATGTTCTAATGTAACACTGAATAATAAATAAATATTTAAGGCTCTAATTTTGTATTGAGCTCTGATTTAAATTAATGTTTTGAACGCTGAAATCTTACTCTTCGTTCTTTTATACTTGGATATACATATATATATATATATATATATATATATATATATATATATATATATACATCTATATATATATTTATATATATATATATATATAAATATATATATATATATATATATATATATAAAGATATGTTTTTGAAGGTACAAAATTTTATCACAGCAATAAACGTATGAAGCTTGATATTACTAGACATATTAAAAACGGGCGAAGCAACCGGTTTCGCTACCGCTCATCAGGCTTAAACGGGAGATTTTAATTTAAATTAAAAACACAGAAAATGTACAATGAAAAGGAAATGTGGAGGAGGAGGGAAAAATATTATGAGCAAAAGGAGCTAGAGGCAAATGACAGCGAGCCCCAACAAACACTCACGTTGTTTACACAAGGAAGCCTTGCAGGACCCGATGTAAAGTGCCCCCAGCACCTTAAGGTGAAATAAGGAGTGTGACAGAGACAACACAGTGAACCCGTTGACACTAAAATTAGCTGCACAAAATCTGCTCTTTAATAAGTGCTCACATATGGCGGACCCGTATATATATATATATATTCAATATAGAAGCAAAAAGGTAATCATCAAGACTCTCACACATACAGAGATACCTCAGTTGGATTCATTATGATGAAATATTAGTGAACATAATATTACCTCGGTTCTCATTGTCTTATGAAAGTCGACTCCCCATGAGCCAATGTGATTTTCATTCTGGCATATATGTCAGCAAACAACTTCAGGAGATTGGTTACCTCTCTAATAGGAAATTTGATACGTTCTAAGTTGCATTTTTCAGCAGCCAACGACGACATCAATAGAGACTTCCTTTTCTCATCCCTTAGAAATCGTGTTTCAAGCTCCGAATCTTCTAAATGCATCGATCTAAAAATTGGGGCGTTATAGGTCTGCAAAACCTTAAATGTCTGGCGTCTACCCCAGTATTGAAACATTAGAAAATCAAGAGTACGACAAGGGGGAAATATGAGCCAAGTCTATTTAATGTGTTCTTAGACTATGCCCTGCACATTTAGAAACACCAATATTAAAAGATATACACTAATCATTTAAGCATTCCATAGTAAACCCCAAATATATCTACCAGCAGAAGACGATGATGATTGTGGATTTTGCCGATGGCATAGTTATTTCTAGTTGGATAAGAATTGTCTTGAATATAAAATCAATATTCTCAAGCATGTGTTCCAAGAAATACTAATTAAGATAAAACTTTTCAAAACAGAAACTATAATCTGGAACTGGAATGAAAACAACGATGGCATCCGTCATCATAAAAATTCAGGCTATGAAATTAGTAAATATTAAACACTTCAGCTACCTCAGTGTATAAAAGATTTAGTAGAGGAGAGAAAGAAAAAAGGGCCATAGAATAGGCTGAGCTAGTGGTTTACCCCAACACAGAAATTTGTTTCAAAATCAAAACATTAACCTGAAAACTTGAGTCATGTTTTTAAAGACATTTATATGGATGTCATGAAGGTTGCCAAACTCGATCAGAAATATTTAAACTTAGTTTCACTTGTAGCGAATCACTTCCTCAGATGAATGATTAAAATGGCTTTGAGCGAGTGAAGTATGAAGGTGTTGGCGAAGACCAATCTTCTCAAAACCTTGTGAACTGGTGTTACAGAATCACAAAGAACTGTACAAAATAACCGACTCCACATTACTTGAAGACTTTCAGGAGCAGCAACAACTAAAATGGATATCACATGTAACTAGAATAGAAAATAATGACATAATCAAGATGTTGACATTCCACACTACTTCACATAAAAGGCTAGGAAGGAAACCACTTATATACTGGAAAGAGCAATAACAACTACTGGACATTAGATACATATTTTCATGAAACATTGCTTTAAGAGAAAGAAATTATAATTCCAATCGACGGCAGAACGGGCAGCTCGCTGAATGAACCCTGAATGTTTCCTTATAAGGAAACGGCTAATATTACCATTACCATTTGAGAACCGTCGTGTCAATCAGTGGGTACCAAATTTTAACAAGGATTGAAATTATTATAATTTGCCCGGGGGACGTGCTCGTTAAACCAATCAGAGATCAAAGTTTCCTGCACTGTCGACCCTTCTACAGTAAATGCATTTTACATTTACTCGATGCGAATTTCTCACTGGTCTTTCTTCTCTTTATTCTGATATATTCTTATTTGATTTTCGATTCTTCACTTATCTGTGGAGAAGACTGCCATTTTCGATGAAGAGAGCAAATTATTGATTTAAGGATCCGCTCGAAGAAAGGTCGACTTTCCCCTCAACTCTTCAAAGTGTAAAATATTGCATCGTAATGTCCTTCTTTCAAAACAAAGCATGTAAAAATGACATGGCCCACGAGAATGTATAGGATCATGGTTAACTACACATTCCTTTCTTGCCTGTGAATTACCATGTTTGGAAAAGATAATGTATATCTTCATCATTGTCTTCTACACTGTTTGTAATTAAGAGTTTCTTTCCATATATGCTGGACGTTTCTAAATCTGTCCTTCTAATTAACCCATAGCAGGAGGTGATAGGAATCTGTTCATGCATTGCCGAAGGACATTTATGCAAAAGTGAATCTGACAGACTAGCGAGGAATTCTATGTCCTCTCGTTCATTACATTTTCAGTGTCGATAACTACCCTCTCAATATTTTTTTCTATCTCTCTTTTTGTAAATCATTCTCTTTCTTCAAGGAAACATTTTACAGTGGATAAAGGCGTTGGTTAGATCCAGTTACAGGACCCAAATAGTGTGATATCAATTAAGGCAGTGGATAACGTAGAGGGGGGAATCAACAGGAGATAACTGATAACTGACATCCATTAGACATGACACGTGGAACTAGAACAGTCTACCCTAGTAAGCGAAATAAATGGTTCTGTTCGACATTCCAACTACCTGAAGAAGGCCGGAGCGTACAACGGCCGAAACGTTGTAATAAATATGGCGACAAGGAATAGGTCAATGGCCCGAATAATACATATAATGTATATAATACCTCATCTCAGAAATATAGACAGATAATGTACATTCTCCTTTAATCTATTTATCATTATTTCTAAGAGCTTACACACGTACAATCAATCACATATGCATACACATTCTTCACTTTCATTTCTTCAGACACACTGTCTTTCTGTCTGTCATTCAGTCTCTCCACACACACACACACACAGACACGCACACGCACTAATATATATATATATATATATACATACATATAAATAAATATATATATATATATATATATATGGTGAGTAGAAAATATTTTTAACAGTTCCTCTCAAGTAATGTGATATTACCACTAAAGGGGCTAGTGTGAGTGAAAGTGAATGAGAAGTCTTATACGGATCCAGAGACCCCATGATAAAGGAAACAAGAGATAAACATCTTCTACTGTTCTAAGGAACGCGGATGGGTGTAAATTGGACGATATATATATATATATACATATATATATATATATATATATATATATATATATATATATATATATATATATATATATATATATATATATATATGTATATATATATATAAGCAAAGTATAATTCTTCCAACGAGAGAAAAATGAATATTTAAAAAAAGAGAGAGAGACTGCAAACGTTTTTGGCTATAATATGGATTTGCTTTGATGCATATATTATATTTTATTCTTCATATTTTTGCTACACGGGTTTCTGGTGTATTGATCTTCAGACAAATTAAAAGAATAAGTTTTTAAAGGAATACATTTTTCTTATGTGTTTTTAATGTTTCATTGTTCATTTTCTGTATTTTCAGTGAGCTTTGATCTCATTTTTGGACTGTCGGCAAAAGTGAATTTCTGCCTAAGTGCTAATAAAATCATTAGGTTTGGTCTAGGTGGTGGCGATGACAGATGTGTTGATGGTAGATGCCTCACTATCCCCACATCACCCCTGAAACTGTCAAATCTATTTCCATTTTTGTGTATGAATCTGCATACATACATACATACATAAATACACACACAGAGCCCATATATATATATATATATATATATATATATATATATATATATATATATATATATATATATATAGTTTGCAAATTCTTATTTGATTGTCGTCGATAGTGATTTTGTAATATATGATGAAGATCCGAAAACAATACCTCCTAGTAATTCCATGGAAACTATAAAAGTTACATGAAACACAACAAAATCCTCAGACGAGAATCTTTTCAGCTAAAAGAAAAATTGTTTTCAATTAATCATCACAATGAATTTTGTCAGCGAAAAAGCAAAGCCAGCCTGACGCGCTGATACAGAAACAGCACAAATAACCCACTGCCTAACTGAGTTCCATCCAGTTTTTGGTTTCCGTAAATGTTTATCTAGTGAATATGAAATATATAATTTCTGTCTGGCGGAATTTAAAAACAGACACCTGCTTCTTAATCACGTTTACTTCAGAGAGCATTTTGCCAGAAGTACCTCAGCTGCTATGTGTAATAAATCTTCGTCATAATTTCCAGTCCCATGATCGAGTGTGGCCGTAGGGTTGATGTGCATCTGAGCATCTGATCAGTCCTTTTCACATTTGTTCATATGTAGTTTCTTTGTCAAGTAAACCTGGCGGAACCCATCCCTCTCCGAGGAAAAAACCACATCGGATATTCTCCAACTTGTAGGCTCGTCTAAGAAGCCTTCCACCCAACAATGCCGTGTCTTCAACACACTGGCTTTACATATATATATATATTTATTTATTTATCATAATTTTATCGTATAGACAAAACCATTTTACTCACAACAAAGATGTAACTTGGTTTCAGTGCATTTTAACTGCACATCTACCGGCGAGGGTCGGAAATGGTTATGAACGATCCTGTTTGTAGGCATGCCTGGATGTAAAACGTCACTTCCTATTATCATTTTTTGAGAAGAAAAATGTACTTACAAAAATATACATAAAGTATCTGAGTGAAACAATAGTGGTTGTTGATAGCAGTTTGGTGTTGGGTGGACCGGGTAGTTAATGTTGAATGGTGTGTGGACATTTTCGTTCCCATCGCATCGGATATATATATATATATATATATATATATATATATATATATATATATATATATGTATGTATGTATGCATGTATGTATATATAAATATATAAAGCATATGTGTATATATATATATATATATATATATATATATATACACACACACACACATATATATATATATATATATATATATATATATATATAAACATACAAACACACACACACACATATATATATGTGTGTGTGTTTGTGTGTTTGTGTGTGTAGCTATGGAGCCTGGTTTTCCCCATTGCTCTATATGGCTGTTGAGTCTAGAAAATGTTTATCAATCTTTTGACAAATCGTTTTTTAATTTTTGTTGGGTATCTAGCCAAACTCCTCACCACTAAAGCCTGTCTGGGGTTTCGATTTAGTCCCTGTCGACCCGGCCATGCAGCAGGTAGAACTGAGTTACATGATACAAGTAGCAATCGTAGACCTACCTGACATAATATTGCAACAAAGCAAAATAAATTATGTATTACTGGCGGAAATTTCACTCTCTACTGCCATACCGCCAACATTTGGCTCTGAGGTCATATGCCAAAAATATAAATTATCGGTCATTACTCCGGAATCGACTATTATATATTACGTCTCATATATTATCAGCTATTTCGTGTATTATCGATGAAAAAAGAAACTTACTGAAATCTAAAGTTTTTTATTTTATTTTATTTTATTCTTAGTTGATTGATGGTAATATCTATCCGCAATTTTTTTATTCTGTGCAGATGAAAAACAAACGGAAGTCATTTGCATAAAATGTCCTGAATTTCGAAATCACAAATTCAGTTGCTAGTGCAGCTTTAAAATGGATCTTAATGGCGTTTTGACAGATAAACGATTGTTGCTTTTTGTTTTTTTTAATAACGTCAGAGCTTTGAAAAGTTAAAAACGCTGGAAATTGAAAGAAAAAAGTAGATCGGCAGATAATGCCTTAATGTAAAGACCTTAAACGACTTCGATGAATATCTGATAAGGGCAATTTGGAGAGTTTATCACGACAATCTATTTCCCGCTTAGAAGAGAAAAGTTATTAAAAATACAGTCTTTGTCAAGTTATGAAATTTTTAGGCATTTTATCAGCGAGGAAGGTCGATAGGCACAATACGTCGATTCCTAAACCAAGCAGCGACCAAATCATTCGACCGCCTTTAAAAGGCACCCATCAAGGAAATTGAACGATGTAAGTAACTTTATACACAAAAATCGATTTTGAAATCGTTCTTTTCACTGACAAATGCCACCCTACCTTCCCGACTGGAGAAATCTATGAATGGCTACGGGTGTAAACCGCCTCTTACAGCTCTTTTTGGCAAAATTTGTTTGTAATTTATATTATGCATTATGGGATGTGTCTGTTTCAAATAATAAGCCGACATCTGTTAGTTTTTGGTGCGTCTTTTTTATGTTCGGTTCGAAATTGAATGAATATTTATTCATGATAGTTTTTATACATTATTTTATGGGTTACGATTAATAACATTTGTAATCGTTTTCCTAATTTATATGATAGTGTGTGTTATTTATACATATTATTTAGAGTGTTCTATTTTTCCGTTTTGAATTATGGTGTGTGATTTAATGGTCATATATTAATTGCAAATTAGTACTTGATATAATTTTGTAATTGGTAACCAATATATAAGAAAACTGATATTATTATTATTTTTAGTTCCTTTGATTTCTGGAGTATACTCGTTTCTTTATGGGTTCCAACCAGAAACCTAAGGTCAGAAATGGAATCATGACATTTCCACTGAGTATTTTTAAAACCTTTTATTTCGCTCACTGGGGTAGACTGTTCTAGGTCCACGTGCCATGTCTAATGGATGTTCGTTATCAGTTATCTCCTGCTTAATTCCCTCTCCAAGTTCTCCACCGCCTTAACCAGGTATTGAACTCACGCTCTTTGGGTCCTGTAAAGGACACATGGCACAGTGGATAAAATCGTTAGTGACTGGACGCAAAGAGTGTGAGTTCAATACCTGGTTAAGGCGGTGGAGATCTTGGAGAGGGAATTAAGCAGGAGATAACTGATAACGGACATCCATTAGACATGGCACGTGGACCTAGAACAGTCTACCGCAGTGAGCGAAATAAAGGGTTCAGTTCGACATTCCCACCACCTGAAGAAGGTCGGAGCGTTCAATGGCCAAAACATTGTGATAAATATGGCGACAAAGATGAGGACAATAGTCCGAATAATGTAAATAGTGTACATAATACCTCATCTCAGAAATATAGACAGATACTGAAAGGCCGAAACTTTGTAAAATGTATGGCCACAAAGATGAGGAAAATAGTCTGAATAATGTAAATAGTGTACATAATACCTCATCTCAGAAATATAAACAGATACTGAAAGGCCGAAACGTTGTAATATATATGGCGTCAAAGATGAGGACAATAGTCCGAATAATGTAAATAGTGTACATAATACCTCATCTCAGAAATATAGACAGATACGGAAAGGTCGAAACGTTGTAATAAATATGGCGACAAAGATGAGGACAATAGTCCGAATAATCTAAATAATGTACATAATACCTCATCTCATAAATATAGACAGATACTGAAAGGCGGAAACGTTGTAATAAATATGGCGACAAAGATGAGGACAATAGTCCGAATAATGTAAATAGTGTGAAAAACTCTTTTGTTGATTTTCGAGTGCAGTGAAAATGATTTCAGGACAAGTGCATACTCTTCGCTATTCCGTTTCATTAGTTTTGTTTTTATTGATTGATTAGATATTGAGTGACATTATCCGGGTTTATTGACCAGGTTATTGATAGGTGTTGGAAGGGTTTGTTCCAGTGACAGATTTTTCTGCCACAGACTTGTTTCTCTCTGAGGGACACGGCCCTTGCTGACACGCATGACGACCGATCCGCGATGGGTACTTATTTGTAGGCATTGTGTTTCTGGATTTTATATTTGCGTTTTATCCTTGACCTTCAAGGTTTCATTTCGTCCCCTACTAGGACACGACAGTCGACCATAACTAAGGATCTCGAAACAGGAGAGCTATATTCTCATGTCGGCGAGGTAAACTCATATATATGCTCAAAATGAGAAAAATAAACGACATTAGATTGTGAAATTGATTTATTGAGTTATAATATCTTAATATTAAAGGATTTTAACTATTTTAAATATATATTAATTCACATTGAATAATTTTTTGTATAAGAGAAGTCCAAAGTATTTATCATAATCAATACGTTAAAACGAAAATTATTGAGATTAAGTTTATATTTAAATTTGTGTACTGAATTAGAAAAACTAGACTCAAATTTCTTACTTCACCCACAAATTATATTGAAAGTATTACCATAATGTTTGTAAATCATTGGGATGGCTAATTTTTTACATTTCATTTTCTATATTTGATAGAATTCTGAATACGATGGAATGATAAGGGAATCATGTATAATCACAAATGTTTTTATAAATACCTTTCCTAAGTAGTCATGGTACTTAAGTGGTCATCAAATTATTTTGGGGTACGAGCTAACAGTTTCTTTTCATTTCGAAGAGAAAAGGAACAGATATTTTAAAATATTATTTTATCAGGTTATTTGGAATTTTTTAAGATTTAATTTTCTATATTTGAGATTAAGAATTCAGCTAGTGTGGAAGTGAAAGTTTTATTCATTGCAATGCCAGGCGTTTACACACACACATAGACAAACACACGCACGAACGCACACACACACACACACACACACACACACACACACACACACACACACACACACATATATATATATATATATATATATATATATATATATATATATATATATATATATATATATATTATGCAGTGTAACATTAGGACATGCATATACCCATTACAAAACTGTACATCTTGTTTCAACGTTAAAATAAACGAAACAAATTTAACGCTTCATCAGGTGGGGAATCACAATCGTCGTGATTCCCCACCTGATGAAGCGTTAAATATTTTCGTTTTTTAACGTTGAAACAAGATGTACAGTTTTGTAGTGGGTATATGCATGTCCTAATGTTACACTGCATAATAAATAAATATTTACGGCACTTCTTTTGTATTGAGCTCTGTTTTAAATTAAGGTTTTGAATGCTGAAATCTTACTCTTCGTTCTTTTACATTTGTATATATATATATATATATATATATATATATATATATATATATATATGTATATATATATTTTGAACGATAAAAATTATTAAAAAAATTAATTAAAATCTTTAGACATACTGGGTTGTAGATTAATATTCTTATGTTTTTATTATTATTATTTCATTTAGATTCCTCGATTGTTTCGGCCAACATGGCCATCATCGGGGGAAAAATGTTTCTGCTTGCTGGTAGCAGTAAACTACAGAAATGAATGTCTTGATGGAGAAAATGAACTTTTGTCTGTAGTTTTCATTTGTTTTTTTATTTGTTTTTTTATCTTTTTAACATGAGTTTATTAACATTCCTTGTGTTGGTCAAACAGTCTCTTTTAAGTTGTCATTTCAGATAAGAGCTAGATGGATTCATGCTAGTTTCAATTCCCTCGGTCAGTTCGGCAGTTTTATTGGTACCTGGAGAAGGGATGGTAAGTGTGTGTGTGTGTGTGTGTGTGTGTGTGTGTGTGTGTGTGTGTGTGTGTGTGTTATTTAGTTTAGTGTGTGTGTTATTTAGTTATTTAGTCTCTGGTAAGTGTGTGTGTGTATGTGTTATTTAGGTTTTTAGGGAGTGAGTGAGTATGATATGTGTTAGCTTGTATATTGCTATTGGTGTGTGTTATCATTTGGCTCATTAGGAAAGTGAGTGAGTATGATGTGTGTAAGTGTGTATATTCGTGTGGGTGTGTGTATAAGTGTGAGCCCTCAATATATATATATATATATATATATATATATATATATATATATATATATATATATATATACCTTCTATAAATAGAAATAGACAGAAAAGATAAGCTTAGAAAAATACTAGAGGAACATCAAAACTCAAAACACTTCGACCAAACGGGCTTAACCCCAAATTTAACAAGATAGATAGAATATATAACTCCATAAATCAAGCTCTACTCAAATTTCTCACCCACACAAGACAGACATTCTTGCAGAGGTGGTGTGGTCTCACACTTATATACACACAATCACGCAAATATACATCTTACTAAGACTAATTAAAGATAACATACACTTACCACGCACATCTCATTCCCAGTAACCAATAAAACTGTCAAAATCACGAAGGTGGGTATTCTTAAAGTCAGGAATATCCCATTCTCTTTCTCAAAAAGAACATGAAACAGACCGTTTGAGCAACACAAGGACTGACCCAAGTAACGATAAAAAAACATGAAAACTACAGATAAAGTTCACTTTCTTCGGAAAAGGTCATTCACGCCTGTTGTTCACTGCTAGTAACAAGCAGGGATTTATTTTTCTCCTGGCGATGGCCATGCTGGTCGAAACTAGTCGAGGAACCTAACTGAAATAATAGAATAAAAAACACTAATATAAAACCCAGTGTTTCTGAAAATTTTGATTTTTTTTATTATTTGTTATTGTTAAAAACACACACACGTATATATATATATATATATATATATATATATATATATATGAATAAGGTACATTTCGGCATCAAGTATTTATCTAAACGAGTTCAATTAAAAAGAAAAAGTTCTGTCTGTTTAATTTTTTATAATATTTTTCCAATTTTCGTATAAATTATTGAGTATTGTGCTCGAAGTTGTGGATAAACTGTCCGAAATTCATTCTTTGTTATTTTTGTTCCAGTACTTTCGACTTTCGCTGGCATTATAAAGAACTGATGTTTGGTCTATGTGGTAGTTAGAATGTCTTTGCCTGCGTCCTGATATTTTGAGGGGAGCTGGGCGTTTGAAATCGTCTCGACTGTTGGACACGAGACCGCACAAAATGAATGCAATGTATTAATTGTATTTTATTAATGCATTTATTATTACTATTTTATTATAATATTAATATAATATGTATGCATATCAATTCTATCATATGCACTTCAAGATACAATCTCATGTAGCAAAGGATATTTTATTGAATATGAACTGTTTATTTTGTATAATAATTGCTTCGAGAGTTTTGAGATTTTCCTTGTACTGGGTGCTGTAGGGAATTTTGGTGTTATCAGCTAATATTTTTTTATGTTGATTCTTGTATTCTGCTTTCCATTTTGTGCACGGATTGCACTGAGTTTCGACAGGTGGCATGTCAGTATGCGAGAGAGAGTGTTGGTGATTGTGTACTCAATGTGATATTTAATTATATATTTTTATTATTAGTGTTGGAGATGCAATCTTGTAGAGGACATGAGATATTAATATACAATATTACTTCTAAATTGACGGCCGATATATGAGACCCGGTGTTTTTGATGATAATTAAGGTAGACGTTTTTGTAGTAGATGATAAATCTTAGGTGTTTGTTAGGATCATTGAGTATCATGTACCGGTGAATTATGTTTTTAATTGATTTACCACTGTTTCTAATTAGGGTGCATTTGTTTACGATAGAATAATCTAATGGCGTGTTTATTTATGTTTGCGCCAGGGAGAGGTCTAACGTCATTTAGTTTCGGAATTTTCTTAAGGCTAATAATTTTTCTTCGTTAACGAAGTGGTTAGAGGGATTATTGTCGATTAGGATTTCTGCTAAGTTACCTATTGAATAATATACCCGAATATGAGATTACTTTAGCTCGGTAAATCATGTTTTTCATAACAGCTATTTTGCATCTGTGAGGACATTGACATTTGTAATTAAGGAAACACAAGTTTCTGCTAGTGTTTTCTTTTTCTTTTTTTGTAAAGATAGATGGTAAAATGAAGGTTACTGACATCGACTAAGACATCAAAGAAAGGGATTTTATTATTAATATTGAGTTCGTAAGTAAAGTGTAGGACAGAGTTATTCTCAAAGATTTGTTTCATTTTTATTATTCTAAGGTATTGGCTAATATGAATATATCGTCGATATAACGTGCAAATATAGGATGCTTGGTGGAATTATTGAAGACTTTCTTTCCACATGGAAATATATATACGGGATAACAATATATATATATATATATATATATATATATATATATATATATATATATAATTTATCAAGCACGGTTTTAGAAGAAAAAGTATGACAAACTGTAAAGGTTTTCGTATGACGTGTCACACGAAAACCTTTTGCACTTTCTCACACACATACATACATACATATATATATACATATATATATATATATATATATATATATATATATATATATATATATATATATATATGTATTAAAGACAAACAGACCACTTTAAGGCTGCATGTAATGATTTATTTCGCCATAGCCCTTTTAAAGGACGCAGGGTCATCAGACTACACTTCCAAAAGGTGAAAAGAAAAAAATATGTATATATATGTGTTTGTGCGCGTATATATATATATATATATATATATATATATATATATATATATATATATATAGAGAGAGAGAGAGAGAGAGAGAGAGAGAGAGAGACAGACAGACAGACAGACAGACAGAGATAGATAGATAGATAGATAGATAGATAGATCTGATTTTGTTTATTATTTTTTTAGAAAAACATGCGTATTATACACGGCTACTTACTGTAAATGTTTTTCAAGATCAACGGAAAAGCATGAAGTGTGAGATTTAAAAAATTGTGACATACTAGGACAGAAAGCGCATTTTATAGTAACGACAAAGAACCATCATGATGCAATCTTTATTTTTTTATCCAGATTAACCTCTTTTTTAGTTATCAAATTAATTGATTTGATATTGATTAAGGATAGGAACGAAGCTCCTGGAGTCGATCAAGTAGTTATGGACATGGGAATGTTTGGCGTCAAGGTTCAAAAGCAGTCGTCTATATATTTATATTTGTGCTGGCCGTCAACTGACGGTATTTTCATGTTGGGAATATACATTGTGTAGAATACGGAGCTTTTCATTTTTCTCATCCATACTTCAGCTGCCATATTGCAACCGATCTATTGATAGGACAGGGATTGCGAATGTCAGTGAAAAGAAAACTTAGCTTAGAATACGTGGAGAAGAACTTGCTCTTTATTCTAACAATGTGGACAAATGCATAGCAGGATTTTTGTTCTCCATAACAAATATGAAAGCAGTGTTTATAA
Source organism: Acanthosepion esculentum (assembly GCA_964036315.1). Taxonomy (NCBI): domain Eukaryota; kingdom Metazoa; phylum Mollusca; class Cephalopoda; order Sepiida; family Sepiidae; genus Acanthosepion; species Acanthosepion esculentum. The sequence goes on along the minus strand of OZ038488.1, from coordinate 120,930,199 downwards.
TAATAATAAATGACTAGTGATATCACACTATGATGATGTAAACTAGCAGTTTATATCTACAAGCGTATGCGATTAAGTATTGGTATTAATAGAGATCTTAGTATAGAAAAAAATAATTCAATCTTTTTTAGTTGGTTTCCGGGCATTATATACGGAAAACCAAATATATACCGTGGTACGGAACAAAGCAATACCCAAGTATAGGATTGGTGTATACGGAATAAATTCCAATAACCAACAGATACTATTCTTAAAAGAGTGCTCAATACAGAGTAGAGCAGATATAATTATTTATTCGAAATTTATAACATAAATATGTTATAAAATCACTACAAAAACAGCCATTTTGTTTCAACACTTCTGGTGTTTTATCAAGTGATGGTGTTGAATGTAGAATAAAGGGTTTTAAAAGGTTCAAATCAATCAAACATCCCTCGCAAGGGAAACGCTGTTACGTAAGCTGCAATGACCAATCAAAATACAAGTATATGAGAATTCAAAAAACTTGACAACGAACTAAGGTTATAATAATTATTTAATGCTTTAATGTCGGGGTTAGACTAAAATAGAATTTATTCTAATTAATAAATATTAAATTATACGATAAAATTTGAAATTAAAAATTAACCATTTTAAAATTTAAATTTAATCTATATTAAGTTTAAAATTATTAAAAATAGAATATACATATATATATATATGTGTGTGTGTTTGTGTGTGTGTTTGTAGGTAGGTTTTTCTGTGTTTCTGTCTGTAGTGAAGAATGTGTGTACACATATGTCTGTATGTATTTTTTATTTTCTTTCATCTACTGTTATATTTTTGTACTCATGTATGTATTATATTATATATATATATATATATATATATATATATATATATATATATATATATATATATATATATATATATATATATATATATGTAAGCAAATGTGTGGATGTAGATCCGACGGTATGAGGAAAATGTGGAAAAGACAAAGCAAAATCCGAATATGTGAGTTTACTGTTTTTTATTTTGTTTTTGTTATTTACAAGGCTGGCATGATAGCCACTTCACACACAATAAACACCCGACAAGGTTACTTTAACATATCAAGTTGTCTAGCAGGATTAATGCTTGACAAACGTACCGATAAGCTATAGTTTTAAATAGGTCCCCCCCCCATTTTCCACTTAGGATAAAATCTCTTCCCTGGGAGCAGGTTTTCGTAGCGCCGCCCACGTGACGCCAGCGTATTCGACTCCAAGAAAGAATACTCTGACTTTAGAATTTCAGTTTTTTCTGTTTCTGACTAGTGCTGTATATATCGTCTCTTCATCTAACTTAAATCTAATATAAATATATCTCCATTAACCATGTCCTGAAGAAGGTCTATTTGACCGAAACGTCTGACGTCGACAGAATAACAAAAACAAAAACAAAATAAAAAAACAGTAAATTCACATATTCGGATTTTGCTTTGTCTTTTCCACATTTTCATCATATATATATATATATATATATATATATATATATATATATATATATAATCGCTGATACTCACTGATGAGTAGACGGGGTGAGTCCCGGAGTTTTCCGTCTATGAAGATCTGTGGGGATGCTGAAGGTAACACCAATCAACTAAGATACAAAACTATTACTTGTATTAATTGCTTCACGAATAAGGACTTAAGAGAGGTCTTTACTTTATCGCAGGCTCGGCGATATTTCTCGAGACCTGTTCATATCAATGGTGGCTATAGAAGCAGGATCAATGGTTGGAAGATGCGTAATGTTTACGGCGGTCTTCCCTATCTGCCTGTTAGATCAGTCAACTGGAAAATGTTGTGACAACAAATTTTATCCGTAAGACCTCGACTCCCTTCGATACCCTCGGAGGTGATTAACTTTGAAAGCAATATTTGTATCTCTTTCGTAGCTCCCTTCTGTTGGGTCGACTGTTTATCGAACCGTGTTAACTTTAGAAGTAGACGCCCTAGACATTCAGACACTTATTTGTTTAGCTGTGATTTGGGACGAAGTTATCAATGCTGAAGTTGATGGTACTTTTATCATATTTACATTACGCTGATTACTATGGGATGATAGGTCAACACTTGGCTTTTTTCATACACTGTTATATTTTCAAATGAGATCAGATTAGTTGAATTATGGAACAGCGAACAAGAATGGGGTTTGAGATTTTTTTTAAATTTAAAAAATTTGTTTTAACCGCGTGCATCTCACTCATTTATGAAGAAGAGAATTTAATATCACTGAGGAAATAGATTTGAAACTGTCCTTTTTAATAGCGTGATAATTTCTCAGTATTAATCCTTTTGAAAGATTCTAAATCACTTTAGAAAATGTTCTAAGGAAATCTTCAGCGTAAGATTGCATTTGTGTTTTCAATGAAGTCGAGTCAGATATGATAGCGGACTCAATAATTTTAATCTTTGAAATAACAAAGCTTTTTAACCCCTGGCAAGTTCAACTGAGTTTTATTTACATAAGATAACCTTTATATTTTGAGCATTTTTGATAAATATTTTCATAGTTTTCTTCTGATGAAAATTCCTCTATTGTTCCAAGACTTTATGAATTAAAGCGCAGTACTGGATTGGCAGCTAGGTCTCATCAGTTTACAGTGGAATGTTTAGATGTAACCGTAAGTTCTATGCTATAAACATAGTTTCATTTATCGCACTTCTTTTTTTAACTCTTTTCCGGCATCTTGATTCACTGTTCACTTTGATCTTCAAATATTTAAATGCAATGTCAATTGGTATCTTTGGCCTTCTTAACTGGTGTTCGTTTATTGTCCTTTCTCTTTAATAGTATATTTTCGTTATATCCTTCAACACTCAGCAACACATTGCGTCTTAGTGGCTTTATTGTCTTGCTTGGGGTGAACTAACTGAAATAAAATTAAGTACAACTGTTAGAAAAACTCGATAAAATGTTTATATTTGAATGGAGCTAAGAACCAAAAATCAAATCAATGAAAATCAGCGTTAATAATGTTCAAAATAATCAAAGTTTTAATTGTATATGGCTTTTTAAAATAATTTTTCGCTTCTCTATCCATATTCACTAATTTATTTTTCAATATACCTGCGAATGTTTTATGTTAATATAAATGCACAGATATAATGACTGCCTACTCGTTTCCGAGTAAAACCATCTTCTCGGGTAACTAGTAAATCGAAGATCAGGCATATTTATGTTTCTTAAACACCCACAGAATAATTTAAGAGCTTAGACTGCAACTACGTTGTCAAAATCATTAGATTCTCAACTGTTTCAATCGTCGTTTACCTGACGACAGAAGAAATTTACTTTGATTCTTTTTCCTCTGCGTGGATTTTCAGATAGCTTGTCGACTGTCATCTCATTTCCAAATTCTTGGACGGCCAATGAGTGGGCTGTGGGTCGACCTCTATCCGTGCACTAGGATTTGAATTCTGAACTGATCTTCACTTAAACCGATTGTATCTCGTCTATAGAAATCAGTCTGGCCTGTTATTTAGCCATAGCTGAGGGGAGAAGAGATTAATACAGACCTTTCTCAAGGATAGTATCAAGCAAGTGAACGTAATAAACTCGACTGAAGTTCAAACTCGGTTCAAAGGTTTCCCATTCTGAGCCGCGATCCTTTACTCCACCGTGACCCGACAGTATATTGTGTGGATCCTAATTACGGTTTCTGCGAAAGGACGCATAACTTAGCGTTATCATTTATTGGACAAGGCAGTACGCTGAAAGTATCGGTCACGATGACTTGGAACTTCGGGCTAGTATAACCATCAACAATTCCACTCACAATGTTTCAATCAGCCCGTGGTATGCTTTTCAGGGATTTCTTTACTATGTCACATGCTGACATAATCTTTCCTGGCTGATATTATCATGAGATTTCCTCCCAGACAAATCGGCCGAATACGTATTTGTTTACTTCCATATATATAATCCATTGATGTATGAGCAAACAATCATATATTTATGCGTCCGCATTTAATAGAACTTGCTTCCATTCGGCAACATCTTAATATTTATGAGATAGGAAATGGTTGTAATAGCCTCGATTCATGTATGTTTGCACTGACAGAAGATAATAGGTATTTAGAAATTTGTAAAAAAGTATTTATTTAATGTATGTTAAAGTCCAATTTTCCTTACATCGGACCCAAAAAGTTTCTTTCAAATAATATTAGGTTTCTTTAAATTCCCAGGATCTGGATGTATTCAAGAAATCAGATGTATTCTTTTTCAATAAAGATATTTCTATGACAATCTAGGAAATGGTATAACAAACAATGAAAAATATGATACTGGATCATGATAGAGGGGTTTAATCACATGAACAGGAAAATATTGTTAAAAAACAAAACAAAAAAGGAGAGAGTCGAATTGCTATGTCATATCAGTTCTTTTCTCTGGCAGTGAAGTGTCGACAATTTCCTCACACAAGAAGAAGGAACTTGAGACAAAGAGAAATGATCGACAGAATAACATGGACGGTACATGTCAACAAGGAAGTTTTAACGAAAATATAAACGATAAAGAGACTTGAGCTTACGGTCAGACAGTGACAGCTGAAATGTCTGGAGCACACATAATGACTTTGAGAATTTGACATTGACAGGGTATACTGAAGGCAAGCTAAAGGAAAAGATTGTATAACATTCCTAATGAGGTTGTGTAAATGGTTGATGAAGCATAGACTGGGAAGGACATCATGGGAAAAAAATTGCTTAGCGGTACGAAAAACAGTAAACTGTGGAGAACCATGATCGACCACGTCCTGAAGAGACCCGCTTGCATCGAAACAGAAGATATTTTCCCTGAGATACAACTTTCTAAACAATTACTTTGTTCACGTCATCTTAAAATATCTTATATCGCCTTTGAAAGTCACTCGAATTTTATTCGTATTTTTCGATATACAATTGTTGTAATATCAATGAAGCACCAGTTTAAGAAAAATAAATTTACTGATGCCAAATGTCTTTTAATTCAGAAGGACAAATAGTGAAATTGAAACAGAAATTTAGCAAATTTGGAATAACACCGTAAATGAAGCCTTCAATGATCGTGTTCATTTATGATTTGATTTAGTTTATTTGGTTTTACGGCATATTAACTTCAATGGGGTATTTAATGCAGACAACATTTTTAGGATAGATTCCTATGAATAGAATATGTATTTTTGGTTTAGATTTGTTTGGTTTATTTTGTTTTACGGCATATCAACCTCAATGGGGTATTTAATGCCGACAACATTTTTAGGATAGATTCGTATGAATAGAATATGTATTTTTTCGTTTAGATTGGTTTGGTTTATTTTGTTTTACGGCATATTAACCTCAATGGGTTATATAATACCGACAACAATTTTAGGATATATTCGTATGAGTAGAATATGTATTCGTTGGTTTAGATTGGTTTGGTTTATTTTGTTTTACGGCATATTAACCTCAGTTATTTAATGCCGACAGCATTTTTTATTGCTGGTAATATTTTGTTTTGTCAAAAATCTGTTTCTGGTAATATTTTTCCTTCAAAATTGTATTGCTGGTAATAACTTTTTTCAAAAAAGTATTTCTGCTAATAGTTAACTATTTACCCATAGCTGGGACCCTAACAGGTGCTACCACCCCAGGTCAGAGTGGACCTGGGAACACCAGCAATTAAGAGGTAGTTCCACGCTCCTCAAAACCTCCTGATCAGAGGCCTTCA
>OZ038488.1:120911978-120916978 GCA_964036315.1 Acanthosepion esculentum | reverse complement strand
AAGGATCTTGAAACCCAATCCTAAACAGGAAATGAGAGATAAACATCTACTCCTGTTCAAAAGAGAGGGGATGAGTGTGAACCGGACGATAGATAGATAGATAGATAGATAGATAGATAGATAGATAGATAGATAGATAGTGCAATGTGTAAATTTTCACCGTTTTATTTTTTTTTTTTTTTTTTGCGCATATCCGTTGTTTTTTTTTTTTTCATTTTCGTTGACTGCACAGTACAGTCGAGCGAGGTGGATACCGTCTGTGAGAACAGAGCACCATGAGGTAATGCACTTCGCCAGAAATTTGGAAACGGCCTGCTGTACCATTTGGCATTCGCGCGGGAAACTCCATTACGAACATTTCAGTATTTGAGTGTCAATTTGAGGAGAGTGCAGAGGATTCGGAAAGACTTGGATGTGTCGAATGGTGATTACGAAGGTATAGTATCTCCTAAAACTCACTCGGATCGTTCAAAATTTATAACTGACTGCCTCAGACTCAACACGGAGGCTTATATTGAGGAGGTAGTGCTTCCCTGTTTCAAGAGAGTAGCTGCCGGAAATGTCTATATCTGGAAACTCTGCACAATGCTACACAAGCAGGAGAAACCAGTTATTGTTCAGACAATTTCTGCAATCACATCACCCCTTACATCTGGCCACCTAACTCCCCAGATTGCAACTATCTTGTAATAATGTGTAGGTTGCATTTGAGCGAGAGACTAATAAAACTCCTTGTAACACCTAAGATAAATTGAAGGCAAGGGTTATGGCAGTATTCTCCATCTTAATCAAGAAGACCATCCAGAAGAGTTGCAGGAGATTCCGAATTGGTCTGGAGGCTGTGATGAAGACTGTGGTGATTTTATTGAATAAATTTACTCTTTAGTATTTCAAGATATTTTTGTAAGTTTGATAAATATATCTGTTAAAAAGAAATGTCAGTGTTATCTTCATTTTTGTGCAATTTAGCAAAACAATTTATCCATCGCAACTTATATATATATATATATATATATATATATATATATATATATATATATATATATAAAAGTGAACATAGAAGTCAACACTTAGAGATGACAGACTGTTTCATTTACACACGCTCTATCTCTGATATTGAGCACTTTATCCCATAAATATAACACACTTTAAGACTATATTTCTTTATATATATATATATATATATATATATATATATATATATATATATATATATATATATATATATATGTGTATATATATATATACATTACAAGTATTTGATTCTGTAATATATGTTGGAAGCCCCGAAAGTAATACATCCTAGCAACTCCATGGAAACTACAACAGATACAGGAAGAACCATAAAATCGTTAGACAGAAATCTTTTCAGCTAAAAGAAAATTTTCCCAATTAGTCATCACAATAGGCGACGCATTTCGTTGTTTTGTGTAGCGGCATATAAAAATCTATGGGTTACTTAATGCCGAAATTTAAACATTTTGGACGCTAATGGTTTTAGTGATACAAATCTTACTAATTAACCTATAGCTGGGAGGAGAAGAGGTGGATTTATACCTTTCCAAAGGGTATTTACTCGTAAGTGAATATACTGAATCCAGCTGGAATTGGAAGTCGGCTCTCTAATTAAAATTCCAAGCCATTATCTATTTCACCACCCACACCTCCAAGCATACAGCACATTCTATTTCTAAGCAATTACCCATCTAGTTACTGACCAGGATCAACGTTGCTTAACTTCGGTGATCTTACCAGAACCGGTGTTTCAATGTGATGTCACCGTAAGCGCATGCATCTCGCCAGCAATAAACAAAATTCTGCCTGATGCCCTCATAAAAAAGCATTAAACATATAACCCACTGCATAACTGAGTTTGCATCCACTATTTGGTGTCCATGTGTGTGTTAGAGAGAGAGACATTATTATATATGTTTCTATATATATTAGGTAATTGAATAAATAGTGGAAAATATCTATGTAATGGGTTTCTGTTTCTAGAAAGACTTCATCAGACTAAAGTTATGCTTCTATTGATGAAATGATGTACTCGTAGAGGAAGGGCGAGTTATAAACTTCGGTTATAATTATACAACGGGAGTAAGCGCTAAATATATAGGTAGGCAAAACTTTAAAATCTTAAATTTCTGTCATCTGACGTGTACAGACGCATCGCCCAACAGATACCAACCAGTTTCCCAAAGGTATTGTTTTTAAAAAACCCACCTTGTTACAACAGAAAATCTTTTAACAAACATCCTCGGTCAATTCTTAAATCTGGTAACAGGCCGGAAATATACTGTACAACAAAACGGACGTATATCAAAAAGTTCTCGATGCAGATGCCTTAAAAAAGGATATGCAGGGCAACTAAATATAATAAAGGAACAAAAACACTTCATGTAATCGCACACAACCTTGATATCGACCGCTAGGTTTCTTGAGGTTGCAGGCAATAAGTGTTCATAAAACCATACTCAATTACACAATTATAGCTCGCCAACTGAAGAAACCTGTTGGTCGAAAGTGTTTTTCCTCCTATATATATATCTGAAAACCTGGAAAAAGAAACTCAATTAGTTTAGTGTTTATATATATATATATATATATATATATATATATATATTTCCAAGAGGATAGAATCCAGGTAGAACTCAATGTCCAGGACAGAGTAAGACTATAATCAAAAAGGTTCAAACACTAATATTCCATGGTTATAATTTATTACATTGAAATCGTAATCACGATCCAATTCATCGGACCTACAAAATTCAAAAAGAAATCGGAAAATATATCTCCAGGTATAAAATATAAATTTTTTATGAGTGTGTATGTGTGGGAGTGGTAAACAGGTATGACAGGGAAATTTATGAAAGTTATAGAGAGGTGTAACAGAAGAAAGAAGAACAGGAAGGCCTAAAGGTGAAGATGGGGATTAAATTTAACAGCGAGAAGATTTAAAGAGAGGAGTTAAATAACGGTTTATATTTTCCGATTTCTTTTTGAATTTGTAGGTCTGATGAATTGGATCGTGATTACAATTCCAATGTAATAAATTATAACCATGGAATATTAGTGTTTAAGCCTTTTTATTATATTCATACTCTGTCCTGGACATTGATTTCTACCTGGATTCTATCCTCTTGGAAATATATATATATATATATATATATATATATATATATATATATATATATATATATATATAATTATTTATTTGAATATTACAACATTGTTGGTTATTGGATTTCACTCCGTATATACCAATCCTAAACTTGTATATATATATATATATATATATATATATATATATATATATGTGTGTGTGTGTGTGTGTGTGTGTGTGTGTGTGTGTGTGTGTGTGTGTGTGTGTGTGTGTAATATCTAAAAAAACACTAAACTAATTGAGTTTCTTTTTCCAGGTTTTCAGATATCATGACACTATTTGTTGTTAGAATTCCTGAAAAACCCTTTGAGTTATTCAGCGAAAAAGATAACAGGTTAAATAGTTTTGCGTCAGACCAACTGAGCAATGGTGAAGGAAAAATCATTCAGGCCTTCAGTAATGCTAACAAAATTCATTCCATTTTCAAAGTCTATTCAAGAGCCATCAAGAGAACGGTGAAGAAGTTTTAAAAAAGAGGGAACAGTAGAGTAGAAAACCGGATCAAGAATTCACAACAGGATATTGGATCATCATTTCAACTTCGAGCTAAAGAAATAAATTAGAAAAGATTCAACTCAATCCAGAAGACTTTTGGCACGTGAATGATGATTTTCAGTTATGACAGTTCAAAATGCAGTGAAAAAAGACTTGAAAATGAGATCGTATGTGAAACTTGTGGTGCACGTTGTTACTCTAGAACAGAAAGTTAGATGCTTAGAGAGGGCGAATATCATCTTTAATAATTTGTAAAATGATCGTTGAATAATATATATATATATATATATATATATATATATATATATATATGTCATTGTTGTTTATGATCGATTCATCACGATGCTTCTGTTAAGCTTGGAGAGTAATTATACATTCTTACTGGTCAAAGTAAAATAGTAGAATCCAGTAATGTTATAAAAACCTCGCAGAATTCCAGTCACCTATATTTAATCATTTCTAAGATACAACGGTTCAAAGATAATTTATCTGTTACATCCTGTATACACCCCCTACACACACACACACACATATATATATATATATATATATATATATATATATATATATATATATATATATATAATAAGAATCTTTGTTATATACTGGGCAAATGTGACCGTTTATTGGCGCCGCATAGCCCTCAATCCTATACAATCCATAAACGTTTTCCTGAGAAATTGTTTTCAGAAATAGATTTTATAAATTTCAACGTTAAGCATTACTGGTTGCTCGGTAAATGTTTGTCAAATATTTCCTTGTAGGGTAACGGCCATATTTTACTATTACCATAAAGTCTTACTTTCTAAAATAATTCTTTCATATCAACTTGAGGCGTTGAAAGTTAAAGAAAGTAACGTCTTCATTTCTTACATTTTCAGATGAATACTTACCAAATAAATAATTTATTCACCGAGTATTTACATCAGTTTTAACAAAAGGAAAAGGAATATATGAAGAGAAATTCTATAAACTTTCTTTTTACTAAGATACCCACCAAAAATATATAGTGGGATTGAAAAGTAATTCCCTATTTTATGTATGATGGACTCTTCCGTCTAACTATAATTTTTACAAGACGGGAGAGTCCATCAGGCATAAAACAGGTAGTTACTTTTTAATCACACTGTATATTGTTTGAAACAAAGAAATCATTCTTTATCTTATCTTTCTTTAGAAATTCTGCATTTTCATCGATTCAAGGAAAAGTTATTAAATATTTACCTCAAATATATTTCCTCTGAATGGTTTTTGACAATAAATCGTAAGAGGTGTGTGGGTGTCTGCCCACGCGCTGGATATATAATTTTCTCAGGTATATAACAATTATCTATGTATGTAT
>OZ038488.1:120906978-120909478 GCA_964036315.1 Acanthosepion esculentum | reverse complement strand
AAGGCCAACTTGTTAGGTATGATTTTTGCCGGCGAGGTACCATGATTTAGGCGTTTTCCAACACATTTCACACGAGCGGTAACTTTTCATAAAAATCTGATCTAGCCACAAGATCAGATATACAGAGACAATTTTATGACTTTTACATGTAAATATCTTGATATTGTAGCAATTTATATTTTCAATAGGTGCCCCTACATTTTTACCTCGTACCAAATTAGTCATAGTTTAAGATATCTTATCATGAATGGAAGCAAATCGTAGCTTATTTGTTTGCAACTCTACATGTAGCCTTTTGCCAGACTGAAATCCGAAGGTGTAGTGGCATAGCAAAATATGCTTTCCAAAAGCTAAGCAAAGCATAAAGAAACAGAAAAAAATCATTAGAAACAAATCATTGAGTACTGAACCGTTAAGTAATATTAGTCCTCGTTTATGTCAATGGATATTAGACAATCTTCCCATAGATGAAGAAGAGACTTGAAGCAACAGAAATGTTGTTTTAAGAAAGGTTAACATGGAACGAACACGTGAGCAATAATGAAGTTCTAGAGAATAAAGAAACAAAAAGGAACTTTATACTTAACAACAGGAAAGAACAGTTGAAATTTTTACATAATGAGGAAAGATGGTTTGGAAAATTTGGTACTCACAGGAGAGACTGTAGGTAAGCGGGACAGATGAACACGACGCATAACCTACCCAGTGAGCATATTTAAATGGATGACAGATCATGGTTTCGAAAAGATAACAAAAAAGAAAAATGTATTAATAATTACGAAGAAGGGCCGTAATCATCCACGTTCTAAAGTGATATGACACATAGAAGAAGAAAAATTTAAATTTAGTAACATTTTATGTTATTGCATATATATATATATATATATATATATATATATATATATATATATATATATATATATGTATAGTGGCTGTCGACTCACAAAGTGATTATGACTATCACTGTCATGTCCAGTCTATTAGTTAAACTCTTCCCCAAAAAGCTCCATTCATTTGTTGTGTGAACGACAGTAGTTCATAAAAGCAGCCATCGGTCTGCATTTCTTGTTACATACATATATGACATGTCAAATCATTTTGTACATCATCACTTCCAATGTGTCTTTTTATATGCCTCGTCAGGCCCGATCTGGACTTGCACACACTAGTGCAGTTCGTTTATTCAAAGCATGCCATTACGAAATCGTCATATGCAATAGACTGTTGGTTCTTGTGTGATTTCTGGTGACTGAGTAGACCTGCTCTGGACAGACATATTCGATTACATTGGTCACATGGCCAGGCTGGCACTTCCTGGCAATTCAGGGATCCCTTCCGAACCCCTCTCTTCAGTTCTGCATATTTTTGTGGTGTCTCATAGAAGATCTTGACGCCATCAGCAATATTAGCTCTCAAAGAAACCCCGCCTTCAGCTAGAGTCTCCCAGTTATCCGACCAATATTGCACTTGTATAGTGACTCTTTAAGGCAATTTTTGTAACGAAGTTTTGGTTTGTGCTGCGCTCGTTTTCCCCATTTCCAATTCCCCATCCATTAATTCTTTTTTATTCTGACATCTACCATACGAATAACATGACCTGTCCATCGCGAAAATTTCTCGGACATTTAGGCCGGTAAATGTTGTTTAATACTGTTTATTATAAACAGAGTATATTCTTCAATATTTGTATCTATAAAAAGAATGTATAAACATAGAAAACGCCTAAATACATATATATATATATATATATATATATATATATATATATATATATATATATATATATATATATAATAATATCCTGCCAGTATTAATGAAGAGTGTTTTCCTCCTGTTGAATTTCTCGTACTTTTACCTTCGACAGACGAATGTTAGTTTTTAATTTATCTTGTTTAGAACAACTAATAACAAAGTCTGGAAGAGTATTAAGAATGTAATTTATTTTAGTCGTCTCAGATTCCTTTCTTAATGTCGCTATGCCACGAAGCCTTGCTGAGCATATTATTCTCAAAGAAATGAATATGGCGAATGCATATTTGTCTGTTCTAACTGTTAGCAAAGGTATTACCACAGAATTTATTTTTCAAAGAAACCTTAAATATATGAATAAGGTATTCTCAATTAAATTACTGTCTCATTGATCAATTTTATGTGACTTCATACTAGAAGTGTTATCTGCAAGAAGACATATATATATATATATATATATATATATATATATATAAGTGTGTGTGTATGTATGTATGTGTGTATGTATGCGTATGTGTGTGTGTATGTGTGTGTGTGAAATCTGTAAAAATCTTTGAACTTTTGTCTTTCTCCATTGAGCCTGAGGTTAAGAAAAGTGAATTAAAACAGTCTCGGTATAGAAACCTTTCATATGAGATTATAAATTCTAAAACTTTGTTGAGAACTTTTCATTCTTTAGAGACATTAGATCTACATAAATGTATTTGCCAGCCGGACAGAAAAAAATAACAAGAACGTATCCATCTTCCTC
>OZ038488.1:120839478-120899478 GCA_964036315.1 Acanthosepion esculentum | reverse complement strand
TGAAAAAAATGAAAAGAGCTCTTAGAATCATTGACAAAAGAATGGAATCAATTATTCATACTTTGTAAAATTTTTGCAAAGAATGCCCAAAATCTTTGCTGCTGTAATCAAGGCCAAAGGAGGATATTTTGAGGAGAGCAAGATTTAATCATAAAATGGTACTTTTTATTATTTTCATAATACAATTGCTAATAAAATATCATGCCCTCGTTTTTTTAAAAGTACAAAACTACTTCTTGGGTTAATTTTAAAAAGATTATCTGGTGTAGACCCAAACGTTTGAACTGTAACACTAACACATTCGATATATATATATATATATATATATATATATATATATATATATATATATATATATATATATATGAAAATATATTATGAAATGGACAAAATCCGACAATTATTTTAAGACATTTTTATGTTTATACATTCTTTTTATAAATACAAATATTGAATATATGCTCTATTTTATAATAAACAGTATTAAACAACATTTACCAGCCTGAATGTCCGAGAAATTTTCATGCAATCGATGCGCACTGCTGACGAGACTCAAATATAAGACGAAACAGCCGTCCAGTGTTTTCTGTATTCTGTTGAGGTTTTTACACTCGATGAATTACTTAATTATATATATATATATATATATATATATATATATATATATATATATAGTATAGTATATTTGAATGGATATCAATGTAACTAAATATATTAGCTTTATCACTGATATTGAGCGCTTTCCGTTAAGCACCGCATTTATATAGAATATATATAGAATTTATACATTATATATATATATGGAGGTAACTGGGATTAAATATGGAAGAAGTGATAAATTTGTTTTAAATTTAACAGGTTCTTTTTTTAGCTTTGTCAGAAACTTTTCGAATACAATAATACGAAATTGTATCGATTTTCAAATCAATCATCATTATCATCATCAACACTGTTTCGATTTTAGGTCATGAATTTACATTTTCTCTCGTCTTCAGTGGCATTGTATTCTGATTCGATGACATTTTGCCAGCCTCCTCTGTCCTCTGCGAGTTTGCGGATTCGTCGCAGAACTTCCTTGATTGTAAACTTCTCCAAAGGAAAAGTGGGTTCTTTCTGCCATGTTCTTTGAAAAGTCTCGGCTCGGCGTTGTGACTATGGTGGTACTTGGATGACCACTGAACTTTCTTTAAGTCAGACTTTTCAAAGCTAATTTCCATGGATTTGTTAGCTGGGGATTCTGGATCCATTCGCAAAATATGTCCAAGAGGTTTCCATCTTGCTTTCAAAATGAACATAGACAAATGAGATTCTTGACATCTGCTGTACAAGTACTTGTTGGAGATATTATGAGCTTACTTTTTCCCTATCAGAATCCGCAGTTGTCATTTGTGGAAACTCTCTAGCTCTTCTGACTTTGTAAGGCCACATGTTCCACAGTTGGAGAATAAAACTCGTTTCACTAAGTTTTACTTTTTTTCAGATATTCTGTCTCATCCATAGTTTATCAAGCTTTTCCATACTGACGACTGTTGTTTCCTTCGCATGTCTTCAAAATCTCCAGTCAGTGAGCCAACTTTCTTTACTTGCCGCCATTGTTCTGTCTCCTCTTTCAATGATGGTGTGTTCTGTTTTATCTTCCTTTCTCTTCAAACATCCTTTCAGCAGCTGTAAACATTTTCTGTTTTTCATCCTCACATAACGATATGAAGTCTGTATTATCATGACGTTGGATGTTCAATATAATTTTCCGAATATTGTCTTTTTCAGTATGCAATGCCTTAAATGAGTAGTAACTGGAGCAACCATTAACCTACTCTGCCGATCAATGTTTTTAATTGCTTCGGTAGATATCAAGAGTTTATTTTATGGCGTTAGTCTCTATGCATGTATGCTTCAATTTTTATATTCTGTTGTGTTTTCATTGGTTATGTGAACATCACATCTATACCTCAGGGCTGAATTTGTGTGTCTAACTCTTGACAGTTTAACGTAATTTTATCATATTTTAAAAATTGGATATATTTTGTAATGTCAACGAACACTCATTTAACACCTTTGTAATGTTAACGAATACCCGTTGTCATTTCTGTAATGCTCGTTGCAGTAAAGATGTTGTACTGGCAGATACAACTATAGTATAATACTGATGACAGACGCCTTCTAATAACTCCCACACTAATAATACTTGCTCGAACGTAACCCGTATAGTGAGTCGAATAGAGAAATAGTATAGTGAATAGAGTAGAGAAAAAGCGACCTGTATAGGAAAAGAGGATAGAGTAGAGATAACGATCAATTTGACACATGCTATATACATATATGCGTTTCCTTTATAGTAACTACTTAATTCAATAATGGGATCGACTGTGTTTGCTCACTGGCAATCTATGTTCAAACTCAAGTGTCGGCAATGACTCTTTATTCCTATATAACCATATATTTGTGTCTTTTAATTCTATAATCAATGTGACACATGTTTTGAAGGGAAAGTTTAATACTTTATAATGCAATCTGAAAATATCTGGATTTTAAATTCTTTTAGAGTAGGTTTTACGAACATTGGTCACATGATATTTTTAATCATTTCGTCGGATCTAAACCATATTTTCAACTCATATAATTATACTTTTGATATTATCTATTTTTATGCAATGCTATTTCAAAATGGTATTGCTTTAAGTGAATAGAAGTAAATAATATCTTTGCGTTATTTTTCTTTCGTTATGAAACACTCGTCCTCGACCACCAGAGGATGCAGTCAGTGTGATTGGCTCTGCGTGTCTATTCAATTCTGCCACTTGAAATACACCCGTAAAATGTCTTATACAACAGCAAATACATATTCACCAATATTTAAGCGTATATTTAGAGCGTGTTTGTTGATCGGATTTCTGTCTAATGCGTGAGTACATTTAATTTTATTTTCGCTTCAACCACGTCACATGCAATGACAGAACATGTCAACCTTTCATGATACTAAAAAAATAATATTGACGAATTGTGTGCAGAAGAAACTTATCCCAGATTTACAAGTTGAAGTGATAATGAAAATTATATATATATGTATACATATATATATATATATATATATATATATGTGTGTGTGTGTGTGTGTGTGTGTGTGTGTGCGTGTGTGTGTGTGTCTTTAAGCAGCAAATTCTCTTTTAGGCATATCTGATTGGATAATTTACAAACATTTTGTCTGCTTATTTTTAACATAATTCTTTCATATTCACGAATATTTTTCCATATATTACGATTGAATAAGGCATAAAATGCACTGTAACAGTGAGAATCACTTTTATTTCCTAAGTACTTTTCATCCCTTTCTGATACGGGTTGTTTGTATGTATCTAGAGTTATAGGTATGTTTTATTTCCAAACGCGGTCAGCATATTGTGACCATGTTCGAGTGTTGGCTTTTTCTTTTTTATTATTATTAGGGCTGCCATTATTTTTTTAAATCTTTTTTTACACGGGGATGGGGTTATTATGCTTGTATTTTCTACTAGTATGCTTCGGATGGAATCTGGTAGGTTTGCGTGCGTGCTTAAATGAGATCTAATGGAACTGTGGTCGGATAGGCGTAATGTAAGTCATCTGGATAGATGTGACCGATGTATAAAATGTTTACATCGTCTGGATAGGCATATAGTAGTATGACTGCCTCTCTCTCTCTCTCTCTCTCTCTCTCTCTCTCTCTCTCTATACATATATATATATATATATATATATATATATATATATATATATATATATATATATATATATCAGGAAAATTCATCGACCCATTTATTGTGATCCATACAAAATTGACAGATGTTTACGCATTCGCGTGGATGGGATTTTACAATATGATGCAATATTAATATATTAATATATATTAATATATTTGGAATCATATGTGTTATATATTTCCATATGATTACGCTCAGTCAGTTTTCGTCTAAAACCCTATCCAACGAATACAAGAAAAAAAAACCATAAAAGACGTCTTGATTAATTAGCATGCCGATTCTTGTTCCATATTTCAGATTAACATTAATCACTTGCTTTCTCTCCTGTTCTTTCAGGTTATCTCAAAACAGGATTATCTTTCTCGATGCTTACAACCTTCAATCGAACTAAAATACGAGAAAGTAAGCAATTCACATCACATTTCCTTTAAGTCAGATGCACAAGTCTTTTGAATTGAGTTCATTTCTCAATAGATCATTCTTTTTTCTGCCATTATTTCGCAAGCCTCTATATCTACTTGCTGAAACTTTATTCAGCATTTAATACACGGCTTTTGTCAAGACACTTCTGTAACAATT
This sequence comes from Acanthosepion esculentum, assembly GCA_964036315.1. Taxonomy (NCBI): domain Eukaryota; kingdom Metazoa; phylum Mollusca; class Cephalopoda; order Sepiida; family Sepiidae; genus Acanthosepion; species Acanthosepion esculentum. The sequence continues at coordinate 120,895,162 of OZ038488.1, read as the reverse complement.
CCAGGATACACAGTAAAAAAAAAAGTGGTCAATTCAGAAAAACCTGATACAACCTTTGAAAACTGGTGACGATTGATGTGACTGAAAAATTAATAAAAATTTCTGCAAATTTCTTCAGCCCCCACGCCGGATGTTCTTCTTTGGAAAGTACGATAACTTGACGCTCAAAATCAGTGAGTTGTTTAGCCATACGAGAAGGGCAAAATGAAAGTCAAATGTCTGCAAAATAACCAAGTGACATGATCCAGTAACAATTGGTCAACCATAAATTAACCAATCAAAGTGAAGTAATTACGCGAAAATCGAATTATTATCCAAGGTTGTGAATAGTCAAAAACTTTATTGAAGGTTATTCAAGGTCAGTTTTTCCTGAAAGATAAAACAATGATAATAAATTTACCTGTTTTTTATTGGGCACCCTCTATACAACATTCTTATTTTTATGAGCATGTCTATGTCCATCTTGCAAGAAATAATCTTATCTTACTTTCAAAAAAGTAAATAAGTAACAACGACTTCTGAAGGAATTTACGAGTAGTTTAAAATCCCCGGAAAATAAGGAAAGGTATAGAAAAAACAGAAAAATACCGAAAACCGCAAGACAACAGATATTGCACTAATACTGCTACTATAATAAAGCACTCAATAAAACTGGCTTGATTTATAAAATTACCATTTTCATAGTATATCGTCCATATATGATTTTGGAAAAAATTGTAACTGCACCATAGACAATTGCTTCAGAAAGGAATTCTCTGGCCATCACAATGTAAATAATTGAAAAAGAGTAAAAACAATCGATAATTGCTGTAAATTTGCGAATCTCATATCAAAAAGAATTGGTAAGCTGCTAATTGTCTGTTTTTAATAAGATTGATCTCCGTTATTACGACAAGGTGAAAGGATTATTCATTGAGAAATACATAGAAAGGAATGTTTTTTTATGTTTTCGGACATTGTACTTTCACGGACATTGCAGTTTCGTATCAAGTGTAACATACCACAATCTGGCTGTAAGCCAGCGTTAAATAGAATTTCTGGAAATATGAAGCAATGCCAAAAACTAAGGCTAAACCAATCCTCATTCAAAACATTATTGCAGATACATACACAACGTTTTCTTTAAACTCAAACGTTACTGTTCAATTTGAAGTGATTTTACAAATATAATTTAAATGGGTAAATTATTAAAAAGCATGAATGTATATGTATTTTTATGATAAATGACATTGTCAGGATCTAAAAAAGTATTTCCACATTAAAATATAAGTAGGTTCTTTTTTTTCTTTTGATTTATGCATATAATATAAAGTGCTTATCGCAAATACCAATTCACCCCAAGAAATTATGAAATTAAAAGCAAAGTTTGTTTTTTATTAAATGTGTGGCACACTTTTAAAATTTAAATTTTAAATCCAAATTTGTTTAGCTTTCATCGCAAAAAAAATTATAAATATCAGGGAGTTATTCATATTTCATAATTGCAGAAGATATTCGAGGTCCTTACAAGAAACTTTTACAATTAAAAAAAATTAAAAAAATTCTGTTTTTGCTTCTTTTTTTTAGTCGGATGAACGCGAACGCAAGCGCACACTTAAAAGTCGCGCACCCGAGTCTCCCACATTTGGGGCGATTGCAAAGGTTGACCTAACCAGAATGGAATGGAAAAATCTCGCTGGTGTGAATTTTAGTCAATATAAATTCTTTTTTTTTTATTATTTTGGGGTGAATTAATATTTTGTAGTGAAATATCAGAAAAAGATGATATAAGTTTATATATGTGGTTACTTAATTCTTTTTAATAGACAGATTTATGTAGAATTGAGACGAAGGATATTTCTATGATATATTTATACAGATTGGATTAACATTGTTACTGTTAGTACCAAATACATAAAAAAAAACACTTTGAAAGAATCGACTTAACTTTACGTGGCCGCCATTTATATGCAAGATAGTCATATGCCGATGCATCGGTTGAATAGTTTCTTGGAGATTCCGGCTGAATTCGTGATAATGTCTTTGATTCTTATCGTTATTGAGTGCAACACAGACTGCAACACAGACTGCAACACAGACTGGTGTTCCAAAGCTGCCGAAAGGAAGTTGCAAAAATTTAATGATAAGCGTTTTTTTCTCTTTCTTATAATAATCGAAGAAACAATAATAAAAATGCAGTTTTTTTAACTTCCAATCACATGAAAATGGCAAGGCGTGATTTTTCTCGTATATCTAAAATAGAGAAATTTAGTTGGTTAGACTTACGTAGAAGAAATTATGAATCATATTGTTCCTTAGCAGTTAATTAAATTATTGATCAATAGTTTACTTCGGTTGTTTTTCTGCTGTCCCGTATCCGAGGCAATGGTTTCAATTTGTTATGATCCCAAATCAAAGCTGTTTAATCGCAGTAGATTAAGGCTTTGGTTCGTGAATTTAGTCACAGTAATTGTGATTTCAGTCTCTGAGAAAGGTAGCTAAAATTAGAAAACAGGGGAGATTACCTGAACAGAACAAAACGAAATATACCTTGATATGGTCGGACAAAACCTGCCTCCATTGATTACATAACAAAGATTCAGTTCCAAATACCTTGAGAGTTACCCGGATTGACAAACACCTGAAGAAGCCGAGATGCACATATATTGAAACGTGATGATAATAATGTAAATAATGATAACTGAGAAATGTATACACGTGCCATTAAGTTTGAATATATCATTAAGAACTGAATCAAAAATACAATATTATACTAAAAAAATAAACTCAAACGCTGACATTTCCGGCATTATATATTAAACAATAATTTTAGACGTTTTCTGATAATTGGTAATTTCAAAGGGTGCTAACTATTCCTTGCAACTAAAATATTGTTTAAAATTTGATTCTTCACAAAATCGAAAGATGAATTTGCAAAGTTATGGGTGTTGACCACGCATCTCGGCTTCAATTCCTTCACCACCATTTGTTCTGATGTGTTTTCTATAAATATTTGATGGCATTTGATCTGATGTGTTTTCTGTAAATATTTCTTGGCATTTGTTCTGGTGCGTTTTCTAGAACTATTTAATGGCATTTATTCTGATTTCTTTTCTATAAATATTTTATGACATTTGTTCTGTTGTGTTTTCTATTTTGGTAACCGTAAATACATTTCGGTTTTGTTTTTGTCTTACACGTTTTGTCTGTGGAAATCTCTCGCGAAGAAAACACCTAAGATCTTCAAAAATGTTAAAATGCAACGTCGATCGCCTGTATTCCTGTTATTTCTCCTCGCTAACGTTTTCGCTTATTTCCCCACTTCCACTAATCATTTTCTTTTTAATGGCTTTACTGCCTTCCTTGGGGTGAAATGATTAAAAACGTATTTTGAATTTCAAATTCAATATAATGTGTTTGGTTTTAAACAGAAACGTAAGCTACTGTTATTCAATAGACGTGTATTCGAATATGATTTAAGAACAGACATGTATTTGTTGCGGGCCGACGAACAGGTGCTGTCAAGCGAACAAACAGGAAAATTACATAGGATAAGACGATCGAAGCAAGGATAACAAAGCCGAGTGTTCGAAAATCTAAGCCAAACTTTATCCATCAATCTGGCAAAAGTATGTACAGGTATCGTTTGGAGTAATCAGATCGTGAACTCGGGTAGTGCCAATCGAAAGATCGTCTTGTTTCAGGGCAGCAGACCAGAGGCAGGCAAGGCAGTACTGAGGTAGCCTGTTCGTCCTTAGGGTGACGGTCGCAAGGGTTGCAGCTTGGTAGTCCTTAGAAGGACTATCGCATGAGATTTGGCCTGGGCTGCTGCAGAGTTTGGCTTGTTCGGGTGCTACTGCTGAGTTCGGCAAACAGGACTGGGAGTGACTGGCTGCACTGGTGGCTACTGCTAGCCTTGACTGCTTCTTGAGGTCCGTGACGAGGGTCGATCAGATGAAGGTGAGAGGGGGGCACGTCGCTCTACCCCGGGGCCAATTATATATAGCCACCCCTCAGAGTGACTCAGAGTTTTCAAACATCGAAACACACAGACAACAAAAAAAAAACGAAACACAAACATAGATAATCCCTCCTAATTAAAAATAATGACCAGAAACTAATCTATATACACATGGTGTCCAAATAAAACCCACAAAACGTGTACATTCTAAAGTGGAAGGTAATGTTTTAGTCGACAAGCAAATGACATTGTTAACCAGGCAACGATGGAATTGGTCACAGAGTAGAGAGGAACCCGGACGACGCTCCGCCGAAGGGCAGACTCTCGTTCGGCGAGGTTGGCCAACCCGATCCCGTTTATACGGGTTCCACTGGCATTTTTCTGGCCGAGCCTACGGGCTCGGGAAACACACGTTAAACCCGGATATGTATTCGAATATAATTTAAGAACAAATATGTATTCGAATATAATTTAAGAACAGACATGTATTCGAATATAATTTAAGAAACCTAATAAGACTGGAGAATTTCCTTTTTTTCTTTTCCCGCATAGAATCTACTCCATCTGCTCGTTACATTTAAACTCGCTGATACTTTCATTCTCTTTCACCTTAGAAATGCTAATTCCGGATATTTTCTAAGACTCGCCGCTTGTAGACAGCAGAATCAACGATACTGTATTAACTCATTCAAACGAAAATCAATTGCGCGCTATAAATATATAAAAATGCCATTGGTATTACTTGGAGTTTGAAGCCGTGTTATCATTTTATACATGCTTTATACTATTTTCCAGCCTTTGTCTGGTTTTGGATTTAGGAGAACAGAAGATTGCGATTGACGCTGCATTTAACATTTTTGAAGATTGTAGTTCACAGGAAAACAAGAAAACGGTGGAGATTTTCACTGACGAGAAGTGTAAGAGAACCTAACAGAATAGAATTTACGGTTACCAAAATAGAAAACACATCAGAGACAAATGTCATGCAATATTTATTGAAAAGGCACAGGGAAGCTACATTACGGTGGTAGGAGAGGAACTGAAGCCGAGATGCCAGGTCAGGATCCATAACATTGCAGATTATTCTTTAGATTTTGTCAAGAATCAAAGAAGAATCTAGAGAATTATTAATTGAGAAATACATGTTTCTTAGTCATACGTATATCTCTTGGAGTATGAGAAATTGTAGCAAATGCTTGTCATTTTTTCTTCATGGTTTCGTCTTTAGCAAAGTGAACTTTTCCAAAATTAGAAGTGAATTCGAGCCTCACTGGTTCGCCATACTTTTGACTTTGTTCCTTAACAAACCTAAACTGAGTAAATGAAAGTAATGGCCGGAATAGTTGATCGAAGAAGAAGCAAAAACAAAACAGCCTGCCCCTACTTTCATTTGATAATTTTAGGTTTGTTAAGGAACAAAGTCAAAAGTATGGAGAACCACTGAGGCTTAAATTCACTTCTAAAAGTTGACTTTGCTAAAGACGAAACCATGAAGAGAGAATGACAGAAACTTATTTTCAGTTAGGACCCAGGTGATGTAATGGAACCAGCAAGTCGAGGAAGCTGCAGTTGAGACAATTTATATTCACCACGCACTAATGATCTTGGAAAAGGCATGAATGAAATTCAGCTGCTCTTCACCGGTATTTGGTGTTGTTTGGTTAGCAACCACTCTAGAAAGCGAACTCAAAATCAGAGATCGGTAGCACCACTTGCAACCAAAGTGCCCACCGCATTTTTTTGTGTTCCTATCGGTCTACGAAAGAGAATGAAGGTCAAAAGAGATGGATCGTCCTTGTTAAACAACGTACCCACTTTAAATAACATAGATGTGCAGTTCTCTTACGCAGCAGGTCATAGGTATCATCGGAACGACAGTCAACCATATTGAGAGAGAGAGAGAAAAAATTAAATGAATGTGCGTGTGTGTCTCTGAGCGCGCGTATATGTGTCTCTGTGTATGTGCACGCGTGTAGGTGTGTGTGTGGGTACACGTGTGTGTCACTCACTACCGTTTCCCAACTATGATTAATATTTACTTGAAGCGTTGACAGTATTAGATGTGTGCAAATTTGTCCATCGTTTTAATTAAAAATGACTTTCCACTGCGTATTTAATCCGGAAACATTTACACATACCTAATAATAATAATAATAATAATAATAATAATAATAATAATAATAATAATAATAATAATGATTGTAATAATGATAATAATAATGATTATAATAATAATAATAATAATAATAATAATAATAATAATAATACGTCTGGTACTAAATACCGAGCTAAACTCAAGAAACAGAATATCAGCCATAAACACCTTGGCTGTCCCTGTGGTGGAATACAGCTTTAACGTCCTTAACTGGACCATAGCTGAAATTAAGCGAATGGACGCCAAAACGAGAAAGCTCCTCACTTGCATCATCCCAAAGCTGATGTTGATCGCCTTTATGTGCCCAGATCGGAAGGAGGCAGAGGATTAGTTCAACTAGAACTGTCCTACAAAACTACAACAATTGGCCTCCAAAGATACTTGGAAACTACAGAAGACTGGATGATGGCATGTGTCAAGGAACATGAAAGTGGTAAGCGTCTTTACTCCGTAATAAAGGAAGCCAACAAATTCAAAATGGAGTTTCAAATGGGCGCAGAAATACAAGTACAGCAAAACCGGCTGAAGCTGCAAAATACTTAAAAAAGAAAGCAAAGACAGATGCAACCGACCAGATACAGAAACAATGGCAAGATAAACCGCTTCATGGCCAATACTCTGCCCGTACCAAACAAAATGATGTAGACAAAAACCGTACCCATCAGTGGCTACGTAGTGTAGGGTTGAAAGCTGAAACTGAAGGTTTTATCCTTGCTGCACAGGACCAATGCTTGTTAACTAGGAATTATCAAGCACATATACTAAAATACTGTGTTAGCCCAAAATGCAGATTCTGTGATAAATATCCAGAAACCATCGATCATCTTGTATCAGGTTGCACGTTATTGGCACTCACTGAATATAAAAACCGGCATGACAGAGTGGGCCAATATCTGCACTGGAAAATTTGCAACTTCTACGAGAAGGAAACTGAAAAAACTGGTAAGAACACCACCCAGACCCGGTTACGCAGATAGGACCTGTTACAATTCTATGGGACTACACAATACACACTGACAGAACAATCAAAGCCAAGCGCCCAGACATTGTTATTAATGACCACAAACAAAAATATGCCTCCTTATTGATATGGCAGTCCCTGCAGACTGCAATGTATCTTTGAAGATATTCGAAAAGCTGTCAAAATACAAGGACTTTGAAATAGAAATCTAAAAAATGTGGCACATGGGAACATCAATAATCCCTGTTGTAGTTGGAGCCCTTAGACTGGTTTGAAAAGATTCCAGTAGACTAATTGAAGGGATCCCTGGAAGTCCATGCCTCAGAGACGTACACAAAATTATTCTGACAAGTACAGCCCACACTTTACGAAGGGCTTTATCTATGTAATTTTTTTTTCAGTGGAAAGTGTCATGATACCATTTTTAACCTTTCGTCCCTGGGCGGGACCCGGAAAGAAATGTGTAAACGGCAGATATCAAAGGAAATAAAAAAAAAAAAAAAAATAATAATAATAATAATAATAATAATTGTAGATGGTTCAATCATTTTTTTTCCATATTTGTTATGTATAAACACAAAAATTAATTTCCGATACTATAAAAATGAAGAAAAATATATCCATTGTTATTCACTCGGCTAAGGCAACATTGGTGAGAAAATAATATAAATGTTTATGTATTAATAACCATATTTCTTCAAGTAAGATAAGTGTACCAAGGAAGAAATATCAGAATTTTGGTCTGACATTTTTCTTCCTAAAGTCAAAAACGTTCCTCTTAAGGAAGAAAGTTAAGCTGCGCCATGTTAAATCACCAAATCCAATCTCCTAAGACGAGCCCCGTATCAGAATATAAGTGTTTGGTCCCTTTTTTCCTTTTTTGAGATAAATGTTTATTGAAAACGTGCGGACACAGTAGAGGTTCCTGGCATAATAACAGCTTTTATTCCGTTCTACAAAGGAAAACCTCTTTCCTTTAGGCTACGGAAACAGAAATCGAAGATTGCTTCGTTTATTTCATTCTGCTTTTCCTGTCGACTATAACTAACCTATCTAACGACATGTATCCAAAGAGCAAGAAAACTGAGCCGCCCACCAGGTGATGCTATTTGTGTTCTTCGATGCAATGAAATTACCCCAGCGTTGCAACTTATTTGCTAAGTCCGAATCGGAATCTCTAATTCGAGAGAAAATCGATGTAAGTAGTTTTGCTAATATTACGGTGGTTATTCACATCATACTTCGAAAACGAGGAGAATTTCTTTTTAAATCATATGAGCAATAACTACAAATAATATGAGATATTCCAGTGAAGATTTTGCAATGTTATATGTTCTGACCTGGCATCTCGGCTTCGGTCTATTTCCTACCACCGTAAAGTATCTCTTCTTTGTGATTTTTCCATAAATAGTTTCATGGTAATTGCAAAAATGATACCACGAATCTATGAATTTAAGCGAAGTACTAGATTGACGGCTAAATCTCATTATTACATATTTGAAATTGATAAAAGTAACCGAAGGTTCTATTCTAATGGTCCCTTGTTTTGAACATCTCGTCTGGTGAACTCTCTTCTAGTTCCTTACTCTCATGTCGATTACAATCTTCAAAAATGTGAATGCAACATCAATCGTCATCTTCTGTCGTCCTGAATCCTCTTCCTTTTATTACCTCAGTAACGTTTTCTCAGTTTCGTTCCTTTTACTCTTGATAAACCCTATCTTCTTAGCGGATTTATCGCCTTACTTGGGGTCAAGTGATTAATAAATAAATATGAAATGATAAACAATTTTGAACAACCTGTTAATGGATAAAATGAATACATCAGCTAAATTTCTTCATTTAAACAGTACGTTAAAGACTTAGTTTATGGTTGGACTATTTTCTAACAGTTTTATTTTCTCAAAATGAATTAAGATTACCGAAGACAGAATGACATTTCACGATGAAATATTCATGTGATTGTATTTGGGATGGGTGAAAGCGAGATGAAAGGACTATCTATTGTAAGAAGACATAATTTATAATGGTTATCAAGTGGCACAGCCAAAGATTCAAGCAACTTATTAGAGACATCGAAACCAAGCAAGTACAGATATGCAAATATCTGGGAAGCCTTATAAGAGGTGATGAAACATGAGACACGGAAATAAAAAGACATATATGAAATAGAGATGCTTTCCTATAGCTAAACAAAGTATGATGGAAAAGGGAAATTTCAACTTTAATTTTGTTCAACCGTTATCTAATATCAGTCCTCATCTCTGGGAGCGAATGTTGGATCCATTCCTCACGCACGAAGAGTCTTGAGGCAACGGAGATGCGTTTATAAAGAAGGATGCTTAGAATACGATGGACAAGGAGAAGAGAGAAGTTTTAAAAAATAGAAAAGATTAGGACACTTGATGTTTTTATCAGAAAAAGACAGTTGTCATTTCTAGGACATATAGTGAGGAAGGAGGGGCTTGGAGAATTTGACACTCACATGACATATTGTAGGCATGATGGAAACAGCGAATATTCCAGCTTGTGGATGGCAGGACAGGGATCGGGAAAGATGATAAAAATACATTGCAAAGCGATAGAAAGTACTCAGGTAGTGGAGAGGATCGCAGAAGAGATACGAAGATAAAGTTATTGGACATTAGTCTGTAATCAAATTCTAGGAAATACTTACGATAACTTCCACTAATCACAATCAGATTTTACTATTAATAGAAGTATATAAATAAATTCATCCGCTCATCTGTTCTTACTTATATCAACATCTTTGTTGTTTTAATCATCATCTTTTATACATTTTCTCCTACATTATTCCTATTTTTTCATGAATTCTTGTGGTGGATTATTGTCTTTATTCAATGCAATATTTGCAACTTTCTTCTTATATCCAGTAATTCTTCGTACGCCTCATTCGTTTCGGACTTCACTGGAAAAAATCATGTTTACGTTGTAGCGACTACACATGCGCACGAACGACAGACGCTGGGAGATTTTAATTTAAAATAATATATATTTTAATATGTGTTTTGGTTATATAATTGCAGATTATAGATTACATGAATACAAAAGTGACATTTTACGAAACAACACGTGAAATGCGTGAGGTATTCACTGTAATGATACTGGCCACTATTTTGAGGTAAATAATTCTACTCTAATTAAAAAAGGAAATAATTTACTAAGACGAAATTTTTTTGAAAGTGATTTAATCACATGATCATCCACAATAAATTTATGTCCAGGTTCTTACAACGTTTCACCATTCTTGGAAAATCTGTTATCACAATGTGGGTCTTTTAATAATAAAAGTGATGGAAACATAAACAAAAAAAAAGAATCTAAATGAAATCGGCTAAATTTTATATTCAAATCACATTAAAAAATTATTTTTAAATTTAAATTTCCCAGTATTGCACGTTCGTTTCCACGTGTAATTGCATCAATGGAAACATAAACTTGGTCAGAGGAAGTCCTAAATGTCGAAACGTGACACCCATTTTGTTTTCAGACTTTTTCCCCCTAAAATTGTTATAAAAATCTTAAATAAATCTTAATTTAAAAATAGACAAAATATCTGCCATATAGCACGTATTATCTGGAACGACATATTCAAATCTATTATTGTGTTCACTATCATTCACTAGCTCGGTGTTTTCTTCAATCTTCCCAATGTTTTTGTTTTAGATTAAACACTTCTATTATTGAATTATTCAGTGTAGTATGCTCATAACACTCTTTTTCACAGTTCGTGACAGTTCCCCTGATGTACCATTTTACACTGTCTCCAGCAATATTAAGGTTTTTTTATAGTACTTTTCATTGACGTTCACAAAGAAGAATATATATATATATATATATATATATATATATATATATATATATATATATATTTATTTATTTATTTATTTAAAATGTGTGCATATATATATATATATATATATATATATATATATATATATATATATATATATATATATATATATATTTAAATAAATTGTTAGAGGTACAAAAACGTAATATTGCAAGGAAAAGATATAATTTCTTTCTTATAGGCATTGTGAAATATGAAAATAAAAAATAAGAAATGAAAATACTTACAGGACAGACCAACCAGTTTCGTTCCCAAGCTCATCAGGGTTGACTGGGAACAGATTAACAATTTATTGCAAAGATACATTTACTCCTACAAACACCCTACATACAATTAAAACATTAAAAATTGAAATTATTAATGGTATGCGGGAAGACCAAAATCAAAACAACGCGAATTTGCGCAGCGAAAAGAAGGGGAAAAAGTGGGGATGTATGATTCACAGATACGAGTCTAATAACGGGAAGTCCACGGAGACAATCTTTTTGCTTATAAAATGACGGCTCCCTGGACCGGATGTACAGAGACTCCAGTGCCCGCAAATGAAAAAGAGAGTGCGACCTAGACGGAACAGAGAACCAGTCCGGACTTAAATTCATTGCACAATCCCTGCAATTTATAAGATGTTCAGTGATAGCTGACCCGGAAGTATTCATCTGGCTCTTACGGGCATCCAGATTAAGAAGACGCAATGGGACATGCTGCCTATACCTACAATCTAAGCGTTGGGAAGTCCTTCCTATGTAGTTGCTACCACAATTAAATGAATAAATCACCGAGGAAACATGATGGGGAGGAAGAGGATCCTTACTCATAGAGGAAAAAGCAGAACGAGTCGCAAAATGAATCCTTATTTGAGTATAAAAATAGCACAGTTGAACAGCAGACAACATCCGCTTAGCCATAAGCTCGCCCGCGAACCAATAAAAGGAAGCACAATACCCATAAAATTTAAACTTCAAAAGAAACGCTTATCTTGGGATAAAGGTGGTTTCATATCCCGTGAGGTGACTGATGATATTATACCAGTTGGGTCTATCCGCCCTCAATTGTACGGTCTTCCTAAGGATGATGTACCCATTTTGTCTATGTCAGGCTCGTCTCAACTGTCGGCATATATAAATATATATATATATATATATATATATATATATATATATATATATATATATATATATATATATATATATATATATATGCCGTTTTTTATAAATATTATTTATATATTAGATATCCGCTGTACTTATTGGAAAGCACTCAATATCAGTGATAGAGCTAACATATTTAGTTGGATTGGTGTGAGTTTGTGACCCTGGATTTCACAAATGGGACAAACGTCTACGATCGCAAATAGCGTGAAACTCAGAGTCACAAACACACCAATCCAATTATATATATATATATATATATATGTGTGTGTGTGTGTGTGTGTGTAATTTTTGTAGAAAAAGACTAACGTGATTTTTTTTTATATATATAAAAAGGTTTTACTGAATGTTGTAGTGTTACTTTCCATGTTGGCTGCCGGCTATGGAATTTAAAAATTGTGTATTTGTGCAGTAATCACTTTTTATGCAAGTTTTGTTGAAAACACATTCTAAAAATTTATTTAAACTGAACAACGAAGATAAAAGCTGAACATTTTTTAAATACATTACTACAACAACAAATCACAAAATTAAAAATCCTTTTAATTTTGATATTCATTTAAACAATACATCTTCTATTCCCTTCCGTAGCTCAACAGATGCCATTTTAAACAAACAATATGTCAGTCGGTTCAGAAATTAAAAAATTTAAACACTAAATTTAAAACGTCACACCTCCATTCAGAATGAAATTTATTGGTCGAAATAAATTAAAAACAAAAATCTACACATTTTTGCCAACAAATCCAATTTTATTTCTTCCGTGATATAAAAAAAATCTCATTGCTTTTGTTGCTTGTAAAATCATTCAAAATGTGTGTTTTTTTTTTGTTATTTGTTTTATTTTGCCCACCGAACGAGAAAAAAGACTGTTTTAATAACTGGAAAAATAACTCATGTATTCATCGCCAATTCAGCAATGATTTTCATTCCGACAGACTTATGAGATTTCTGATTCTTATATTCACGTAAAGAATTTTCTAAATAATAGATTGCTAAAGAATATTTCATTTTCTGTTTCTTGGCCCTCAGTTTTGTTTCTCTTTTTTAAGTGAATAAGTTGAGTTATTGTATCAAAATAATTAGTTATTAAATTAAAATACTTTAGCTTTCATTTTAATATGTCTTATTCCAATCGCCAAGTTATTTTACATTTAAGATTGATATATAAATGGGTATTAATGGGATTCGTATATTTCTTTTCTAATATTATCGGTTTTCTGGAGAAAATGTTTTACATTGTGATCATTTGGATTCCAAATTATATACTGAAGAATTTTTGCACTTAGTTACTTTCCTTAGTAATACCTTCTTTTAGTTTACATCAAGTCCGCTTAGCCGGTTCCTCAGATATTTACATAGCTGCGTGTTTCCCAGGTATAATTCATCGGTGATAAAATTATCATTATAACATAAAAGTCGATAGTACTTTTTTCTATTTCCCAATTTACAATCAAATTGCGAATATTCTGTCGAACAGCAATCTTCGCAAGTTTATGTTTCCTGCAGAGATTATAGTTTATTTAATAAAGTTCATCCTTTTAATATGGACTCTAATTTACTCACAACATCACTCATCAAAAGAAGAAAAAAAAAGTGAAACATATATATATTTGAAAATAGAGAAATCTCTCGACGGAATCGAAACGTTGAAGAACGTTCAAACGTCGTAACGTTCAGCCATAATTTTTTCAGAAATATGGAATCGAGTTGAAAGTAACAGAAAAGGAAGATGTCAAATTTGGCACATTGTCATATTTCGATATAGCAATTCCTGATCGAATCATTTTGGCGGAATTTCAAATCTGACCAACATTTGTTTGTTTACTGAATAAAAATATTCAATTTAGATTAAAGAAAAGTGAACCTCACTCGTTGCTTTGAGGTAAAAGGGTAACTTGTTTGTGCTTGAGAATTGTGTTTTTTACGCCATAATTCCGGAGGAATATAAAACATACTCATTGGAATGCTGCTGCTTCTTCTTCTTCTTCTTCTTCTTCTTCTCCTCCTCCTCCTCCTCCTCCTTCTTCTTCTTCTTCTTCTTCTTCTTCTTCTTCTTCTTCTTCTTCTTCTTCTTCTTCTTCTTCTTCTTCTTCTTCTTCTTCTTCCCGATTTCTAGCCACTCTCCATTACATTATACAAGCTTACAGCATCGTGATATTCTTATGTGGTCACCCATCTAGGCACAAACCAGGCACGAAGTAATTTAACTTCAGTAATCGTAGAAGAACCGGTGTTAAGATGATGAATGCGAATTAAAGTAAAGGTGTCAGGAAGCGAAGATTACGAGTAGATGATTGACACCGAATATTGTACTCTTCGCGAAACATCAATTTTGCACTTGGTAGCTATGAGAGCAAGTTCTAGTTCAATTCTCCAATGCATCTTGCTATTCTGATATTCTGGTGTAACACAGATTACAATGTCTACTTTGGTTTCCCTTAGCTTAACTCCAGTACTTGTTGGGGTCACCACAGATCAACTCTTCTTCGAACAATATTTCCTATTTGATATCAAATTTGATTCAAACGTCTGGTATTTCCTGGAGTCACACGATAATACCGATTCTTTAATTCGAAGAAATTATTTAAGGAACGAATCTCCAGTGCCAAGACCATCTGTTTCGAGACATACCTGAGAAAATAACTGAGAAAAGTCTTCTGTATTGTCAGATCGATACTGTCTCAGAATTCTCCTGGCACACTCAGTAAAGTAGGCATAGAATTTGCCATTTATGCATTGTAAAACAATTTCTTATTGATATTTAGTAAAATCTCTGGGGAGCATAGACTTTAATGTTTTGAATAGACTTCATGTTTATGAATACTTGTAATATGGTAAGAAATATTGATTTTTCTTCTTAAAATTTACTAAAATCAAAAAGAAAACCTTTGTCCTGGGAAAAGGGAAATGCAAGCAATAGGAATAGCGACAAGAATTCATTCAGACAAAATAACAGGCAATATTTTAGACAGACAGATTTAAATTAGCCTAATAACATGAAGATTAAATGTTTTACTGAAGAAAGAAAGGTCAGCATATGAGAACAGAACTTATTCAAGTAAAAATAAGTTTTAGGAACATTACAAACATGGTAAATGCGAGTTAGCAAATATTAAATGTATCAATGAGGAATATATATATGGAATACTTTGAAGAAATGGCATTAGAATCTATATCTCTAAAGCCAACTATATGGTTAAGGTACGTAGATGAGACCTTCATACTCTGGCAACACCAGGAAGATGTTCAGGTTCTATTAGACAATGTGAACTCAATAAGACCTTCGATACAGTTCACAATGGAGAAAGAGAGTAACAACACACTTCCATTCCTGGATGGTCTAATATCTCCAAAAGAGCATGGGTTCAAGACATCCGTATACCCTAAACCGACATTCACCGGACAGTACTTCAATTTCAACTCCCACCATCCATACAGCGTAAAGAAAGGGATCGTCCGCTGCTTATAACACCGAGCAAAAGTCATAAGTGGCGACCCAGAGACACTAGATAAAGAATTGGTCAGTATAAGTAGTACCCTACAACTATCCTGGGTACATGGCAGCAGCCGCAAAAAACTGGGAGAGACGGGTAAAAGAGGAGGGCAACAACACTCAGAAAGCAGTCTGCCTGCCTTATGTGAAGGGGTTATCAGAGAAAATACAAAACATCTGCGGTCCATATAAAATCAGGACAACCTTCAAAAGCTTGACGACACTTCGCAGATATCTCTCCCGAGTAAGACACCCCCACAGAGGAGAACATGACTAAAGACTGCGTGTACGCTATCCCGTGCAGCTGCGGAAAGAAATATAAAGGGAGGACAGGCCGCCCCCTTAAGGTGAGGCTTCAAGAACACCAGAAAGCTGTAACACGAGGGGAAGTGGAAAAATCAGGCGTAGCTGACCACATATGGTGAGAGGAGGGAGATCACCGCCCTCCGTGGGATCAGGTTTAGATCATAGACAAGGAACACCATTGGAAAATTCGTAAACTTAAGGAATCAACACATATGTTAGGCCACAAAACCTCCTGAGTCGACCAAGCATAGAAATGAATACAATATAGGAACCAGTAATCAGGAACGCCAGAGAAAGCGATAATAGCAAAAAATTGCAATATGAGCTTTGGTAAAAACCTGGATTGATAACAGCAAAAATTGCAATATGAGCACTGTTAAAAATGGTTGGTGAAAACATTAGGTTTATAATACCCAGAAATTCATACACAGATATCCTCAACGACACATGGCATAGTGGATAAAGGCGTTAGTTAGATCCAGTGACAGCAATGTGAGTTCAATAGAACTTTCAGAGGGAAATTAACAGGAGATAACTGACATCCATTAAACATGGCACTTGGAACTAGAACAGTCTAATAAATAAAGCGTTCAGTTGTACGCTCCGGCCTGAAGAAAGTCGGAGCGTACAACGGCCGAAAGGTTGTAATAAATATGGTGACGAATATGAGGACAATAATCCGAATAATGTAAATAATGGTAAATGCGAGTTAAATGTATCAAGATCTTAGCGAGAATAGTAAAACCTTCAGAAAAAAAGAAAACAGGACTAAAATTCATTCCTAATTAGAAGAGACGTCGAAATACTAATTTAAGCAGTTCTATATTATATGTTTTTTTTTATGCCAGGCCGCACAACAATTGTTACTGATACCATTTTACACAGTCTTCCTGCGGTATGGTTATATCATCGGGTACCAAGCCGGTTCTCCCATCAGACATTTCTAAACAACCAACAGGACTAAAAAAAAAAGACTGGTCAACGGTGGATAGACCGTTTTGTATAATAAACAACCATCTAGGACAATAGGGTAGACGAGTGTCACGAGCTATATATGAAACCACTACGTTGTTGACACGATACCACTGGGTGGAGGTATTTCTGATAGTCTGAAGTCAACAGCCTGAACCGAGCGTTTCCCCCGATATAATCAACATCTTTGACACGTAATCTATACGGTCCGTTTGGTTGGAGGATATCGGCTGTCGTTCGACCTGAGAGGGATGGGCTCCGCCAGGGTTATATACAGCCTCTCCAGCTTTCAAACTAAATAAGTGGAGGGAACTTGCAACCCTACAACCACACCCAGTTTTGGGATTAATGATTATAAAGACATTATCTATTAATGAAAACTTGTTTGACGAAAATCATTGTGATTGTATTCAACTTTGTTTGTTATCGCTTCTTCTTTGTTTAAGTAAAATTGTCAGATATGAAAGAAAAGGAAGTAACATTACACTTACGCGGGAATCCCGGCGTTGCTCGGAAGATCTCTGAATAATAGTTTATTATTGACAATTTATTGATATTTTTCAGTCATCTTATAGAAAATAACTTTTTATTCTATCTTTAAAAAATAAACTTCATTGTTTTTTGGGGGGGTTTGTTACAAAATAACTAATTTTAGAAACATACCACACTACCAAAACCATGCTCGGCCGGTGGGGGGAGGTCGTAAGAGGCTGGGCATACCTATATTTTTATTCAAAAAGACACTTTATTTTTCCTTTTCAATACTAACGTAAATACTCTGTTAATGTTGTTTTCAAATAAATAAAACTTACATAAAGTTCATTCACCCTTTTTCAAATTATTATTAATAAAAAACTAAATAAACTTAATTTAATTTAATTAAGATATATTTAAACATTTAATTTAATCATTTTTTCAAGCACAAGCTATAGCGAGCATTACTTCTTTGAAAAATAATCATTTATTGTTTAATTTGGAGGGGAATTTAGCTTTTTTTTAAATAAAGTTTTACTTTTATATTAAAGAAGCAAACATTTCTCAGTAAATTAATTTCATTATTAACTATATTGAAAGAGAGTAGAAGTAAACAAGATAAAATTAGTTTTAAAAAGCGATTATTTTTAAATTTCAAGTTATATTTGTATTTGAAAAGAAAACATTTAGTTAAATAAAAATTAGCAGCTGCAGACATGAGTTACGGTTAACTTTAATCGTGTTAAATACTTGTTTTAAGAACTTAACTATATTTTATTTAAATTAACTTTCGAAAAATTAAGGCGCCCTATAGTTTTTCCTTTAATAAAACTTAATTTGAAATTATTTGGTTTTTATGTTAATTGCAAACCAAAAAAGAATGAAGTTTATTTTTTAAAGATTAAATAAAAATATTATTTTCCATCAGAAGGCCGAAAAATATTAATAAGTCAATAATACACACACAGACAAACACACACTTACAAACACTCACAGACCACACACACACACACGCACACACACACACATACACACACACGCAACAACCCTTTAGATTGATACAGAGTCTGTATATACAGTCAAAATTCTAATCACCGGACTAATACGGAGCTAGGGTGGCTCCGTTAACGCCGATTGTCCGTAGAAACGAAGGGATTATTTTTGAGTTATAAAACCACTACAGTAACTACCAGTTAGTTATGATTATTATGTAAATGCTATAAGCATATATATATATATATATATATATATATATATATATATATATATATATATATATATATATATATATATGTGTGTGTGTGTGTGTGTGTGTGGCATAAATAAATATATACTTAATATAGGTACCTCCACGACATCGCTAAAATAATAGCATAGGGTGGTGAAAGGGAAGCCAAACTTGACGAAAAGAAACATTTATCATCTAAATGTTCATGTTATTATTAAGAGGAAAGATCAAAGTTTATTTTAATTATTTTTAAAATTTTTTCCTTGTTTTTAGAACTATGTGAATTTTCATTTAAAAATCCTTGTTTTCTCCTTGTATCACCGGAACCCCACCACATAACTAATTTTATGAAAACTCTAGAAATTCGATCGAGTCCACTTTAGTAATTACAATAGTTAAAAACAAAAACCTTTAAGGAATGTAAATCATGTTTTTTTTTGTTTTTAATTGGACGCCTCCTACCTGAAAATCAGCTCTGAATTGTAACATAAAAAAACTCAATAAAACAAATATATTATTTAATTTCAAATGCTTTTATTTGCTTTTAGCTGTTTTTATGAATATAGACGATATTTTCTGAAAGCAAAAAAAAATTTCGTTGATAAATGAATTGTTAATACAATTATTTGTCATTTTGTTAATTATAATAGATTTTTACATTTAAGTTGTTAAAATATAACAAAATAAGTTAAAAGCCGCATCTACTTTCGTAAGTGTCCTTATGAGATAGATCTTTTTTCGCGCGTTGTAAATTGTATCGTTTTGACTGATCAGAAGACCCGCAGTAATTAAGAAATTTAATTTTGTGTTTATAATCGGGCTGTAATTATAAAGTACGGAAGACCAACCAGAATACAATTAAGTTGCGTTATTTGAGTTAAGCATTGTTCTCCGCTGTTAAGGCCTTTACTTTTGCAAAACACGTGTGGAGAAGTTAATTATATTTTTCAATTTCAACTGAGAAGGGTACCCAAAATATCGGTATCATCTTATGAAATTTATATGATCTTCTTTTTATATTAATCTCACTTATGACATTTTTCCATAAATAAAATATCAAAATTAATAATAAAATGAATAGAAATATATATAAGTAAAATGTAATAAATGTACATAAAATTATAGTATTTCATGTTCACTTCTGATAAAATTTCATAAGAAAGGTACCTATAAATTAATTAGATACCTTTCTTATGAAATTTAATCTCACTCTTAACAGTCTTATTTTAATTTTTTTATATATTTTCCATAAAGCAACGTAAACGTAAAGGTGAAACCGAAGTACAAAAAACAAAAAAAAATTAGAGCGCTGAAAGTTTTCCTTAAAAATAACGAGGTAAATAATTGTTCACTTAAATGTAAATAATTTCACTTTTCTCCTTCCGTAGAAATAATTATCCTCACGGAATCCGTCAATGTGTCATTCATCACCTGTCAAGTGACACGAAAATTTACGACCTGCTTTGTTGTTTTATTTTCAAATTAAATCATTTCGGCGCAGACGCTAATTTAAGCTTTGTTCAAAATATTTTAAATAAACATTATAATTTCTGATTATCTTAAAATAAGTTTTGAAAAAATGATAATTTATATTTAAAAGAATTTCAAACTGAGGTTTTCATTTTTTTATAAAATAGAAAAAAAAATAATTGCCATCTATCAGTTTTGCTGACTAAAAAAAAACAAGATTTTTAACGAAAATTTCAGACGTGCTAGGAACGATTAAAAATGTAAAAAATACCCCCAAAGTACTTTGATCTTTCCTGTTAATAATAACGTAAACATTTAGACGATAACATTTTATTTTCGTCCAGTTTGGTGTCTTTTTCATCATGCTATGCTCTTTTTTAACGATCTCCTGGAGGTACCTAAATTAATATAGATGTATTAATCAATATAAAAAAAATAATAGATTTCTCACAGCTATTTTCTCAGGTACACGCTGATGTACCATACTTTCGGTCTTTGTTTACAACTGAAAAGCCCGCCACCGCCGCCAAGCAGTCACTTTGAGAACTAAAAACACTCGTTCTGCTATTCCTGCAAATTATGAAATATATCGCTGACGATTTGGAAGTTTTTTCCTGCAGATTATTTTTTATTTTGCCTGCAGATTTTGCCCGTTGCATCCGAAGTCTGTTGATGAGAAGTTTTTCTATATGTTTCTTTTGTAGTCGGGTACACATATGTACGCGCGTGCGAACACACACACTCTTGAATATTTGAATAAATAAATATTAATTTTTTTCTCAAATAATTTTATTCTTCTTCTTTTAAACTTACTTTGTTGTTTATATATTCATTTTTAAAATTTAGGCTTTTTACTATCGATGTAAAAATAAATTCAAGAGAATAGACATTTTAAAAATACATACATGTATAGCGTTTTGAAAGTATCATCAGAATTAAAAAGTAAAAACGAACGGGAATTCTAATTACTGTTCGTTTTCATTTTTTAATTCTGAGAATTTCGAATGCATTCTAACGCATTTTAATTTTAAATTATCTTCTTAAATAAAATCATACGACGATATTATTTTTTACAAAAACCTCGATTGGGTGATAATGAATCTGTATATATTTTTGTGTTGTTATTAATTACTAGAGATTTTTAGTTTTATCTGGACACACACAAGCTTACAAACAAATTCCTTTCACATATGTATAGACAAATGAAGAAAAATCATTGCATTGATTTTTGATGTAGAAATTCAGATTATAAATGAACCGCTAGACTACCCACAAGAAAAAAGAACTGATGATAGTGGTAAAGTAGAAATAATCACACATTTTTTGCAAGAAATGATAAAATGGTTCTTAGCGTATCACAAGAAATTTCAATCAAGTCTTGTTCACGCTTGAATTGCCTATTTACTTTCACCTCTGTTGCTATCACCTTAGGCAAAAATCACACTTTTATGCTACAATTTCGCTCATAGCTGGATGGAAAAGGACGCATGTTTTTTTCAAGGGAATTTGCGTCAAGAGTTCTAGAGACATTGGTAATAAGAGTGACACTTATACACTTAACATTAGAAAGAGACAGTTGAAATTACTAAAACCACATAATGAGGAAAGATGGCTTAGAAAATGTAAATAAGTCACATGAACTCTGCGTTTTTCTTTGTTAACATTCGTTAGAAGAATCATTTTTTTTTCAGTTCAAAACAGTTATATTTCATTTTTTTTTATTTTTGCATAGGAGATGCGACATTACGTTTATTAATCCTTTGGCAAATGATCCCTTTACGGCGGGGGTGGGTCATATTTTGCCATTTGTATGTGCCTTCAAATTTAAATCTGATTTCCATCAATCGTGTTTGCATCTGCATTATTGCCACCGATACGCACACCGAAGTTTAGATCTTTTCTTTCCCTTTTAATTTTTCTTTAGTTATTTCAACACAAGCAAATTGGGAATGCCGCTAGTACGTCGGGGGTTTCGGGAAGTGAAAGTGAAAGTGAAAGTGACGACTGAGAATAGTTGCATTTAACTATTTCAACCGTATTACACTCAAATTCATGTAGTCGGGGTGATGATGCGTTATATCTTCTTTCAGTAAATGATTATTTCTTTCTCTTTGATTTCACTGACAACATTGTTATACTTTTTCCTTTTTACTTCTGTATGCGTCATCGTCATAGAATATAGCGTATGTTATTAATATTTGGTCAGCCAATAATAAACCTTATAAGCATAACTTATTCTCTCAGAATCATGTCAGTGTACTTGTTAAGTATATTCGCAGAGAAAATATAGCTGAGTTGTAGTTACCTTTCTGTTCGTGGGTAAACACTAATCCTGTTATCTATTCGCATGATTTGTATTCTCTTATTTCAATATCTTTCCGATGTAGCATAGATTTTGTTTTTATTTTTTCAATAGCTTATTCTTTGTTTAATCCCTTATAAAGTCTAGTCATTATGATTATAGGCTCATCAGTCTGATTATTCAATGGATCTTGCATTTGTTTGGACTTATCCCTGGCAGCACTATAGTCATATAGGAAGAACATAACTACCAACACAGAGGTTCGAGCGTGACAGTCTGGACTATATGTTTTCTACCAGGTGTATAAATAGCGGTGTCAGGCTACTGACTGGAGGTAAATATTGAGCGATTATTGGGTGACTATTGAGTGATTATTGAGTGACTGTTGAGTGGAACTATACAGTCGAATTAGTGGGAATTATTGTTAGTCGATGATTTGTGTTCTGATGTGGAATTTACCCGACGTTAAGCCCCAGCCGCTCTTCTAACATGTTATTCACTGAAATGGTTATCTTTGGTTGAATTTTGTTTGTTGTTGTTAAGTATTTATTTGAGGATTTAATTAAATACTGTTTAATTTTCACATTGAAGTCTTGAGTTATACTTAATTATTAACGGCCACCATACGTCACAAAAAATCTACTGAAATCCAAAGGTTTTTCAACGTTATCATTTATTTTGCTTATAATTTCAGTAACATTATCAACCCAAAAATGTCGAAAGCTGTCAGAACGTTATTAAAAGTTCATCTAGTCATACTGCTACGATTGTCTTCATCTTTCCCAGTGTTATCCTAGTTTCAAATTTGAGTATCACGTGATCGTCTATGCTTTTTATATTTTCTGTAAGTCATAAAATATGTTATTAAGGAAGAGCTCCATTTCGTTTAATTTTTATTTTCATCCTTGTCTCTTTAAATGGATTTCATTTATTACTGAAGTTTTATATCTTTTATATAGTTAGTACCGTTTCCTGAGGATATTTTAGCTGTCTCAAATTCAATACCATTTCCTGAAGTTTTGTTGGTTTTCTAACATTCATTGTCATTTCCTGATGTTATATTGGTTGTCTCACATACCATTTCCTGAAGTGTTGTCAACTGTCACACGTTCATTGTCATTTCCTGATGTTTTGGTGTTTATCTCACATTCAGCGCCATTTCCTGAAGTGTTGTTAATTTGTCACACATTCAATAAGAATTCCTGAATTTTTTGTTAACTGTATCAGATTCAGTGACATTTCTTGAAGTTGCGTTAACTGTCTCAAATACAGTGTCGTTTCCAGATGTTTTGTTAGCTCTCGCACATTCAATGCCGTTATCTGAAGTTTTTCTGGTTGTCTGACATTCAGTGTCTTTTCCTGAATTTTTGTTATCTATCTCACTTTCATCAGACCAGGTATTCCGTTTATGATCTCGTTCTTTCTTTATACGTATGAATTTTCTTTTGTCCACACTCTTCCTTTAGGTTATACAATTTTAGACCTTAACCTGTTTCAAAACTTCATATTTTTTTCAAATTTACCTGTGCATGTTCGCTCGAAAATTCATTTACTGTGGTGTATTCCTATTGCAGATTACGCCTTATTTTGGCAATCGTTTTGCAATGTAACACTTTCTTTGAACAGAGACAGTCACTGATCATCTTCTTGCGTAGAAGTATATCTATAAATATCGATTGTTCCTGTCTCCAATTGGTTGTGGCTTCGTCATTAGCAATGCTCTATAAATCTATGTGCCCCGTGTTTGTGACCAAAATTAGATATTTTTTGCCATTTTAATATTTCGTTCCATTTGAATTTGTATTTTGATCCACAATAAAAATTATAATTTATCATCGTCAATTGGACTGAGATTACTTAGTGTATTATGTAATAAAACTAATTTATTCTTCTTCATTGGTGTTTTCATTTATGAGTGGGTTCAAAACATTTAATGCTTTCACTTTTATCTTCATCTTCGATTTGACACCTGCAAGAAACCCAAATCGTAATTTCTCTTATATGTAGTTAATATTAGTCCTATGCGTCCATTATTTGCCTCTCCTCTTGGAGTTATGAGTCTCTAATTGCGCTTTATAAAATCCCCTTTGTCTCTCCCTCTTGTTTCACTTATTTCCAGAATATTAATATTCAGTTTTCATGTAAGAGTCCGACATTTTATAATTGTCCGCATTATTGCAGTATCCTAAAATGGACTGATTATGATCCTAGATTTGTTCCCTACAATCACTGTATAACGATTTAATTAATAATGTCTCTTCTAATGTGATATGGATTCACTTTGGGAGAAGCTGACCACATTCACACACTTATATGATATTTGTGGATTGTCATGATTGCTTTTAGAATGTATAATTGATTGGTTTCTTGCTGCGTTCTCCATTATGATGTTATCGAGACACCACCTCTAATTAGCTGACTGCTGAAGTTTATCCGTCATTTGATAGCTTTTATTTTACTTCCTCTTATTAGATGAATAAAAATAAGCAATAACTTTTTTTATGGTTTGACTATATTGTGAATGAAGATTTAAATATTTTTCTTTTTCTTCTGCATGCACATCTATATATAAAACACGGATTACACGGAGTTAATGAGAGGTAAAAGTAGTTTGCTCTGTGTACATGACCAGCTTCAGTATTTGGGCGTGATATTTTTGTCTGTTAACCCAGTATGTAGAAACAATGGCAGTAACACCGCAAGGTTTCTCCAGATATGAGTCAAATAGCAGTATATTCTGAACTCTCTAGCCATGGTTAGGAGAATGAAAATCATGCAGAAGGTAGCCATAAACGTCTGCAGTCTCTTTTCCAAGAAGGAGCGGAATTTCAAAGATAATAATTTTAAGGAAAATATAAAAAACATTCTGTATTTTTCCAACAGAAATGTAGTTGTCATTTCTTTGTGCAAAAGAACAGCATCCAGAAAAATCGAAAATTGAATTGTAAACATTTTTTTTAGCCAACGAGACCCCTCGAAAAAGTCGATATATTTTCTGACACTTGTAGACAGTCTGGCTCACAAAAAATGGAAGGATCAAATCCTTGTAGGTCTAAAATGTTTAGGTTTTCGACCATTTGACAAATGGACGCAGTTATTAATTTAATGGAAAATATTTAAGTTTGGCTATTTAACTCTCTATGAGAAATTTAGGGGAAATGGATTTTTTTCTTTACAAAATGCACATAGTTTTTGATCGAAAGCATCATAAAATACTCTGGCTTTAATTTATAAAATGGAATAGGAAAATGAAATGTCATCAAATGAAGAATTTAAAACCTCCTGTGACCTTTTATATATATTCTATTTTTTCATTCCATTAAATATAAAATGTCACCCATAACATGCGAGTGTCAGTTTAAGCTGACATGCTCTACAGTTCAAAGGTTTCAAGCTACCGCCAGAATTAACATGGGGTGAAATTGATAAAAGAGTGTAAAAAATGAAAAGGGCTCGCATTATTTATAATATTCGGACTGCTACCCTCATCTTCATTGCCATATTCACAACGTGATTGGATCTCTGAGATGAGGTATTATGATTACTTGCATTGTTTACATTATTTGGGCTCTAATCCTCATAGTAGATTGTTCTAATTCCGCATGTCAATGTCTTTATCCACTGGGCCATGAAGATGCGGAGAAGAGTTCAAATAATATAATTAATGAAAATAATCATAATACCTCATCTCAGAGATATAGACAAATATTAAAAAGGGCTCTTAGACTCATTGAGAAAAGATTAAGGATAAAGGATTATATTTTGACGAGAGCAAAATTTAATCATGAAATGTTTTCTTTCTTTGCGTCGTAATAAAATTTCTAATAAAAATCGTTTCTAACTTTTTCGTAAGCATTTATAATAATTTTCTCTTATCTAAAGTACAAAACAATTATTTCTCGGCCATTTTTTAAAAAAATACCATTGGTGGGCTAAAAATTTGAACTGTAGTACATATTTTTCTATACTTGTATAATGTATTTATAAACTATAATTTCATAAATTAATATTTCACTGAAATATATTTTAAATTTTCACTGTGTTAACTGAAATCAAGAAACTACAAATTTTAATCCAGATAATCAATATATTCAATAATAAGTTATCGATTTAAACTAACGACATGAGAATACTCTTTACAAATCATATATCATTTATTTTTAAGAATCAATACTATTGATTTCATTGAAATATATACCTTAATCAAACATTGTTGTCTTTCAAATTTATTCAGCAGTAATAGAAAAAAGATGTGTGTAAATCGTATATGATTATCAACAGGAAAAGCGAATTCAGGTATCGCCCTGTTCCTTTGCATTCACTTTCACTCTTTTACTCCCCCTTCTCTCTCTACCTGAAGAGTAAAAAAAAAAGCAGCGAAGGCTTTTTTCTTGGTTGGCAGCCAGATTACGAGAAGAACATGTCTGCTTTCAAAACCGTAGAGAGTACAACAGGAAACCATGAGTGTTACATAGTGTTATAATAAAGAATAGAAGAAATGAACGCGTGGAAATAACTTTTTTCAAATATCTAAATAAGATTTATAATGGTTTTTATCTAAGTGATGGTCTAAATTAATCTTTTTTTTATTTGTTGCGATCCTCATAATGTTTATTTCAAAACTAATTAAGTATACAGTCATACTGGAAAGACAAATAGTTCGAAATTGAATTAGGTAGTTCTGTGAGCCTTACTAGTTTTCCAGATAAACTTATGTTTTCCATATTAAGAAAGTAATAATCTACCATTTTCTTGAACTTAGACATATTGAAAGATAATTAAATTTCATAAGTATGTCAATAGATCTCTGAAAAACATTTAGATTTAAATAAAACATAAGCTGAATCGTTGATGTTCCTGAAAATTCATTTTTTTTTAGTTTTGTGGTCTGTCTGATCAAGGAAAATCTGAAGAAATAAACACTGGTAAGATGCGACTATCTCAATTACCTTCCTTTTATCTGCACACGTTCAGACTAAGAAACGCCTCACGGCTGCAAGGAATTATTTATCCAAGAGTTTCATAAAAGATGACGACTGACATTTTCAGCCCTTTCAGATCTTCCTATTTTCTGACTAATTAGACGCACTCATTTCAAGAGAATGTTTCGGACACCTGCTCACAGTTACTTAGATCCGATGCTAAGTTCTTACAATCCGCTTACTACGAGTAGATTCCACAACATGCGTGTACAATGGCAAATGGGAAAACATTTATTATATATGCGCTCTCGATATTAAGAGCAAATGCACCTCCAAATATGTTTTTATAATAAAAAATCTTATAAATGAATATACGATTCGAGTTAGAAAATCAGTCTATGACTTGAAAATATTTCCATTTAAATAAAACTTGAATTTTTAAAATTATATTCTGGCTTCCTGCATTAACACAAGAATTTTGCATATTTTTTCCATACTGAACGTATTATAGAAGATTGAGAGATAATTGATTCATTTTTTACGGTTTACCAAGCTTTTGCAGGTTATTTAAAGCCAGAACATATTGGGGGGGAGGACAATAACAACGTTTTAGTGATATAAATCTTACTAATTGTACGAGAGCTGTAGGTAGAAGACGTGGATTCATACCTTTCTCAATGGTATTTACACGTAAAGGAATATAAGGAACAGGAATTGGAACGTGGCTCTCAGATTAAAAGTTCCGAGCCGTTATCTATTATAGCACACACACGTCTAAGCTTACAGTTCCTGTTGTTTTCAAGCGGGCAGTCCTCTAGGTACTGACTATGCTCGACGTAGCGTAATGTCTTGAGAGATGAGTGGAAGATACAGATTGTCTAATGATTCTATAAACTTCTTTATATGCTATGTCCATGTGGGGCGGGGAAAATCAAAGCGCTGAAAATACAGATAGATAGATAGATAGATAGATAGATAGATAGATAGATAGATAGATAGATAGATAGATCAAATGACAGGATATAAGGAACTGTATTAAAATATTAAAATACTGGAAGTCGGATTAAGTTAATCTTTTTATTAAATTAATCTTTTTTATTATATATTTTCCTTTATTAAGCTTTAGGTCCCACATCAGCTTACCTCCCTTTAATCCGGCAAGGGTTACCGTATCTTAAATAGACCAGCGTCTCCAGTATTAATTTTAAATTTCTCTTTATTTATTATTTTTTTAAATTTTTTCTTTTTTTTTTCTTAAATGAACACTACACACAATTCATTTCCTGTATCTTTTGTTATATTTTGTTTAATATTATCATTTGTGTATTTTTATAAAAACATAAGATATACTTTGTGTCCGATGAGCTGGAAAACCAGCAAAACTTTAGTCGCAAACCTAAGCGTAGTTATTTGAATATGCATATTTATTAATATATATATATATATATATATATATATATATATATATATATATATATATATATATATATATATATGCTCTATTTATAGATAAAACTGATCAATATCACGGTTAGATCGTGTGTGTATATATACAAATATACCTACAAATAACGGCATTCTGATACTCAATAACTGTTAGAATAATTTGAAAAATAACCGTTTCCGGTTACACTATGAGCGTTAAGATTATACAATAAACTGAATCTACTTAACTTTGCTAAATATAATGCCCCATCGTTCAACATATATAAATAGTCAAGCAACCAAGTATTACACATGGCCTGAAGATTGCGTTCACGCATGATGCAAATTATACCGTCAAATGATATATGTAATTTTTTGACATACATTAGGACCGTTAGTGCCAATAAAGAATCGATTAAATACGGCAGTCAAACTAAGTATTGTGACTGAGCAAATGCCTCTAACTATGAAAACGGTGCGCCTATTCTCTTTTGTCCATTTCCACACTGAAAACAGCACAGATAATCGTCGAATCGAGAGGCTGGAAGAAATCAATTTTAAACAAGAAATGGAGACATATCATAAATATTTAATAATAATACTATTTTGAAAATATTTGCCCTCAAATCCATCAGAAAAGTACACATTAGTTTGAAATTGTTTCATTGTTTGTCTAATGGAATATTTTGCCTTACTTATTTCATCTTTACAGTAGGTTTGCCTTGAAAGTTGAATATATACTTCTTAATTGTACAATTTGTGCTTGTCTGCTCACAAAAAGGACTTACGGTTTATTGCAAATTATTTCCGATTGAATTAAATAGTTTAATGGGACAATTAAGAAACGAATATTTTCGACCATCGTTTTTCTTTCCAGCAAAGAAAGCACAATGAAATAAAAAAAGCATTTTCATCGCGTTTTATTTTTTATCAAATTAAAATCTGAATTACAATTCTCGTACCTGTAACAAATTGTTTAAAAATTAAAAAGATTATTCTAATGTCTGCCTTCTTCGGTTTGTAATAAACTGCACGAAAATGGCGGATTCTCAAAGGCATTTTCTTGTGACCAAATTTTTATTTCTCCTTTCCTATTTTTATTTCTCTTCTATTTCACAGTCTCCCTCTCTCCGCCCTCTCTCCGCTCTCTCTCTCTCTCTCTCTCTTTGTTTCCTCTAGTGTGATTTCTCTATTTTCTCTTTCTTTTTTTTCTTCAACTGTTAGCATTTTTATTGTTCCTGTTCTTTGTATTCTCTTTTCATTTTTCATCTACTCTCTCTCTCTCTTTTCCTTTCTCCTCTCTCTCTCTCTCTTTCTCTGTTGTTCTATTTCCCACTTATTCTGTATTCTCTATTGTATTCCCTTGATCTTTCATTCTTTCACTCTTTTCTTTTATTGTTCTTTTAATCATTCTACCTCTCTCTCTCTCTCTTTCCTTTTTCGCCATCTCACTCTTCTGCCCTCATTTCCTTTTCTTTCTTTACCTCATTTTGTCTCTCTCTTTTTTCTCATTGCCTTTCTTCGTTTTTCTTATTTACTTTTTCTTCTCTTTTTGTTGCTCTCTTCTCTTCTCTCTCCATGTCTTTCATCATCTATTATTATCTCTTTCCATTTTATTTACCCTTTCTGCTTCAGCTCCTCACAATTTGACTTTACTAATGGCTGTCCTCGTTGTCTCTTCCCATAATATTTCAGCAAAGGAAGGATTTATATCTATTTTGGCAACAAGGCTCTCCAAACCCCGCCGCTCTGACATTCGTAATCTTTCCGGCACAATCGACGTAAATCGTTACACGTGTAATTTGAAGCCAACACTGGAGAAATCAGATTTAATTAGAGAGAAAGAGACTGTCGTTTCGATTGTAATTGTTCTCCAATGCGAACAGGAAATTTTCAAACAATTATCCACACTTTATGCCATCTTTATTATAAGACCTTTCTCTGTTATGCCTGCTCTGTTCGAATTCTTCAACTAGAATTTCTTAATGTCTTCGGTGGAGCACACAAATTTAAATGTTGTTAATCAAAACCAGAATATGCGTCACAGGAAATAGTCAATAACCATGCAAAAAATCATATTCTTCATTCTAAATGTATTTCCCTTTTAATTAAGATAGTCTCAATTTGATTGCATGACCTTTTCTTGGCATGTTTCTAATTTAAACATATCCCTAATTAATAAATCCCCAACATCTGAAAGCTTGATAATATACGAGAGGCTTAAAAGCAAAGAAGTAAGCAAAATCAGCTAATCAGTTAACACTTCCAATCAATTAAGACCAGAACCATATTATCAGGTGATATTTTTATTATTATTATTATTATTATTATTATTATTATTATTATTATTATTATTATTATTATTTACTTTGATTTCTGTTGCATAAACATTTCCATCCAGGTCGCAACCAGAGACCTAAGTAAGAAATGGCTTCATGACATTTTCCATTGATCATCTCTGTAAATAAAAAAAAACACACATATTCTACATAAATAAAGCAGTTCATAATGTGTGAGCTGTTCTTGTGAGCACATTGCATTTATTTAAAGCATGGACTACCAGGAATTCCTTCAATGGGTTTATGGGAAACACTTCAAATTAATCCGAGGGTTCACATACAACTGGAATTATAGATGCCCGCATGTTCCACATTTTTGATATATCTACTTCAAGATCCTTGTAATTTGAATATATTCAAAGATACATTACAATATGCTGGAACTACCATGTCAACAAAAATGCACATTATTTTATTATTATTATTGTTTTTATTTTCTTTGACATCTGGCGTTTACACATTTCTTTCCGGGTCCCGCCCAGGGACCTAGGGTTAGAAATGGTATCATGACACTTTCCACTGAAAACAAAAATTACATAGATAAAGCCCTTCGTAAAGTGTGGGCTGTACTTGTGAGAATAATTTTTTGTATCTCTTTGAAGCATGGACTTCCAGGGATCCCTTCAATTAGTCTACTGGAATATTTTCCAACCAATCCTAAGACTCCAACTACAACAGGGATTGTTGATGTTCCCATGTGCCACATTTTTGAGATTTCTATTTCAAGGTCCTTGTATTTTGACAGCTTTTCGAATATCTTCAAAGATACATTGCAGTCTGCAGGGACTGCCATATCAATAAGGAAGCATTTTTTTTTTTGTGATCTTTAATAACAATGTCTGGGCGGTTGGCTTTGATTTTGATTTGTCTGGGTGGTTGGCTTTTTATTATTATCATTATTATTATTATTATTATTATTATTATTATTATTATTATTGACACTCAAGCATTTTTAATGTAGGTGCTATTAAAGGCTTAATTTAAATATCTCAACAAAGTATATGCGACCTAATATATGAAAATTTCGGGAATATTTAATTTGTTTATTTTGTTACAAGCGTTTCGTTCAATAGGCACATCATGAGAAAAACTGTAAAATTTATGGAAAATTATTGCTTTTTATGGAAACCTTTCTATTCAGAAATACAGTGCTTAATTTGAATGTTTTTTTTTAATTCAACCGTAAAGTAACAAGATTAAAAATATATACATATGAATAAGTAAATATCTGTGAATTATGAATGACATAAGAAAATTTCAAATGAAGTAGGAAAATTATTATATTGAATCAATTTCTATGTCTTCTGATTGGAAAGTTGGTTCAGTGTGTCGTGCTTAGCAACCGTTTTCCCGAGAATAAATCGTATATATTTATAAGTCAACAATTCGTCTATGCTTTAAATATTACTGTCACATCTGCTCAGTATTTAGATGTTCTTGATGAAATTAAAAGAATAATCTGCAATGTTATCGGTCCGGAGCTGGCATTTCGGATTTAGTCACTTGCCTAATACTGTAAAGTCGCTTCTCTGTGGCATTTCTATAAATATTTTCATGGTCATGGTAATTTTTCTGATGAGCTTACCTCTTTGGTATCACGACTGTACGACTTCAAGCGCAGTACTTGAGTGTCGGCTATGTCTCATCATTTCAATAGTTGAAATGGCTAGATGTGACCATAAGTTTTTGTTAAAAATTTCTTTACTCGCACTTTTCTCTTGTGAATTTGTCTTCCGGCTTCTTGATTTCCGGTCAACTTCAATCCTCAAAAATTTAAACGTAATATCAAAATTTATCTTTTGATTCCTTAATTCCTGTTCTTTTTGTGTTTCTCATATTCTTTCATTCTGAGTAGCTTCTTGGGTCTCAATCTCTTTTTATTTGCTTGGAGTAAAATCATTTTAAAAGCTACAGTGATTTGATGTAGAAGATAAGATTATACGATGACATAAATATTTCTGAATATTAGAGAAGTTCTAATACTTTTTCACTCTGCAAGATTTTAAAGCATATGTTCAGGACTGATATTTGTTGATAAAATCGTCATTTCAAGTTTTCGAATTGTTTATTGCTGAAGAAATGTTTTAATTTCGTTTCGGGATATATCTCCGGATTCTGTTTTTTCTTTTAATATAAATGCACCAATATCTACATTTAAAACGTGAATCTAAATGATTGCAACACTCAGTCAGAAAACTTTCATCGTAGCAGCCCTTTCCCATCAATACATATCCGAAGATCTATTTACTTAGTATATTAGGAAACTAAAATTAACGCTATCCTCAAACTGTTTCTTCTGTCACCCTGTTATTGAATACACGAGTTTATATGACTTTCCAACTGATTAAATGATGTTATTTTATTACATAACAAAAAAAAACAGAAAGAACCTTGCTTGAAATTTATATAGAAAACCTCTCCTGAGAAACTCGGAAATATTTCGTAATGTACTCGAATTAATATATATATATATATATATATATATATATTAGA
This sequence comes from Acanthosepion esculentum, assembly GCA_964036315.1. Lineage (NCBI taxonomy): Eukaryota > Metazoa > Mollusca > Cephalopoda > Sepiida > Sepiidae > Acanthosepion > Acanthosepion esculentum. The sequence continues at coordinate 120,861,657 of OZ038488.1, read as the reverse complement.
ATTGGACATAGTCCGACAATTTATTTAAAGACATTTATATTATGTTTAACGTTCTTTTTATAGATACAAGTGTTTAAGCAAATGCTCTGTTTTTATAATAAACAGTATTAAATAACATTTACCGGCCTGAATGTCCGAGAAATTTTCATAGAAAATTTTTCGCTCTCCGACAGGAATCGAACCTGTATCCTATACGGAACCATCATTTCGCGTGATGTGCCTTAACCTTTCGGCCACAGAGCAGCGTCTGGTTAGCAAGGTCGCTTTTACTATCTTTAAACTTAAATCTTCCATGAATCTACATTTGATACGCTAGAGCAGATATGAATAGAAGAGATTCATGGAAGATTTAAGTTTAAAGATAGTAAAATCGACTTGCTAACCAGACGCCGCTATGTGGCCGAAAGGTTAAGGCACATCACGCGAAATGATGGTTCCGTATAGGATACAGGTTCGATTCCTGTCGGAGAACGAAAATTTTCTATGAAAATTTCTCGGACATTCAGGCCGGTAAATGTTATTTAATACTGTTTATTATAAAAACAGAGCATTTGCTTAAATACTTGTATCTATAAAAAGAACGTTAAACATAATATATATAAATGTCTTTAGTTATTTATCCAATGTATTGTGACGAACAGTTACGACAGCTTATTTTATATATGTCTGCTTCATAATTATTAGTATTATAGATATTTTTACCCATCCAAAATTATTTGGGGTGTGGTTGTAACATTATCAAAATAATTATCATAATTACGACCACATTCAAAAATATTATGGATATTATCAGAAACAAAAATATCCATATTCACCCCAGATTCTCCCCCAAATATATCCTTTCCTGGAATACTCTTTTCGCAAGTCAATTTATATGACTATAAAATAATTCAAAATACGCTTTTAAGTAGGCGCCCGAGGGGGTTTGTCAGTGATGCTTTGACTTGGTTCATCAGTGAGTTTCGGGTCTTTCAACATCATACTCCCCATCACCAAATCGACCCAATCAGGGGAGATCAATCCCTGATTTCCCCTCACAGTGAAACGCTAACAACTACTCTGGCCTTTTAAAAGAATTAGACGAAGAAAGACCACGTATTCCGCACATCCGATTGGATATTTGAACCAGCAATCAGCTGCGCGAACTATCTTTTAAATGGCCCGCAGTGGGGACTGGCTTATTTTCTTTTGGTTGATAACAGTTTCAATGGATAACTATACAACAATTAGAAACATTAAAAGAAAACGTTAAAATTCAAAACAAAAAATTAAAAATTAAAAACCTTCTACTACTTAAAACACATAATAGATCAGTTAATTAAATAATAATTCAGCAATGTTTACACATTTTTTTATGAGACATTAAATTATGTCACTTAGCATCTTTCATAATTCACCTTCGCTTTTCAGTTAGCTTGATTAATATCTAAGAGCATTCATAAATTGATGAATTCTGAAGGATTAACGACATTCTTACTTTTGCTTATAAATACGAGTTGTAAAATTATATACTGACATTTGACTTGATAACGGCCTTCAGAAGATAAAACGCGTCAGCTAAAATATTTGTTTGCTTTTTATTTTACAGATATATTTTTATCATATCTAAATTTTTACACACACACACAAACATATATATACACACACACATATATATATACACACACATATATACACACACACATATATATACACACACATATATATACACACACACACATATATATATATACACACACACACATATATATACATACACACATATATATACGCACACACACACATATATACACACGCACATATATACTCACACACATATATATATATACACACACACATATATATATATACACACACACATATATATATACACACAGATATATATATATACACACATATATATGCACACACACATATACACACACACACACACATATATATATATACGCACATACACATATATATATACACACACATATATATATACACACACACACACACCCACATATATATATATATATATATACACACACATATATATATGTGTGTGTGTGAATGTGGCAATAATAAATCGGAATATTTTGTCAATCTAACATGTCTCATTTTATTAAAGCTTATTTCAAATGCCTATATTTTGGGTAATTTTATTTTTCGAATAAGTTAAATAAAAACAGTTAACCACATTTCACTGAGTTTCATGGTCTACTGAATGCAAAAGCCTATTTCAGATGGCCGATTAATTTACGGGTGAAAACATTTTTATGACTGAAACTATTTTATATCGTCACAGAATAGAATGCTAAATAATAAATCTTTTGATGTGTTGTTCTTTGTATAATAACAATTAAGAGTCCAGCAATACAGTGATTTAATGCTTAGATGTGGCACAAGAACAAAAGTACGGAGTACCTAGTGAGGATTGAACTCACGCCTCATTCATAAAGTGAGACAGGCTTGCTAAACACGTCGAAGTGTTCAAGTTTGGTATTAGAAGTAATAACGAATGTCTGTCATTTCGAAAGTGGATAGAAAAGTTGTTTTAATAAAACAAAAGAAAGATCGAACACATGGAACAATGCTTAATATGAAAACATCGAAGACAATAGTTTAACGTAGTTTATGGCATTATCATAAAGTATTTTATTTGTATTTCTATTTTCTTTAGACTCTATATTACGTGTTAATATCTTTGAAGTTTATATAAAAATAACAAAAGACCCATGAAGAAAATGCATTCAACACTGTAGAAGAACTTTCTTGTCTAGAAAAATACGCATTAAATATTGGGGTTTTCAAACCGACTGGACCAAACCCACTTCCTCAATTAGGAGACAGAGCACGACTTAGTTTGACATTAGAAACATTGAACATTTTTACTCATCAAGTACACTGAAAATAAAATGTTTATAGAAAATAAAAAGGTCAACATTGTCTTCCCCGCAACTGAAGTTTATTTCCTTGCTTTTGACACGAGAGATTTCTTCATATTCTCGGCTTTCTGTGAAGACAAACGTTATTGTTGTCTCGTCAAGTGCGCCAAGACGCGTCATTTATCATATCCTTAAAGTTTCAGCTGCGCCGAAATATCACAACATGACACCAAATATTATAATACTTTCCTCTCATATACAGCACTAACGCTACTTACATAAATTACCCACTTTTACTCATTGACATTATTAGAAATGACGATAAGATTGCTAGTTTAAACGTACAGAAATTTATATTATTTACATTTCGGCCGTTGTACGCTCCAGCCTTCTTCAGGTGGTTGGAATGTCGAACTGAACCCTTTATTTCGCTCACTGGGGTAGACTGTCCTAGTTCCACGTGCTATGTTTAATGGATGTCAGTTATCAGTTATCTCATGTTAATTCCTCTCTCCAAGTTCTCCCCTGCCTTACCCTGGTATTGAACTCACATTCTTCGGGTCCTGTAACTGGATCTAAGTAACGCCTTTATCCACTGTGCCATGTGTCTTTGAGGACACATGGCACAGTGGATAGAACTTTCAGAGGGAATTTAATTGCAGATAACTGATAACAGACATCCATTAAACATGGCACGTGAAACTAGGACAGTCTACCCCAGTGAGCGAAATAACGTGTCCAGTTCGACATTCCACCCACCTGAAGAAGCCCGGAGCGTACAACGGCTGAAACGTTGTAATAAATATGGTGACAAAGATGAGATCAATAGTCCGAATAATCTAAATAATGTACATAATACCTCATCTCAGAAATATAGACAGTTACAGAAATGTATATATATATGTATATATGTTTGTATGTGTATGTGTGTGTATTTATATATATATATATATATATATATATATATATATATATATATATATATGTATGTGTGTGTGTGTGTGTGTGTGTGTGTGTGTGTGTGTGTGTGTGTGTGTGTAGGCAAGTATGTATCATTTCAAACATTATTATAGTGGAAGTTTCGTATCTGAAATATACGCCCTATTTTTATTTATTAAAAACTGTGTATTATGTCTATCGTTCTGCGCGTTCAAGAAAATGTGTTCTCGGGCAGGGATCAAACCTGAGCCACAGTCCCATTCCGCTGTAAGGAAAAAACACCGTTTGATCTGGCAGGATTAAGCTGCAAAGGGGGATCTAGGTTCGATACATATCGCAGAACACATTTTCCTTACTAAGATTTCTCGGTTGCGCAAGCAGATATGCGTAATGCACACTGTTTGATCAATAAAAATTGGATATGCATTTCAAATACTAAGCCTATGGTCTTGGATACAAATTGACTGTCTCTATATTTTAACTGTTGTAGGGTAAAGAACTCGACATACACAATAAAGAATTCCATTGTATAAGGTCGTGAATAGGTGTATTGGAATCAGGCAGTTCGCTGCCAGGCTTGTGACACACTTGTCGAACTCTCTGCTTTGTAAAAACCGGATTTGTGCTACATCCCTCTTTGTGGGGATGATTCTTTAAATATCAGTCGTATTGGAGTCCACGTAATAATTGTATAGGGTTATCGCAATAACATAAGTATTAAGCATGGATAATAATTAACGAATTACATTATACCAAGTATGAATCTGTGTTATAACAATAGCTTTACAATAGGAAGTTATAATAATTGTCGAAGAGGAACCTAAACAGAAGCACGTGATAAAAATCGCAACATTATAACTGGACTTATAATGTTTGACAACGATGAACTTGAACTCAAGGGCGGTATAACAATCACTATATTATAACTGGAGTTATAATAGCGGCCGACCAGATTTTCGAAACAAGTGCAACAGGAGTTACAAGAATTTCAACCACGTTTGCTTAAAAAAAAACATTCTTGCAAATATGGAGAATAGTTTGGCTTCGATACATGAAATTCAACTAAAACAACAGAAGTAACACCAACAAAATACCCAAAAGTTGCTACAGTTGCAAAAACAACAAAAAGAGTTGGTGAAAATAGTTTTGAAAAAAATGATTCAACATCTTTTACACCAGACGAGGTGCAAAACATCGCATCAGAATTCGTATATAATCCTAACAACGGACTGACTTTTGGTGCATATTTTCAGACATGAAGAAATATTTAGTTAGGAATTCAGTGTCTGGGAAGAAAATAAAACAACAGGCGTTCTTAAGAAAAATAGCTCTAACAGGGTACTGCAATTATATCTAATCTAGAAAACCATGTGAAATAAGGTTTAAATATACAGTTCTCATTCTAACAAAAATGTTTAGTGAGAAGTGCTCTCTCTTCCATGCTCGGTGGAGGTGTATGAATTTGACCAAAAAAGAGAATGAAGATTTTGTCACGTATGCGGGTACCGTCAACAGAGTTTGTGAACAATTTAAACTCAATTTAAACTTATGTTCAAGGAATTAATATTCGTGCAAGGAATAACAGCAAAAAGAGATGCTGAATTACGAACGAAAATCTTAGCAAAGATTGAACATAATAATAACATAACACTACAGGAAATAGTGGACGATTGACAAACAATGCTAAGTCTGAAGCCTAAAGCTGAAAACTTTAGAATAAAGAATGTTCATTGGCAAAAGCTAAAGAAAAATGCACAAAAAGTAATATAAACACTTGGAAGTCAATGATGAATGCAATAACTAGTAAAAATAAATAAATTAAAAACTGTCCACCCACCAAAAGAACAGAATAGACTACGGCAAGCAATCTAAACATTGGACGAATAAATAGCTTTAATTATCTTCCCAGACCAAAACAAACAATTAAATAAGCGACGTAAGCAAATACCCCTCCAAGATTTTTAATACGTTAATAAAGCATCAAAAAAGGTAAAGAATAAATAATACAAAATTAAAATGAAAAACAAGTAAAATAAATTAACCCAAATAGATAAATAAATAAACAAACAAGCCACTCCCGCAAAAATAACCGCCAGAATAGATTACCCACAATGCACTACTGACCCATATATATAAATAGCCAAGGGAAAATCCAGCATTCACGACCTGACACCTCTGAGTGTTGACTTCAATGTTCACTTTTATATTTATATTTACATACGCTCTATCTCTGATATTGAGTACTTTATCCCATAAATATAGATCACCTTAAAACTATATTTCTTCATATATTTATATATATATATATATATATATATATATATATACATATATATATATATATTTATATATATATATATATATATATATATATATATATATATAAATATATATATATATATAATGTAATAAAGGTGGACATTTGACACATTCAGATCCGCACCGAGTTTGTTTTGTTTATGTACTTTTAAACGTAACCCTTAGGCCTGAAGATTTTGTTTTTACTTTAAACAGACTTTCGACGTTGGGCGTTGACCTCAATGTCGATTTATACACACACACACACACACACACACATATATATATATATATATATATATATATATATATATATATATATATATATATATAGATAGATAGATAGATAGATAGGGACAGAGAGGCTAGAGTTAGAATTGTTCCAGTTATCATTGCCAGTGTGTATCTATCGCAACTTTTTAAAACATTGTCAAGCAAGCCGATTCAAGTAAAAGGCTTTTATATTTTTACAAATATATTAGGAAAACCCATCTAGATGTTTATATTAATTTCAAATCATTGGAAAGTTTCTTTTATTGTGCTTACCACGTTGATTATCATAATTAAATATACGATCATTTATAGCATTATTTTTAAACAAGTTCTCGTTTTCTTTTAATAAGAATACCAGAAATGTATAATTTCAAAATCAAAAACCATAATAAGTCACATTTTTAATGAAGCGTAAATACAACTTTATTTTCCTTTCCATAACCCTAACCGTAAATAGAGTGTGGAGTAACAGTTTTTATAAATTTAGTTTAGTAAGTAACATCAATATGTCATGTGGGTTGAGTGGGTTGAAATGACACCAAATGTTTTGAAACTTTGCTAAATATAGTGAAATGTGAAATGTTCTGATGGGCTTTACTCTTTGCTATCTAGACATTATGCATTTAATATTACGACTGGATTGGCAGCAAGGTTTTATATTACAGTTTGCATTCATAGGTAAAACTGTAAATTCTATGGTAACTGTTCTTTCTCTCGCACATCTCAAATGTGGAAGTCTTTTCTGGCTTCCTTGTCAACTTTGATTCTCAAAACTTTAAAATCAAGGTCAATCATTATCGTCTGTTTTCATACTTCCTGTTTATTTATTATTTAGGTTTTCGTTTCATATTCTCTCACACTAAGTAACCGCTTATGTCTTAGTGGATTTATTGCCTTCCTTATGCAGATATGGATAGAAAAAGGTTAATACGTGTGGCTAAACTCAGTCACTTGAGCAGAAGGAGAAGAATAGAAACGGGATGTTGAGAAAAAGGGGAGGTTTGAGAGCAGACCATCAACGGCAGATGTTCCTAGCAGCCCAAAAGGTTTTGCTACGATCCGGGTACTTTGCGGAACAAACCTTGCTCTCTTTTTTCGGATACCGCCAATTTGGCTTTTAATGATAAAAACAATTAAAGGGTCACAACTTTCTAACTTTCAATAGCTCATGTTCAAATGAAAAAAATACTGTTCTCAAATTAGAGTGTTTCAAAATAAAAGTTTCTCTGCTTTTAACTTTACTCCTATTGGCCGTAGTCCAAAATATCTTACCATTTTGGAATCAGTCCGACCCCGTGAGAAATTTAAAAACATCTCGTGACAGATTCAAACCCATAATACTGAAATCTTGGATTATGGTGATTGTTTACGGATTCTGTAAATTTAGTTTTTATTGATAAAACAATTAAACTTTCTAACTTTCAATAGCTCATGTTCAAATGAAAAACCATGCTATTCTCAAATTAAATTGTTTCAAAATAAAATTGTCTGTTTTCAACTTTACTCGGTAGCCCAAAACCCTTCATACCGTTTTCGAATCACGTCATCCCCTTGAGAAAATGAAAAACATTCCGGGCTGAATCCGAACACGCAGTCTTAAAATGTTTGTTTCTCAATTTTCATTATGGTGATTGTTTTCGGCGATTTTTGATGTGATATTTTGCGATTAATTTTTTTGTACAATAAAAACTTTTATAACATGAAAATAAATTTGGGAATAATCGAAATTAATTGCGAAATTCAGCGAAAGCCATCCATGAAATAAAAATGATTGTTTGTACAGAAAGTATGGACCTACGTACATCAATTCTTTTTAAATTATGTGACACAGAAGTATTATCGTTGAACTTTGAAAAGGTAAGCTTAAATATTAATACAATACTTAAATGCAGCGACCAGTTTTGATTTCTTCTCTAGTTTATTGTTACCTGTCGCATCTAACAATTCTGATGAAGATCTAATCAAGGGTGGTTTCTGAGCCAGTCAGTAATGTATGTATATTTCTTGTCCTCAGTGTGGAATCTTTTTCTGTTTTAGTTGTGATGAACAGTTGCTTTATTTTCTCTGTCGAAATGTAAAACAAGAGGAACGGAAATCTGTCAGCTTTATCTTTTTTTCTCTCTCCTTTTTCTTTCTTTTTATTTTCCTTTTCGAATTAGAATTTATGGAGTTTATACCTTTTCTTTCTTTTTGTCTATTTTCCTTTTATTTTATTAGATATACCTTTTATATAATAATAATAATAATAATAATATAATAATAGTAATAATAAAAATAATAATAATAATTATTATTATTATTATTATTATTATTATAATTATTGTTATTATTATTATTATTGACAAACAAAATGATTGACGTAGTTCTTCCAATATTTTTCAAAACTTCGAGATGAGCGCGATTTAAGAAAAGATGTTTTTGTTTTGTGCTTCTTGCATCTCTTCCAGAGCACATATGTTGCTACCTTGTTATATCTGTGGGTATATTCATTTTTTTGCTAGTTCCAACATCTCGAGATAAAATTGTGGACATATTGATTTTCATCATCATCATTATTATTATTATTATTATTATTATTATTATTATTATTATTATTATTATTATTTTCTTTGATATCTGACGTTTACACATTTCTTTCCGGGTCTCGCCCAGGGACCTAAGGCTAGAAATGGCATCATGACACTTTCCACTGAAAAAAAAATTATTACATAGATAAAACCCTTCTTAAAGTGTGGGCTGCACTTGTCAGAACAATTTTTTGTATCTCTTGGAGGCATGGACTTCCAGGGATCTCTTCAATTAGTCTACTGGAATCTTTTCCAACGAGTCCAAGAGCTCCAACTAACACAGGGATTGTTGATGTTCCCATGTGCCACATTTTTGAGATTTCTATTTCAAGGTCCTTGTATTTTGACAGCTTTTCGAATATCTTCAAAGATAATAATAATAATAATAATAATAATAATAATAATTATTATTATTATTATTATTATTATTATTATTATTATTATTTCCTTTGATTTCTGTTGTATTCTCATTTCCTTGCAGGTTTCAACCAGGGACGTACGGCCAGAAAAGCCATCACGACACTTTCACTTGGATTTATAATTTCTAAATCCGAATCCAGCGGGATAGTTGCAATAATCATGAAAAAAACCGCTTTTTCATGACATCATTCTGTATTCAAATATATGTAAAATTAGACAAAAAGCGTCATTAGCAGGAAAATTGAAAGTAATTATTTTACTGCTGTCATATTTGTACCCAATTCTCAATTTCCAGCTTCGAGCGGTTTCAAAACGTCTACATGAACTTGTTAGTGATTACTGTATTATCCGGTTTACAAGACGAACTTTCTTTCCTAACATATACCCTGAAAAACACATGTGCGTCTTCCAAGACGAAAGTATGGCAACGCCCAGCCTTAAATAAGCTTGGACGGTCACCTAATTGGCTTGACTGATAGCTATTGTATGTTGACTCATTACACTAAAATGTTAGCTACCTCATTCAGCCTAATTCATTTTTGCTCTTGACTAGTATGTCATTGCCATAGAAACAAAATCGGCTGAGTGTTTAATCTAAACAATACGTGGGGCCATTATGTGAGGGGCGTATAGTGAATGCGTTGTTGTATGAGAATGACTTATTTTTCTTAGAAATTTATTTCCAATATTAGGGCGCGCCTTCCAAGCCGCAGTGTCTTGTAAATCGGAAAATACGGTAATTGTTTTCCACACTAGAACCCATTTCCCAGGGAGGAAATGTTGCAAGCCTGTCGCTACCCTGTTTATATGTCAAGCTACTTTAGTTCCTTCAATTCAGGCTTTTACAGCAAAGATCCATCTCGGCACGTACATTAGAAACAATCATCCTTATTCTTTTCGGATTTCACTAGTAAGAAGGAAGTTCCACTCTGTCACATTCTTCCCGGGAGCCGACGTTTGATGGAACAAACTCCCGGGAGTATGTTTCCCTGATAACTACAATCTTAACCACTTCAAGACTAGAATCAACCGCATCTTTCGTACATGTTCTAATGATCTGCCCTCTTTATTTCCCATCTGACGTTAAACTAAAACTTCATTCACTAACTCTCTACCTTAAGTAGATCTTTGTCCATGTGTTGGGTGAATAATTAATAAAGACATAAGAATCACTGCAAAATATTTCACTTTCCCTGTTTAAAGATATAATTATATTCATAATAAATTATATTCATTTGTTTTGTTCATTGTAGATTATTTGCTCAGGTTCTTAGCCTAGATTAAAAGTATCTAATTTTCTCGATTATTGTTATGGCAAAATAATATAGTTCTGTATGTCTCAGAATCAAAAATGCTTAAATATTTTTCAGACAATGCGTTGAAAAATTCTTTAGCAAAACCCAAAATTTTAATATCCGTTAAGAAATACAAAAATATATTGATTTCGTTATCTTCCCTAAAAAATATGTCCAAACACAACTGCGCATGCGTGTTTTGAATTTTTACAAGACTATGCCATCGGCACTCAATGTGAATTGGTTTAATGTTGAGATATATGGTTCCGACATGATGAAAGATTTTACAAAGAAAAAAATAGGTAAAAAATAAAATAACTATTTTGAAAAAGTTTGTTGAATATAGAACCCGTTCGAAAAAGAAGAAATATAGATTTCATCATAATTTTTCTTTCGATAACAAAATATTGAACCGTCAATTAAGGTAAAAAAAGAGTAGCAATAATAAACTTTTCACGCGATGTATCACATTTTATTCAACAACCACACCTACACTACAGTGACGACAACAACATATATATATATATATATATATATATATATATATATATATATATATATATATATATATATATATATATATATATATTGATAATATTAGTGGTAAATATACACATACATATGCAATCATATATCTAAATTATAGATATATATACATACATACATACATACACATATATATATGTATAAAAAATAATTCCAAGAGGATAGAATCCAGGTAGAACTCAATGTCCAGGACAGAGTAAGGATATAATAAAAAGTCTTAAACACTAATATTACATGGTCATAATTTATTCCATTGGAATCGTAATTACGATCCAATTAATCAGACCTAGAAATTCAAAAAGAAAACAGAAAAAACATCTCCGGGAATAAAAAATAAAATTTAGTGACAGTGTGTGTATGAGAGTGTGGGGCGAATGCTAGAGTAAATGAAAGCTATAGGGAGGGGTAACAAACGAAAGAAGAATATGAAGATCTAAAGGTGAAGGGGGGATTAAAATTTGACAGAGAGAAGTTTTAAAAAGGGGAAGGCAAAGACGGTTTAAGTGAGAAAAATATGCATATTTTCAAAAGTCTGATACGCTAAAGATACACCGGAAGAGTGTATCCAATTCTTGGTGACATACACACACAATAAACGATAAAATCTTAAAGCTCAGAAATTGAAAGCATAATTTCTCTAGAATCATTTCTGATTACTATAAATGTTATTTTTATTGAGTAATTGTTCCTAATTTTTCACCCACAACAGAATAATGTTTACAGTAATCAGAAATCATATCGAATAAAAAATTCTTTCAAAAAATGACTTGTTCATGTTTCAATTACGACACTCAAAATAGCAGATATAATTTTATAGAAGCCTCAACAATAAAACAGGTTATTCTGCCTTTGAAAGGTTATTAATAGCTTATTCCGACTGTCAAACTAATAGAGGCACGCTATGGATTAAGAAGTAGTTTCCCTGAGGTAAGAAAATATATGCAGGTTCGATTTCTGTCGGAGGCAGAGTTTTTGTTTAGTAGGCCTTCTCAATATTGGCCGGTTGTTAATAATTACACTGCTTAATAAGAAAACCTGGAATAGCAACTCAAACAGGTGGACACAATAAATATAACGTACATAGTAAGAAGAAATAATGTCGGATATAAAAAATTTTTTTTTTAAATGAATGCTGCTTACGTATCGATTCTGAAACTGTATCAAGCAGATAAAGATTCGGTGAAGTATCAATGAAAACAACGTGTCTGTGACAATTTCCTGTTAATTGAGCTCCCTGACCCAACTGGTAGTGATAAACATCGGCTTAAAAAGTGTTTCCCCAGAGCTAACGCAGTGGTAGCAGCTGTTAGGATCCTCCCAGCTATTGGCAAATATTGAATCTCCAAACAAAGACAAAACACCATAAAAGTATAAAAATAAATTTCTATATAAAAATATTATACCTGTTTATGATATATATTTATTTGAAGACCAAAATTGCGTTAAAAATATTTCGTTTGCAGCATTAAATAACCCATAGAGGTTGATATGCCGCTAAAGAAATCAACCAACCAACAATACCTATTTATAATATATATTTAGTTGAAGCGATAGAATTGCGTTCAAAATATTTTGATTGCAGCATTAAATAACCCATAGAGGTTGATATGCCGCTAAACATAATGAAGAAAACCACAACTGCACAAATAGGACCTTTTGAGGTGTTGTTCACGTTGCATCGTCATGAATTCTTCAGTGATGTAAAAACCGCCCAGTGTTTTTAGTATTTATTTGCGGTATAGTCCGCCATTACCCGTTATAATAAAGTTTAATTGCAATAAACGTATATATCTTGATTTTATTTATTTATTGGAAAATGGCAATGTTTTAGCAGACGTATTGATTGCCGTCTTTTTTTTGTTGTTTTTTTTTCAAGTTGATTTAGCAGGAAAAGGAATTAAAGAGTAACTTATTTGTTTACATTGCCCATATATGGTATTCGCGGTACTCATCTGGGATTAGCCACGCCTCAGAGATGCTTAAAAGCAACGGATTCAAGCCTTTTTAGCAGTTTTTGGCAGGAGGCTTTTTGAAGCCTGTCTAATAAGCCAAAGGCGAGACACGTCAGTATCCCTTTCTTCCTTCAACTCATTGATATATCACAATAGGGAGAGGTTGGACGTCGTTAGAACAACTCAAATACGACAGAAAACTAAGCGGTGATCCTTTTACGAATACTTCAGTTTTTGTAAGGCTAAAATTGTTTTTATATCCACAGCAGAGTTTGCCGCAAATTCTAAATGGGAAAATCCACTTCATAACCCGTCTTTAAAACCTCTAGTAGTCGTAGAAAGTGTTATAAAACTTTAAGAGTTAGGAATAAAATAAAAATCCCTGGGTTATCTTTTTCTTTTTCGCTGCTTGTAAGTAGAAAAATCACTTTTTTTATATATTTCCTGTTATATGGCTGAGAAAATTCTCATAACCTTAAAAATCCATGTATTATTCTTTTTCGTGATTTTTATTCTAAATAAACATTGACTTTCTAATTTTCAATTCAAGTATTGTCGTCACTTTCCTTCACTCTCTTGCGTACATTGAATATTAATCGTCATATCGGACTTGTTGTTGATTGTTCCCGAGTGGAATACATTTCAGGATAATAACCCCCTCCCTTTATTTCGTTGTTTCTAGCTCTATCGTCTCAGTAAACGTCACTAATGCAAGCGGTTGACTTTGTTATTTTTCCGGTTTAGTTTACACAAGGAATAGAAGTTCATTGTACACCGCTTCAGGATTACCGCATAAGGAGCATATTTTGTCAGAATTCAGTCGTAATGCTTTATCAAGCGGCTTCCAATCTACGACAATGTACTTAATATTAGTCACCTACTATAAAGATTCGTAGACTGTTAGCGTCTTCATTGTGATCAGTCTTCTTTTACGAAATATCCACATAATACAAAGCCCAAGAGCCACTAAATGCAGAGAGATACCAAATGCCGTTGCTGTAAAAGGAGTAGGTAAGAAATGCAGATTATGTAGGACATGTAACTGTTGACCATAAACTTAGGTCAAGATTACAGCGATCGAGAAGCAGCAATTCAAGAGTCTATTCCACAAAATCCGTTTTGTTCAAAGTCAACAACGAGCTGAACTTTTCTGGCAGCATCTCATCCTTGGCCAAAAGGTAGACTCATTCTAAGCCATTAGACGCCATAAACACTGCCGAATTCATACTTCAATTTCAGAATATCAACACCTTCACCGGCAATTAATGAACATCAAGGTGTACAGCCTTCATTAAGCTGCTGGACACACTGTTGTTAAATTATGGATTGAGGTGGTAGCTGTATGTGTATCAGAACACTAGTCCAGCCCAAGTGACCGAGGGGATCTTATTCGCTGATTAAAATATCCAGGATCATGTAATTCTCATCATGCGACTCATTTGCTCTATTGAGTTTTGGACTATCGATGATAGTGCAACCAACTGACGTCTCTGTACTACCGAGAGCTTATTAAACGCTGCCAATGTCAACCTCATTCACGCATGCTTTTGTCTCTATGGCTGAGAGCAGTTTGAGTAATTGTCTGTTTCCTTTTATTTTCTAAACTGAATATGCATACAAATCCTCTTGAAAATATACCGATTGTTCTTCTGTTGAATGATTTCGATTTTCTTTATTTTATAATTTGTTCCCAGTTACCCGGATCACCCAGTATAATCGAACCTATGGTTTCTTCAGATTACATCATTAATTTAACCAGGGTAGATTGATGTCAGTTTTAAGATGCCCAATCAACTGATTAAAAAATGATTCTGTTCTCCATTTTATAACTGAAGAAAGTCGAAACACTTCAACAAAAACAGAGTGATAAAATCAGAAAGGAAATAGTTACTCTAATAAACATGAAATATCAAGGATTACGAATTCTGGAGTATGTAGCGGCAGAAATAAAGCCGTAATATCAGTATAGATGAGGATATTCGTCTAAATAAATTGTGAAATAATGATTCATGCCAAGATTATATTATAAATTTGAAAACAGAAACTTAAAACTTTAAAGTAAAAGAAGAATGATAGACTTACTAGCTTGAAAAACAGTAAGGAAATAACTCCGCACAATAGTGATGTGGCTAACCATTACTCCAGATCCATAATGAATAATTAATATATCTAGCCTAACTTCACACAAGACTAGTTGTACTAGGGCATCTAGTGATGAACCGATTTAAGATAATCGTCATGATCTATGAGGACACAGAGACCCCACCACCAGCACCAAAAAAATCAAACCTAATAGGGAATGACAAAATATTCTAAGGTTTAGATTAAGAATGTGATGGTTTCCAAAGCGGCTACATTTCGCTGGGTAAAGAAAGATACAAGTCATTCGGGTAAGCCACCCAGAGGGTATGGATGATTCTATTACTCTTGTCATGAAGAGGGACACAGGAAAAGGAGGAATTAGAAAAAAGCAATTGAAGTGAAAATGAAGAAGGGTCAAGCAAAATACTCTCAGGAACAAATTGGAAAAAGCTTCTTCGCAGAAAGAAGAAGCGTATGGAGAGTAAGGCAAAGAGTATTTGAGAGAAAAAAGAATACAACAATGTGAGAACGTGAGAAAAATATGTTTCGAAGAAGAAGAAGAAAAATAATAAGAGAAGAATATGAAGAAGACCAGCAAGAAGAAAACTATCAGGCAAAAGCAGATGGAGGAGGATGGAGTGAGAATAGATTAGGAAGAGGAAAAGTAGGAGTTGGATGAGAAGGATGAGGAGGCGTAGTAGTAGTAGAAGGAGGAGGAAGAGAGGACTGTGAGAATAGACGAGGAAGAGGAAACGTAGGAGTGGGATGAGAAGAATGAGGAGGCGTAGAAGAAGAAGAAGAAGAAGAAGAAGAAGAAGAAGGAGGAGGAGGTTGTGAGAATAGATTACGAAGAGGAAAAGTAGGAGTTGAATGAAAAGGATGAGGAGGCGTAGTAGTAGTAAAAGAAGAAGAAGAAGAAGAAGAAAGAGGAGGAGGGTGTGAGAATAGATTACGAAGAGGAAAAGTAGGAGTTGGATGAGAAGGATGAGGAGGCGTAGTAGTAGTAGTAGTAGAAAAAGAAGAAGAAGAAGAAGAAGAAGAAGAAGAAGAAGAAGAAGAAGAAGAAGAAGAAGAAGAAAGAGGAGGAGGGTGTGAGAATAGATGAGGAAGAGGAAAAGTAGGAGTGATATGAGAAGAATGAGGAGGCGTAGAAGAAGGAGGAGGAGGAGTGTGTGAGAATAGATTACGAAGAGGAAAAGTAGGAGTTGGATGAGAAGGATGAGGAGGCGTAGTAGTAGTAGTAGTAGAAGAAGAAGAAGAAGAAGAAGAAGAAGAAGAAGAAGAAGAAGAAGAAGAAGAAGAAGAAGAAGAAAGAAAGAGGTTGAGAAGGAGGAGGAGATTGTGAGAATAGATGAGGAAGAGGAAAAGTAGGAGTGAGATGAGAAGAATGAGGAGGCGTAGAAGAAGAAGAAGAAGGAGGAGGTGGAGGAGGAGTATGAGGGTGTGAGAATAGACGAGGAAGAGGAAAAGTAGGATGAGAAGAATGAGGAAGCGTATTAGAAGAAAGCGTAAAAGAAGAAGTTGGAGGAGGGGGAAAAACAATAATAATAATAATAATAATTATTATTATTATTATTATCATCATCATCATCATCATCATTATCATTATCATTATTATTATTATTATTATCATCGAGCCAGAAGGCAAAACAGATGATAGCGAGAACGAAGTGTAATTTGTGCAAATAATTGGGAGAATTGACGATAGAGGAGAGCAAGAATGAAAATGAAAGAAGCGATTAGTTAATTTGAAAGAAACAAACGATAAAGTATTATGGAAGAAATGAGAAAAGGAAAGAGAAAACGCAAGAAAGAAAAAGCGAAGAAGGTTACAAAAAGAAGGAAAGTATTAAAGGAAATAATATCAAAGAGAATTTATGTGCTTAACCTCAAGCTCCTTTGATGAAAGTAAAACTTAGTGGAAGGGAAAAGATTTCCATTGATCGAGAATTTCTTCATTCAACTCGAAACCATGTTATTCCAACGTGACATAATCATAATCATTCTTGAATATCCTGAAGATTATAAATATCTATCGTGCTTGTAAAAACCAATTCCAAGTGAGTGCATTGCAACTATAATAGACATGAAGTCAGTTAAATTGGTCACATTATTAAAAGCTAAGTATATAATCAGTGCACAATTGGAAAAACACTGATTGACGGATCTTGCAATCGCCGTCCATACGTTTTGACACGTCTGACCCTTCTGTTTCTCTCCATTTGTCTACCGACAGACAAATTCTCTCTCGTTTTCTCTTTCTTTCTCTTTGGCTCTGTTTGTCAACGAACAGAAGTTTCCATGTTACAAAGGGTTTACGATTCCGTTTTCTGTAAAGATTCCAATCGAGGTGAAAGGAATAAATCCAAATTTAGGTTTGATATCGATCTAGCCAAGGAGAATGACGTGCTTGATTTCTTGTCCACTTCCAGATTATGTAGGGTTATTTCTGAGTGATAAACAAAGTTATTATCGTTATTTCAAGACATTTTTATCCCGCTGAATTCCCTTACTGTATCTACATCTACAGAAACTAGAGCCTATTGGGAGGATGCAAAAATTTTCAGCAATTTTGTATATCATCAAACAACAAAACTTGTATAAATCCATAGCATGATTATTCAATCATCAAAATCGTTTTCTGCTTTTACTTTGACGTTACGCCACCTTTCGGGTAATTTCGGTATTTCCTTATAAAAAAAAATAGTTCCTGTTAATTAATTCTTCGAGGAACGTTTGGATATGTTGAATTTATTGAAACCGATAACGAGTCGAAATGCGTTTGAAAGGAAGAAATCGGTCATAGATGTGAAATATACCTTGCATCGCATGTCGGTCATATATGTGAAATATATCTCGCATCGCATCTAGGTCATAGATGTGAAATATACCTCGCATCGCATGTCGGTCATAGATGTGAAATATACCTCGCATCGCATGTCGGTCATAGATGTGAAATATACCTCGCATCGCATGTCGGTCATAGATGTGAAATATACCTCGCATCGCATGTCGGTCATAGATGTGAAATATACCTCGCATCGCATGTCGGTCATAGATGTGAAATATACCTCGCATCGCATGTCGGTCATAGATGTGAAATATACCTCGCATCGCATGTCGGTCATAGATGTGAAATATACCTCACATCGCATGTCGGTCATAGATGTGAAATATACCTCGCATCGCATGTCGGTCATAGATGTGAAATATACCTCGCATCGCATGTCGGTCATAGATGTGAAATATACCTCGCATCGCATGTCGGTCATAGATGTGAAATATACCTCGCATCGCATGTCGGTCATAGATGGGAAATATACCTCGCATCGCATGTCCATGATTATTAGCAGCATTATGTGTTGAGGAGAGATATTTTTATACGGCTATATTTTTTTTTCTTAAGCGTATCACCCTAAGCAAGGCTGGTGGCCACTATCACGCATGGGGCTACAGAAGGGTTGGAGGAAGATCAGATAGGAGTGGTAAAGGAAGGGATGTGGAGAAAGAGAAGGACGGAGGGTCGATCAAGGCAAGGGTGTTACAGAAGATTTAGAGCGAGAGCAGATAGGAATGAAAGATGAAAGGAAGTGGAGAAGAGAAGTGGATAGATCAAGGCAACTGGAGATGACGATTGACGCTACACTTAAACCGTTGGAGATTGTATTTGTCAGGGAAACAGTAATAGGGAAGGGAGTTCCATTTATTGCTTGAAAGTGAATGAATTATCAGTTATGTGTCATGCGTGATACACACTTAGGTAATCATGTATCTTTCGATACATGACTGACGAGGAAGATTTTTCCCGCAGTAGGTTGCCATTTCTTTCTGCTGTAGACCGTTTGCATCCAAGGCTATAGAACCCGGTTTGTCCTGCTATTTACCCATAGCTGAGGAGAGAAGAAGCGGATTAATACCTTTCCCATGGGTATTAGCACCTATGGATTCGACTAGAATTCGAAATCGGGTTGCCGATTCCTCAATCCGAGCCGCTATCCATTTCTACACCGTGAATTATAATAGAATTAATACAAATGTAAATATTCAATAATATAATGTAGGAATATTATTCTGTTGCGTTCTGTGACGTCTCCGGCATCAGCCCTTCAGAAGCCAACGCCATTTCATAGACCGTGTTTTTTCTTCTTCGAAAGTGACAAACGTAGCGGAAATAAGGAGAATTAATGCCCACTCAGTGGCTTAGCTTCGCTTTAGACTCCTTTTATGACTCAAATAAAAATGTGGATTAAATAATAAATGGAATTTTATGCAAAGTAAAGTTTGAATAAAATGATCAATTTAGCTGACGTAGGTTATCGTCTTACCCAGGACGCGGATGTTGTTTACCATCATACCCAGGACGCGGATATACTTTGTCGACCTTACCCAGGACGCGGACGTGGTTTAGCATCATACTCAGGTTCGCTTTATATCACACTGAATCGAACTCTATGCTCAATAGTCCAGGGATTGAATTCGAAAGACATCTGAGGAAGTTCGGAGAGCACACCGGAAATAACGGTCGGATAATAACAACATAGATGAAAAATTTAGCCCGAATCCAAATAATGTAAATGAACTCAGACTTTTTTTTTCTAGTGCGGAAATGACATGTTTTATCTATTCCCCTGTTTGGCAGGGAATTCTGGGTAATTTTATTGCATATGAAGAAGAGACCCGGTACGAGAAAGATGTACTTCTACAAACGAATGTTTAGAATACTATGGAGAGAACATGTGGCCAATGAGGAAGTTCTAATGACAATTTTGTATCTATGAATCTAAATCTTAATCTTTTGATATACATTATGGGGACAGTTTGGGAAATTTAACATTCACTCGACACGGAAGGAACGTGCGTCAAACTGGGAGGAAATTTGGTAAATGGGTGGTAGAGCGAGGACAAAAAATGATAGGAATGAGTCCAACATTTCTCAGAGAATCAAGAGACAGGAAGTTATGGAGAACCATGAGATCCCATGTCCTTAAGTATAAATTAAAGAAAGATGTATTCAAAATTAAACATTGATCATATTCATATTTCAAAAAGGACTAAAATCCAATGTGAAGCCTGCTCTTAAATATTTGTTCGTGTTGCGTTCACTTACGCGCAAATAGTCTTTGAAAAGGATATGAATCTATCTCTTCTTGTCCCAGCTATGGGTTAAACAGTTAGACTGGAAATCTCATTAGTTGTCGCAAAAAAGATTTTAATGTGTTATTAACACGCAAAAAAATAATTATTCTTACAATTCAAATAAGATTTTGGCTTTAAATAAACCAAAACGGGTTGATAAACCGTAACAAACAAATCAATCAATCATATCCCTAGATAACAGAATGACATTTACTTACAACAGGATAGTGAAGAAAGAAATATTGTCTTCATCCCACGTCAACAAGTAATTGGCCGAACATTGAAAACTGGAAAAGCAATTACTAATGCCATTTCTATTGGGGGGGGGGTTGATAAAAAAAATAAATGACAAAATGAGAGACTGGAAGCGGAAACATTCGCGATGACATTTTTTGGCAAGCAATCAACTTGCTTAAATGAGGTTCGATCGGAAGAGTCTGAGATAAGATTCTCTCTCTATCTCTTTTTCTTCTTCGGTTTCTCTCTCTCTCTCTCTTTCTCTCCCTCTCACTTTCTGTGCATTGTGTTAAAAACAAACGGACGTTTGTTGAATATTTTTATTAAATTTTTCCTCCCTTGTGACTATAAGTGTTTTACATGAAGATCGATGCCATAGAAAATAGTGTCCGAAATTCAAATGCCTTCGCTATTCATAAACCATTTTCCCGCAAATGATTATTATTGTACTGACAAAGAATACATTTAAACTTATTTATAAGCTACGTTACACGTTAGTTTCAATGCCACACCGTCATGTGCAATGTGGTGCTGTTTTATTTCATTCTTTATATATATATATATATATATATATATATATATATATATATATATATATATATTCTTTTTCTGTTGGTCTTTTTTGTGTTCTGTGGTGAGTATGTGAGTGTTGCTGGGAATCCGCTATCTTTTAGGGCTGTTTCGTAGTCTTTCTTGGCCTTGTTAAATATAGATTCAATCTATATTTAACAAGGCCAAGAAAGACTACGAAACAGCCCTAAAAGATAGCGGATTCCCAGCAACACTCACATACTCACCACAGAACACAAAAAAGACCAACAGAAAAAGAAATATCATATGGTTCAACCCACCGTACAGTATATATATATATATATGTGTGTGTGTGTGTGTGTGTGTGTGTGTGTGTGTGCGTGTGTGTGTGTTACATAGCAGGTTTGCCTGATCTCGCCTGTGTCAGTCCCCCATTCAGCATCGAGGCAGACGTTTCTGCCCAAGTGTGTGGGCTTCTCCGTAGGCCCGTGGTTGTCCAGCAAAATCAAATTCACGCGAGCAGCTCCATCACAGCCATCTCCGCCACCGCCTCTACCAGGGTAGGAAGTAGGAAGAGAGGCTGACGATCCCAACGATGATATATGTATATATACGAGCGAAGGACCTTGAACGAACAGGACTTTTTCATCCCGATATACAACACACTATTTAAAAATTGGAAATACACCATAAAAAGTAATAAAACAGACCCTGTTAGTTGAATTTAACAAAGTATGTTGATATATATATATATGTATATATATATAAACATAATTTAACAAAGTACGTTGATATATATATATATATATATATATATATATATATATATATATATATATATATATATATATATATATATATATATATATATATATAGAAGGGTAATGTATTTAAACACTAAGATTCCATGGTCATATTTCTCTTATCTCTGAGCTTTAAGATTATATCGTCTATTGTGTGTGTATGTCACCAAGAAATGTATACACTTTTTCCGTTGTATCTTTGGACATTTGAAAATATGCATATTTTCCTC
>OZ038488.1:120821978-120834478 GCA_964036315.1 Acanthosepion esculentum | reverse complement strand
GCTGATGCTCTGCATTTTAAGACTATTTTTATTCCGACGAGGACACACCCTGCAATGAAATGTGAAATGATACCCAGGTAATCTAAGCAGTCTGAATGGACGTCTTTATTTTGCCTTAGGCTTATTAGAATCAATGTATCATTGCAGTCTTAGAGTAATTAGTTCTGATTTCTCCAGTACCTTTTAAAAAAGCCCTTAAAAGCTGAACAGTTCTACATCGATTGCAGCTCTCTGGAGCTGTTTTCGACATCTACAGGTTTGACGCCATTTTGCTACATACTTGCACATCTATATCTTGTGGTGCTGGCATTTCATCCATCTCTCGATTGAATGTTGGGGGGCAGTTAAAAGCAGACTCTCGTGTTAAGAACTTTGTGCAGAAGAGCGTAGTGAAGGGCTCGAGCCAGAGGTTTATGATGGTATCTCAGTCGGTACGGGTTATCAAAAACACATTTTCCATAGAACAGAGGGAGGTTAACTTGATTTGCCTCACGTGTGAAACGGTCCCCTGGAGATTAACTGTACCGGAAATGAATATACCAAATATTTACGTGTTATGATTGTTTCATACCCTTAATAAATACTTTAGACATACTTTAAAATGTAGTCTACCGAGAAGATATATATATATATATATATATATATATATATATATATATATATATATATATATATATATATATATCGTTTGTTTCGTATAATACATGAAAGCATTATCGTTTTTTCTTTACTTTCAGTGAGTCCAATATATATTTGTTGTTATTATTTACAGATATTTTGAGGTAATAATTTTACGTTGGCTGTTTGAAATATATTGATCTCAGATGAATATGTGTACTACAAGTTTCACACGCACGCACACATACATACATACACACACACACACAGACACACACACACACACACACATATATATATATATATATATATATATATTTACATATATTTGTATATATGTATACATATATATATATACATACATATGTGGCGATTTAATAAGCGCTGCTTACATGTGGCACAAGGCCGAAATGATGGGGTACCCAATAAGAATCAAAATCACCACTCAGTAGAAACTAGGTCAGACGTGTGGTCCATATATATATATATATATATATATATATATATATGTGTGTGTGTGTGTGTGTGTGTGTGTGTGTGTGCGCGCGTGCGTGCGTGTGTCTGTGTGTTTGTGTGTATGTATGTATACGTCAAGTGTGGGTTTATGTGGGTTTCAACAATGATTATGTGCATATTTTTAAATGAACTACAGGTATAAGTTTGTGATAAGATTGTGATATATATATATATATATATATATATATATATATATATATATATATATATACGATTATTTTTGCGCATGCGGTTTTAACATATCTTAAAACTATACTTTTAAACAATACATACATATATATATATATATATACATACATATATATATATATATATATATATATATATAATTATATATTATATTAATAACAGATTCGAGATAGATATAAAAACTAACCTAAATGAAGTAGATTTTCTAGATGTTACCTTCAACATAAGAAAAGGCACACACAAACCATACAGAAAACCCAATGATAAACCACTCTATATACACACATCCTCCAACCACCCGCCATCTATAATCAAACAGATACCAAAATCAATTAACCGCAGGCTTTCCGAAAATTCCTACAATGTATCTATATTTAACAAAGCTAAGAAAGACTACGAAACAGCCCTAAAAGATAGCGGATTCCCAGCAACACTCACATACTCACCACAGAACACAAAAAAGGCCAACAGGAAAAGAAATATCATATGGTTCAACCCACCGTACAGCAAAAACGTAAAAACAAACATAGGAAAAATATTCTTCAAACTTTTACACAAACACTTCCCGGAATCAAGCACCCTACACAAAATATTCAACAAAAGACACAGTAAAAATCAGCTACAGTTGCACCGAGAACATGGCACAAATAATAAAAAAGCACAACAGGAAAATTATTAACTAACCACACGAACAAATTAAACCCACGTGCAACTGCAGAATAAAAAACGAATGTCCATTAAACGGTAATTGTTTACAAAACAACGTAATCTACCAAGCCCCGATAAAATCAGCAGATAATGAAGAAAAGGTATACATAGGAGTAACCGAAGGACCCTGGAAACAAAGAAATTATGTACACAAAATATCTTTCACAAATAGTAAATATGCGAACAGCACAATGCTTTCTAAGTATATCTGGGAAATAAAAAACAAAACGCACACCACACCAAAAATATCTTGGAAAATAAGGAAAAAATCATCAGCCTACAACAACCTATCAAAAACTTGCAAACTTTGCTTGGAGGAAAAAATAGCTATCATTACCTTCCCAGACCAAAATAAATTATTAAATAAAAGATCCGAGCTAATCTCAAAATGTAGACATGAAAACAAATTTTTACTACGTAACTTAAAATAGAAAAATACATAAATATATAAACAAACAAAATGACAATAAAATAAGTAAATTAATCCAAACAAATTACCAAACCATACCTGTTAGAATAGGCGATATAGAATAATAAAATACGGAGAATTATCAAACTATTATGAATAAAAAATTAAACTATAAAAATTAAAACAAAAAATCGGACGGAAAATAATTATAACTGTTATATAACGATAAAAATAAAAAAAAATAATAAAAAATAATATACTGCGTTACTTAAAAAACGAAAACCAAAAAGAGAACTATACAGTGTAACAAATAAATAACAACAAGTATAATAAATTGATCTAAATACATCCAAATATATAAATAAACTAACAACCGATACCGACAAACTAGCCGTTTTAAAAAGACAAATAAAGATAATCAACCCAAATAAATAAATTAAAAACTGTTCCTACCAAAATAATAGTCAGAACAAACTACAACATTCAACCACAAAATTCAACAAATAGCTTTAATCAATGACAAATAAACAAATAAATAATATAAAAAATAAAAATGAAAAATAAATAAAAACAAGCAAAGCAATTTGACCCAAATAAATAAGCTAATAAACGACTTCCGGTAAATGACCGCCATAATAGACTACCAAGAATAAGCTATATAAACAAATTTTTACTACGTTAATAAAAAACACCGATCAAAACAATAAATAAATAAATAAATATATAAGATAAAAAAAACAAGCAAAATAATTTGACATAAATAGATAAATAAACAAATAAGCGACTTCCGGTAAAAATAAATGTCAAAATAGATTACCCACAATGCCCCACATACCCTTATATATAAATAGCCGAGAAAAATAACAGCACTAGTTGCCTGACGATTGCACTAGCATGAAACAGACTGTCGCCTCTAAGTGTTGACTTCTATGTTCACTTTTATATTTACACACGCTCTATCTCTGATATTGAGCACTTTATCCGATAAATATAGCACACTTTAAGACTATATTTCTTCATATAATTATATATATATATATCTAATTATATATATATATATCTAATTATATATATATATATATATATATATATATATATATATATATATATATTAAAAGTATAGTTTTAAAATACGTTATATTTATGGGTAATTTCTTTCATTCTTGAACGCAATCTTTAGGCCATGTGTGTAGTGTTTTAGCTAAACTATCTGTATGTGCTGCTCAATCCACCGAACTAGGTAGGTCGCTATTTCAACGTGAGCAAGACAGAATACAATACAACCTCCTCTGAACCATTATTGGTAATATTGTCTATTGTAAGGTTATTGTGTGAGCGGTAACGGTTTTGTTTCAAAGTATTCTAGAGTTCCTTGTGTAGAAATATTTTCTCTTTTTTTTTATTAATCACTTACAAAGCCAATAATTTAAATTATGCAAATAGGATAAACAGCCTCCGAATAAATAAAACATATTAAAATAAATCCACATAACTAAATAGACTAATTATGTAAATAATGAATAAATTAACAAACTACGAATGGACAGCTAAACACAATCAATATATAATTATATCATCAAGAATAAATAATGAGTAAAAAGAGGGAAAATGGTAAAAAAATTGTCGAAATAAAAAGATGGTTTGGTTTGTTGTGTTTTACGGCATACCAACCTCAGTGGGTTATTTAATGCCGACAACTTTTTTCCTGATAAAATTTTGTTTTGTCAAAAATCTATTTCTGGTAATATTTCTTGGTGAAAAATGAATAGCTGGTAATATTATTTAAAAAAATGTATTGCTGGTAATATTTTTTTTTCTTCAAAAATTTATTTCTGGTAATAATTTTTTACAAAGTATTTCTAGTATTAAAACCTATTTTCATACTTTTACAATGTTTTTTTACCTCAGTTTTGGAGTTAACTATTTGCCCATAGCTTGGACTATAACAGGTGATACCACCCCGCGTCAGGGTGGACCTGGGAACACCAGCAATTAAGAGGTGGTTCCACACTCCTCAAAACCTCCTGATCAGAGGCCTTGCTGTTGGACGTTGTTTATCGTCATACCCAGGACGCAGATGTAGTTTATCGTCATACCCAGGACGCGGATGTAGTTTATCGTCATACTAAAGACGCAGATGTAGTTTATCGTCATACCCAGGAGGCGGATCTATTTTATCGTCATACCCAGGACGCGGATGTAGTTTATCGTCATACCCAGGATGCGGATGTAATTTATCGTCTCACCCAGGACGCAGATGTAGTTTATCGTCATACCAAAGACGCAGATGTAGTTTATCGTCATACCCAGGATGCGGATGTAATTTATCGTCTCACCCAGGACGCGGATGTAGTTTATCGTCATACGTAGGACTGGAAATAAAAAGATATAAATAAAAAAGAAAATATCTGCAAAAAGAAAAATGACTTTCTGAAATTCTTTTTTACAGCCGTCATATGAATTATTTACATTTCATTTAATCTATCAAATCGTATTCTCTTAATTAAGTTCCATTTGTTTTTATTTAAATAATCTCTTTTGTAAGTGATACTTTTATTTTGTTTTGTTTTCATCGATGTTTTTAAATATTCCATATTGTAATTGCAGAAGTTTTGTTAAAAGAGCTGTACTTTTTTCTTTTTAATCATTTCACCCCAAGTAAGGCGCTAATGACACTATAACGCAGGTTGTTACAGGGAGTGAAATTGAAAGAGAAGTGAAAGAAAAAGAATGGGGAGGATCGAGGAAAAAAGGAAAAAACGGAACAGGCTTCAAGAAAACAGAAGATGACGACAGAGGTTGCATTTATATTTTATATTTTTGAAGATTGTATTAATCAGAGAAATAATGAAGACAGTTCCACAGGAGGGACGTTGTGATTTCATCTAGGTACTTCAACATTAAAACAGTGAGGCCTAATTGCAAATCTAGTAGCCCGCGTAAATTCATGATGTCAGGCCACATGGGGAAAAAGCTCATATGCGGTTGCCATGAAAATATTTGTAGAAAAGACAGAGGGAAGATATATTAGGTCGGTGAGAAATTAAGTACAGACAATATGCCTGGTCAAGATCGATTTTATTGCAGATCCTTCTCTGGATTCTGTCAAGAATCTCGAGATGCACAACAAGGATACCTAATATAGCAAGAATATTCAATAAACAGGCGTATGGTAGATTTTTAAATCCGAAAGATAGATTCTGACTCTGTCTATATTTCTGAGATGAGGTATTACGTACAGTATTTACATTAGTCGGACTATTGTTCTCAGGGACACATGGCACAGTGGATAAAGGCGTTGGTTAGATCCAGTGACAGGCCCAAAGAGTGTGAGTTCAATACCCGGTTCAGGCAGTGGAGAACTTTCAGAGGGAAAATTACCAGGAGATAACTGATAACTGACACCCATCAAACATGGCTCGTGGAAATGGAACAGTCTACCCCAGTGATCGAAATAAAGGGTTCGGTTCGAAATTCCAACCACCGAAACGTTGTGACAAATATGGCGACAAAG
This sequence comes from Acanthosepion esculentum, assembly GCA_964036315.1. Classification (NCBI taxonomy): domain Eukaryota; kingdom Metazoa; phylum Mollusca; class Cephalopoda; order Sepiida; family Sepiidae; genus Acanthosepion; species Acanthosepion esculentum. The sequence continues at coordinate 120,828,524 of OZ038488.1, read as the reverse complement.
ATGAGGACAATAGTCCGACTAATGTAAATACTATAGATTCTGACATTAAAATGTTTTTGGCACTCTACAGTAAACAAACCTTCCTTGCAGCGATTGACTAGATCATATCAGTGGTCAACGTGAGGTCAAGAAGCCGTAGTGTGTTGCTCTCCTGGACTTCAGCATTAGCCATCCTTATGGTGGGGATATAACGTTATCTGTGGTGATTAAATGAAGGCAGTTTTGTTTTAGAGTCATCTCTTTCCCCTGTTAACCGCTCATTAGAGATCTTTTTCAAAAAGTAGTTTCCAGGTTTACTTAGTTGGATCGGCTGGATTTCCTACTAAGACAGGAGAAAATGGTAGTGTCATCTGCATGAATACCTTGTTGGGAACTGATGACATCAGGGACATCATTGATGAAGTGTGGAAACAGCGTAGGTTCAAGGATAGAGTCTCGGGGTACTCACGCGTTAATAGGAAATGATATGGAAGCGTGCCCGTTCAACACAACCTTCATTACTCGATTGGTAAAGAAAGATTTGATTAAGCCAAATATATATCTGGTGACACTGTAGCCCTCAAGCTTGCGTACGAGGACAGAATGCCAAACCCTGTCGAACTTCTTCGCGGTATCTAGAATTACAGGCCGAGTGTCTCCATTCTTAGTTAAAGCTTGATTGATAACTTCGGAGATGAGCGTTAATTTGTCGGCGGTAGACCAGGCGAATCTAATATTGTTTCTCCGAAAGCTGGACGTAGGAAATAAGTAAGGTTCTTAGCCAATTTAGCGGCATTGATTAGGGTCTCGAGTACTTTGCCAAAAAGAGGTAAGAGACTAATAGAGAGATAATTTTAGGGGTCAGAGGTTTCCCATATTTCTTAAAAACAGGAACAACGGAGGAGGACTTCATGCAAGTGTGAAAGACCCAGAAATATGTGCCCTTTCTTAAAATTATCGCCTCAAATTATTATCGTTTAAATTAAATTTTCAAAGTCGAAATTGCCACACTTATTGCTATGAACGAATAATGAATTATGCTTATTTGCCTATATCTCTGAGATGAAGTATTATGATTACTTGCATTATTTACATTATTCGGACTGTTATCGTCATCTTCATTGCCATATTCACAGCGTTTCGGCCGTTGTACCCACCGGCCTTCGTAAAGTGATTGGAATTTCGAAACGAATCCTTTATTTCGTCACCGATTTAGATTCTCCTAGTTCCACATGCCATGCCTCTTCTGGATGTCTCAGTTATTTCCCTTTTTAACTCAACTCTCCACCTGTTTTTTTTCTTTTGGTTCACTTTTTTTTTTCTTTTCTTTTTTTTTTGTAGCCTGCTATTGAACTCACAACTCTTTAGGTCTAGTCCCAGGATCTAATCTACGTCTTTATCCACTGGGTCATGCGTACTTTGGGACAAAACTTAGAGAGCTGAGTTAAAGAGAAATAACTGATGAAGAGGCATGGCACGTGGGACTAGAACACTCTACTCCGGTAGACGAAATAATAGGTACAGTTCGAAATTATAATCGCCCGAATAATGCCGGAGCGTACAAAAACTGTAAAGTTGTGAATATGGCAATGAAGATGAGGTTAACAGTCCGAATATTAAATAATGCAACTAATTAAGCTTATTGTTTTCTAAAATGTCACTTATGTGTTCATATTTATTTAAAATTCTAGATGTTTTTATGTTACTTTTGAAAGATTTACCGTCTATCCTGTAAAATACTGTTTCATCCTTTAGGTTGATATTATTTCGTTGTGTATTAATTTAGTATTTTAAATTTACAACGGCACAACCGCTCTTTCATAAATGAGTTCTGGGCGCATGTTATCAACCTAACGTTGTACACTAGTTTTATGAATATGAATGACCCCCAAAATGACCAGCAACTCTCGCAGCCCAACAGGTTTTATCCTCAACGATCCACGTTACTGCGATTCTGTTACGGACGATAAAGGTACATTGGAAATATTTGACTTTCTAGCGAATATTCCTAAACTTGGTCATTGCAAGGATATTTGATTTGGAGAGGGAAATGAAATGATCTCCTTCGCATTAAGTGTCATTGGGAAATATAGGATACTGACTCTTCCCTGTTCACTTAATAAATATATTTCTTCTTACACAAGAGTGCTTTCAGGTCTTGCTTCCTCATCCTAATAGATTTATCATAACATTTTCGCTAATGTAGACACGGAATTACTGCGCGCGCAAAGATAATAATAACATTTATTAAGTGATAAGGATACGACTGCTACTGATAGTACTATTACAAGTAGGACATCATTTTAAGTAAGAACAGTTGTAGAAATATTGAAGTGATTCTGTTACGGATTTCCTGGTGACAAGATATTTCTATTTGAAATCAGCTTCTGTGGAAATGAGATGCCACTTTTAATGTCATCGGGATTTATATCTTTGCACTGATTTCCCATAACTGAATTGCCTTATATATATATATATATATATATATATATATATATATATATATATATATATATATATATATATATATATATGTCCTTCATAAATGAGTAAATGATTACCCTCTTGGCACTTTTTATTGGAATACAGAGTACGGTGGGGAAATTGTCGCCATTTTATAATTTTAATTTCGCGCATGCGTATTTTTCTTTTCTTTTTTTTGTCGACTGTATAGTAGGGTTGCTTGGGTAACGCCTGTGAGAAAAAGACCACCATAACGCAATTCACTCCGTCAGACATTTGGAAGCGGCATGCTGTACAGCTTGGCCTTTTGCGCCGGAAGCTCCAATATGAACATTTCATAGTCAATCTGAGGACAGTGCAAAGAATTCAAAACTAGTTGGATGATATATCCAGTCAACATCATGGTGTTTAGAGTGATCACTAGTGATGACGACGTTATGGCTCCATTCATCTTCCCACAGGATCAACACGAAGGCCTATATTAAGTACCTTGAGGAGGTCGTGCTGCCCTGTATCAAGAGGGTGGCTGCTGGAAGACGCTCAGTCTGGCAACAGCAGTTTGCACCATGCCACACAAGGAGGAGGACCCAGTCATGGTTCTCAGTGAATTTCTGCAACCACATCTAGCCATCCAACTCCCCAGACTACAACTCCCTTAATTATTATGTGTGAGGCGCAGTTGAGCAAATGACCAGTAAAACTAATTGTAACACCAAAGATGAACTGGAGGCAAGGTTTATGGCAGCATTCACCAACTTAAACAGGAAGACTTCCAGAAGAGATGCAGTTGATTCCAAAGTCGTCTGGAGGCCGTGGTTGAATCAAATGCTGATTTCATTGAATAAATTTAACTTTAGTATTTCAAGATATTTTTCTGTCATTTTGGTGAATATATGTGTTAAAATGAGATGTCAGTGTCATTTTTATTTTTGTGTATTTTAGACGACAATTTATCCATTGCACCCTGTATGTTCTTCCCAGCCAAACATAGGATGATTTTATTATTTCTAAAAAGCATAACACAATAAAAACGGTTATTGCCTGTTATTATTTATTACCAAATTCTATAAGACACAATCAATGTTTCCAAAATATGAGTACATTGCCGTTCAAAATGAATCGGTTCATATGGAAATCGCCATTTCACTCTATGTAATGAATCAGTTTAAGAGATTACTCATTGTTCTTCTAACATCTCTTAGGAAATCACATTGTCCAGTGCACAGTCGTGTCTTGTTTAGTAAGGATTCCATCTGAAAAAGAAATACTTACAAAAATAGCTACAAAATACAAATAGGAGAAAACGATGTTACCAAAACTGTGCAAAATTCTATGAAAACCTGATATATCAGATGTGTACAAAAATCTGCCATAGAAACTCTCGATATTTTTTATCAGTAAATACTTTGATAAAGTCTCGAGATAATCGACTACTAATTTTATTAATTAGGTTAAAAAGTCTGTGCCATAGACATTTAATCTTCAGCAATCAAACATTCTCTGCACAGGACCGACTTACATGGCTGCGTTTGAAAAAAAAGATGTTTGGCTGGCTTAGCAAGTTGCCGAATTAAAATCCAGCTGCGTCCCGTCCGTATTCCATTGGTGAGAAGTTTCACTCGAATAGTTTCTTCTAGGGAACCAGTGCTCTACATAAACGATTCCAAGAGGATGTTTCTTCGATCACTATAGTCATAACCTGTTCAAGCCTAGGGTTAACCGTCATCTTCCCTTCATATCCGTATAACCTGTCTCTTAAGGTAACCCATTTCCCCGAGTAGCCTCCGGGCGTGATACAGGGTGAGACACACTGTAAAAAAAATGTAAGTTTTTGCATTGAACTGAAACGAAAAGTAGAAATAAGATCGAGTAGAATTAGAAAACCATTCCAATGACTAGTTGTTCAAATCTAGTGGGACTTAGTAGTCGAAACTACAAAAAGTAATAGAAGAAATGTCGGTTACATCAAAAACTAATTTAAATAAACTTCTTTATACGAGTGTACACATTTTTGAACGGCAGCGTATTCATGGGTTTGACAATATTCTCATTGCTATAGTGTTTGGTCATGAATAATAATTACCTGAAAATACCCATTTGAAATAATGAAATCTTGCTCTGTTTGCTTTGGCATTCACAAACAATCAGAAATGGTGGGAGACACTTGAGGATCAAGATTAATGCATGTGTGTGAAAGGAGAGACAGAATGAAAACGAGGGGAAGATTATTCTTTTGTTTTTATGCTTCAGTTCACCGTTTATTCAACTTTCATGCACGATATTTAAAATATTGTTAAAATATGATTAAATAAACTGAAATAATCATGACTCAAACTGTTCTCCCAAGGACTAGTGCTAGTAATAGAAATGACAATTTAGTTCAGAAATAATATCCGCGGATTTAATGCCATTTAATTCTGTGCGGATCATGGCGCCTACAAAATTCGCCCGCATACGAATTTATGTCAATTCTCTCAGCAATGTTACTCACTCTTTCCCTGGTCATTTTAGAAATGTTTTCACTGATTTGATTTTTGAGAAAGTTCTTTCGATTCGATAGCTGGTTTCTGGAGGTGTTATAGCTATTAACGTTAAGTTGTACAAACTGACAAATGCTGATTTATATGGACATATATCAATGGCAGGAAACGTACAATCGATATTGGTTTGGGGGGTTCTTCCTGAAGTAGTTTTTCTCATGACAGGGAATTCATGCTTCGACGCATTTCTATTGGAAGAATATGTAGCTGAAAAGATCTATAGGCTTTCTTCAGATAAATATGTTCGTCCTACAAGACAAACAGTTGAAATAAAACAAAAATAATAGAGACGAATCAATTTAGAAACCGTCTAATTCGCTTGAAAAACACACTTGGACTGGATAAGATTTATTTTTATTCATATATTTTTGTCAGAGGAATGTAACATTTTAACGATGGATTCCAGCAAAATGAATTTACCGAGCCATCTTGCTTTTCTAACTTGTTTTTGTATTTAGTGAAATGTTTCACCTTTTAGAATATATATATCTTATCGATGTAATACGCAATCAAGTCTGAGTTTCAAATTCTTCTATGTGCATGAACCTTTAGGATGTTGACGATCAGTAGTCTCCACAATTTCCTGTACTTAGTAAATTTTGTCTTTCTTTTTTGTATTTCTCCAAAACCTTGTTCTGGCAAGCACTGACATAAGTTCTTTAAGGGTAGGTAATGTGCATATTTCCTCTGTCGCTCTTGCTTTCAGAATGTCTTTTTCTCAGCCCCCTTTCGTCATTATGCCCTAGAAATTTCGACTATGAGTTTTCCTGCTTTTCAAAGAACTGCTTGCTTCTTCTTTCCCACACTGATACTATATGAATTTTTCAATGAATATCCGAGAAAAAGACGACGCGATGAATAAATTCTATTTGAGCAAACAAACCTCTCGAAGATACAGTACGTGCCGGTGTCATCTTCGGAAGTGACCACCAATAATTGTATTGTGCATTCTAGAGGCAGCAAATGATTTCCGTACACGCGGATAATATCATCCATTAAACAGGGGAAACAAATTTATAGGAATTAACTCTGACTTGGGACGCTTTTGTGTGATTTTTTCTGCGATGCAAGAGCGGTAAAATATATATCAAGTAAATTTCTCTGTTATAAAATATCAATGTGGGATCGTAATCATGTATGTTTGGTTTCGAAGAAAGTTAACATTCTATGAAAAAAGTGTTAGAGAAGTACGAATTGACTGATATATATATATATATATATATATATATATATATATATATATATATATATATATATATATAAAGTGAACATAGAAGTCAACACTTAGAGGCAACCAACAGTCTGTTTCATGCTAGATGCAATTATCAGGTCACCGACGATTGCATCTAGCATGGAACAGACTGTCGCCTCTAAGTGTTGACTTCTATGTTCACTTTTATATTTACACACGCTCTATCTCTGACATTGAGCACTTTATCTCCTAAATATAGCACACTTTAAGACTATATTTCTTCATATATATATATATATATATATATATATATATATATATATATATATATATATATATATATATATATATATATATATCAGGTAGTTGAAA
>OZ038488.1:120791978-120816978 GCA_964036315.1 Acanthosepion esculentum | reverse complement strand
TGTGTGTGTGTGTGTGTGTGTGTGTGTGTGTGTGTGTGTGTGTGTGTGTGTGTGTGTAATTAAAAACGAACGCCATCTTTCGCTAGTGAAAAATAACGGAAGAAACTACTTAATGCGTACTCGATCGTCTAATATATTAGATTCTTTCACGCACCACTTGTCTCATGATACATTTGAAGAATGCGATTTCTGAATTTATCGTAGTATGATGGTCAACTATTAAGTCACTTTGTAAGACTTGGTAAGCTTAGTAAAAGTTAATTTCTTTGTTTTCTATTCCTTGATGCACCCGCCTGACGAAATTATTTTCGTTTCAGAGGAAGTATACAATAGTTAAAGGAAAGCACAACAATATGACAATATTTCTTTCATTTATTTTGACAATTATGAAACATTCATTAACAAAACAAATTTATGGCTGGTCTCTTTATGGCATTTCGTTACTGACCTCCCTTGACAAGAAATGACCATTTGGTTGTGAGGCTTTATGAAGTTGCTTTCATTTGATGTGATTAATATTGACCAGTCTTTTACTTTGCGAATCCAATTAATTAATGGAATGAGATTTGGGAGCTGATAAATAAATAAATTTAACGAAACGAATCCATAGAATATTTGTTTCTTTTCTCCTTTATATGATTTTACAAGAACGTTTTTATTACCCACCAAAATCCTCTTTTTCCACGAAGAAAAAAAATCTTTGTTCTTTTTTACTGTAACAAAAATTAAGGAAAGCCCACAATTCCGGAATAGAATCACAAAAGTACGTAAAAAACATTCAAGAACGAAAAACCTTTTTAAGCTGGATTAAAAATCCGGAAGGTTGAGTAAGGAGGCAAGATGTTTCGTTCTCTTAATTGTATTAAAATCAGTTATTTGCTCATGGAAAGAATTTTCGAATAAGGGAAACTGGAGATGCCAAGCACTAAGTTTCTTCGCTAAGCTAGCAATAACTTTTTAAAATAATATAACCTAAAATATAAAAACACTTTCTTTCGAAGAAAATAAAACCTAGAAAATCCTGAAATTAAACCCCTTATAAATATTCATTTGTTTATTACAGAGATACAACTTAATTTGATTATCAGGACATCTCTATAGGTAATTTTAATAGTTATGTATTTGGACAGCAGCCCATCTTTAATACATTTTAGCTAAAATATTTTCAGTGAGCATTTGTGAAGATATGTCTGTTAGTTCAGTCAAAATATTAATTAAGCCCCAAAATAAAAATAATTTATATTTACTAAAATTCATACCAAAATTCAGAAATATTCTTAAAAATTTGTTCAAAAATGCATTCATTGCCATTTTTTGAAAAAGGAACTCACATAAATAATAGTTTATTATGCTGTGATGAATCCGGACCATTCTTCATTTTGGTCAGTTATCTCCTGTCTTTAAGGACACATGGCACAGTGGATAAAGGCGTTGATTAGATCCAGTGAAAGGGCCCAAAGAGTGCGAGTTCAATACCCGGTTAAGAACTTTCAGAGGGAAATTAACAGGAGATAACTGATAACTGACATCCATTAAACATGGAACGTGGAACTAGAAGAGTCTACCCCAGTGAGCGAAATAAAGGATTCAGTTCGACATTCCAACCACCTGAAGAAGGCCGTAGCGTACAACGGCCGAAACGTTGTAATAAATATGGCGACAACGATGAAGACAATAGTCCGAATAATGTAAATAGTGTACATAGTACCTCATCTCAGAAATATAGACATATCCTTAATAGTGTTTAAAGATTATTTTTGCTGGAGAATCTTTTAGTCCAGTCGTATCGTAACGGTCCGCGTTCGATTCTCGGTAGTGGATACGCACTGCTGATTAGTCCCAAAAATAGGATGAAACAGCCACACAGTACTTTCTGCATTCAGACTTCTAGACTCGATGAATTACTTAATTATAGAAATTATGAATATATCTACTTTCTTTATTCGTGTATGAGGTTGTCATGAACATATTTAGTAGGTTCATGTTTCTGTACACAGCTTCTTCTACTCCAACAGCTTCTTCTCATGAAATCCCTTCCTCATACTTGCTTCCCTGATAGATACAATCTTCAAATATTCAAATGTAATCTTCTGATTCCTTGATGCTGATGTCCGTCCTTTTCTATATCCTTTGCACAAACTCCTCACTTGACTCTCTCTGTAAACCCCTTGGCACTCTAGCCTTGCATGGGGTGAAATGCTTAAAAAAAACCCTCTGACTTTGAAACAGTTACGTTAATATCTACTAGATTCATTCATTGTCTTCCTTTAGTCTTGTACTCTCCGTCGAGAAGTAGGGGGCGGTCACGGCTCCTAAAACACTACGTGTCACTACGTTGGTTTCCATAGCAAGTAAGTCTTACTGAATAAAGTCGAAGCTCTATGCCGAATCGATTTTGTGTACGGTTTTCGCTTAAAGTACCCACTGGCTATCCCCAAGCATCTTCCATCTAAGTAGTAACCGGGATCGATACAGGCTCAAACGAGAACCGGTATTTCAGCTATCAGGCTAGAGAGCGAAAATCTTAATAAATATATATACTTCATTACATTCACATACGCAGAACTGAACTTAGGAAAGCTATGAATCTATATTCCCCCCATTTATGGGTTAATCAGTAGGACTATCTGGTGAAAATTATTGTTATTCTCAAAAAGTTGTAGACTGTTAATTTACTCGCAAAAAATGATTATTATTCTTAGAATCCAAAATGTTTAGTATTTTAATAATCCAAAAAGCTTGATAATCTGTAAAAAAAAACAAGTAAAAGAAAGAGAAAATATGCCTCGTAACTGGACTTGAACCCGTAAATACATTTTAATGCTGTTGAAATATGTACCTAGCTCGGTATTGTTTACATGTAACGAATCACTACTCAACTTGCCCGAGAATGTTTCTGCAAATATGCTTTGCAAACAAGGCAATTGAGAGAGAATATTTTGTGTTATGATTTTTCCAGTGATGTTCGCTCTATAAAAGGCCCGAGAGTTACCTAAAGTAGAGAGTTATAGGGTAAAATACATAGCTTATGCGAAAATGGTGTGAAGACTCTAGCTTTGAACAGGTTAAGATTGTGGTGATTGAGAAAACAGCCTCATAGGAGTCGGATCCACAGAGCAACGGTTTGCAAGAAAAAGCTGCTCGAATGGAACATATATCTGATCACTGGAATACAGAGGGAATGATGGTGGTTCGTTACTATGTTTGTAGTATGGCGTGTCCTAGCCGTGAAGGTTAGAATTGGTGGAACTAGGTTTTGTAGTTCGTCTGGGCACTTTCTGTGGAAATAGCAAAAGAGCAGTGAAAGGCTTGTGACGTTTTGTCTGTGAAAAAGAGTTTGTCAAATGAAAAATAATTTGACACCAATAAGGACACGGAGACGCTTTTGGGTTCTATCGTGACTGGAAAGTGGGGACTGTGTAGCCCCAGCAAATATATGGCAACAGCACTCTTATTTAGGCTTGACCTGGCTCTTGTAAAGCTGGAGAATAGCACAAGATGTCAAGTACAGAGAACTGACCATTTTTCCAGCAACTTTAGCGATGGATCTTATGAACGAGTTCAGCTTTAAGTCTGGGTTTGAATTTAATCATGGGCCTTCCCTGAGGGAACATCCATTCATCGTGATTGGTGATAGTTCAGGGTCCGTGCGACGGTCATGGAATGTAACTCGTTTGGTTTCGAGACATTGAATGTAGCCAGACAGATTTCCCACCACTGAGCTGTTAGAGCTCGATCAGAGGAAAGATCAGCTGCCAATCTCTGGATCATCCAGCATTTTGGATCATCAGTATAGATATTCACGCTACTCGGATATTTGGCCGACGGACATTTTATCGACGGACATTTTACCGAAAATATATCGGTGTACATATATGTATGTCACACTCTTTATCGTAATGTGCTACATATATTTATATCTATTTACTGTATTAATTTATAATTTTTCGTTTTTTTTACAGGCCTTTTTTAAAAATCTATTCTGCATATATTATATATTACAACAAATATTACTGTAAGATGATAAGTATTTTGAGAATAAGCACATTTTACTACAGCAAAAATTTTACGTTTTTACAATCTGAAAGATCTTTTAATTTCGTTTTTAATGATCATTATCCTAAAGGGATGAACTAGCTTTTATCTTACTGTTAAATATGAATTTAAATAATTAGGTGATACTTTTTACCCAAATACACTCAAATATTTTTAAAAATAATATTTCAATGAACAAATATTGAAATAAGAAAACTTTTAACTTGAAATTTAGATTTAGTATTTTAATCACTTGAAATTCAGTGGTAATTATTAGTCCTATTCTACCTTATAATACTGCTAATTAAAATACTTAAAATATTATTTTTACTTTTACTTTTTCGGTGAAATGTACGTCGGCCAAATGTCTCTCGACTAAATGTTCATAGGCCAAATTTCCGGTCACGGATATTCACAAATAATTGGAGTATACTCTTAGGCAGATACATTATGTCAAGGAAAAATAGGTTTGGTGCGAGAAGCGACACCTGGAGAACGTCTGTGTTGATTACTAGTATCTAATAAGACTGACCCTCATCACATGTTGGATCGAAAACCGAGATTTTGTTTTTATTTATATATTAAATACAGTGTGAATGTCTCAGTTGTAAGAACAAGGGTATATAGCTCCTCAGAACATTTGCTTTGGAAGTAGCGGGAGACTCCAGACGTTGTTTCTATGTGAAGGGATTATAAAAGTGAAAAGTACTTCACCCCCACCCCAAAGTAGCATAAACGCTTTTTAAATCTGTCAAACCGTGAAAGAAAGGATTGAGCAACCCCGGCCAAAATATGACAGCATTCATTCACTTACGTGCAGAGGATCTTCGGGAACTCATGGATTCATTCCTTCTCCTTTCTCGACTGTAAATTAAATAGTCGGATAGACTGCGCGGCCGAAACATTGGCTAGATGCCGGTCGAGAGGAAGAACGAATCAGAATTCAAAACGTTAGAGAAAAAATAATGGCAATTTACATGCAACAAAGAATGAAGTGGATAGCCGCTCGGATTGTGGAATCAGAGAGCCGAGTTCGAATTCCAGTCGAATCTGTTACATTCACTTACGTGCTAATAACCTTTGGAAAGGTATGAATCCTCTTCTCCTCCCCCAGCTATGGGTAAATAGCAGGACAGGCCTTTGATGGCAGCTGGTCTACCGCAGACAGAAATGGCAACCTACTTGCGGGAAAAAATCTGACGCGTCAGTCATGTATCGAAAGATACATGATCGCCAAAGCGTGTATCACGCATGGCACATAACTGATTTATGATGTACTTTTTTCCATATATCTGATAATTTTACTAGGTAACTAATATTTGTTCCAGAGATCTGATAATTTTACTAGGTAACTAATATTTGTTCCAGAGATCTGATAATTATACTAGGTAACTAATATTTGTTCCAGAGATCTGATAATTTTACTAGGTAACTAATATTTGTTCCAGAGATCTGATAATTATACTAGGTAACTAATATTTGTTCCAGAGATCTGATAATTTTACTAGGTAACTAATATTTGTTCCAGAGATCTGATAATTTTACTAGGTAACTAATATTTGTTCCAGAGATCTGATAATTTTACTAGGTAACTAATATTTGTTCCAGAGATTTGATAATTTTACTAGGTAACTAATATTTGTTCCAGAGATCTGATAATTTTACTAGGTAACTAATATTTTTTCCAGAGATCTGATAATTTTCTGCGGATATTTGATAATTCAAAGAACTTGGGGAGACAATGCCAGAATTTCTCAGGGAAATTCTTGCAGAGTAATCATAAGCATGAATTCGAAATCCTTTTAACGGTTCCTTAATAATCGCGAAACTGATCCACCGAAAATTAGTCGCACCAATTCTGGTATTTTTCTATCTTTTCTTTCATTTCCTCCTTGGATACATTCAGTCTCAGGAATAAGTTAGAGATTCTCCAAATTATAGATGCGTGACCAATGACCTGTTGTCAGAAGACATCGGGAAGAGAGCATTTGTGTCACAGGCGATCGAAGAAGTGCGGCAAGTATTATTTGAGCGAGAGGCCAATGTTTGCAGGTCAGTGATGGAAGGGAGTCATTTCGGCAATAAAGCCTTTTATGCGTGTACACAGACTAAAAACAGGCAACTCCATTGGATCCCATAACAATAAGAGCAGCGAGGTTAGCATGAAAATTAAAGACAGGTTCATCAAGATAGGAAGTAAAGTCAAATGAATTTTATGGCTGTCAACTGGAAGCACTAAGCATGGCTTTCTTTGAATTCTGAGTGAGAAGAATTTAATATCTAACAAAGTTAAGGAATGCCAATAAATAGAGAATCAATAATAGGCGAAATTTTATAAGTAAACCAGTGTAACGAATGTCATGAATTTAGTTTAGACAAAGAATTTAAAACAATTTATATTGCAATGTTAGCATATTACTACACTAAATGAATCTTCGGGTATTTTAGATACCCGATAAATTCCATTGTTCATGTGAACGTCTGTGCTTTTCCTAAAATCTGTAAGAGTACCGGAGCAAAACTGACGTCTATGATGATCAAGTTTTACAAGAATCTATTTTTGGAAGAAACTTTGTATTCCATACGATATAGAAATGGTTAACAATCTATTATGAGAGTTTTACAACTGTAGTAAGAGAGAACCTATCTAGGTGACCCACAGTGACTTTCTTCTACCAGACTAAACTAAACATATATATATATATATATATATATATATATATATATATATATATATATATATATATATATATATATATATATATATCGTCGAGAAAACTAGTTTCTCAGTCGATTAATGATATGGATGGTTCATATTTGTGTCTTTTGTCTCACTAACATATTGATTAGAGAGCCTCGTCTGACCAACTGTGATCATTATACCGAAGTATACTCCCCCTTGAGTGCCTCACCAAACCAAATATATCATAAGGTACATATTACAGAAGTGACTCTCATGGTGATTTCATATATCATAAGGTAACCTATAAAGATAAAACTCTTCTTCCGAATTTATCGTCAGGTTTATCTAATATTTGGGCTTAGATTTGAAATAAGATTAGTGAAATATTAATTGTCCGAAACATATCCACGATGCTATAGTCGCGCTACGGCCTAAAGCCTCCTAGTATTGGTAGGAAATGGGATTTAAACAGAAGAATATTTTCGTATTCTCGGCTTCAATTGTTGAGTAACATTACTGCCTTTGATTATCAAAATCGCCATATAACTTTTTTATTATTATTCCAAATGTTAGCTTCTATAACTTTTATGTAGGTGCTATATCGTTATTTGAGGCACGGTGGAGTAATGGATAGCGGCTCGGATTGAAGAATCAGAAGGCCGAGTTCGAATTCCAGTCGAACCCATTACATTACATAATACTCTTGTGAAATGAATGGGTAAATATACTGGGTTCTATAGCCTTGGGTGGCAACTGGTCTGGGAGAAGGACAACTCTGAATTCAAAACCTGATTCTTCAGGTTTATGTTTGTTTACTAGGGAAAACTTAATAAGGAAAGGGTATCCCTGCGGCAGATTTCGAATCTGCGTTCCCTTTGAAGGAGACTCCAACCAAATAATCGTACTTTGATCGCTCGGCTACGAAGAGCTTCACAGATAAGACTTTCGAGAAAATCAGAAAAAAGAAAATTGCATTAAGTCAAATAGAACAATGCTTGGACTGTGCAGCTCTCTTTACCGGAACAATCAAAGCACACGAGAGCGCAGGTTCGAGTTCTGTGGGGGAGCGTATTTTCTTTATTGTTTTCTCGCAGGTGCAGGCGGCCAAACGAAAAAAATATTGTTTAAGAAACAGGACGTCTATTCAAATACGAAGATGCAAAAAAAAATGTTTGAAGAAAGAGAATATGTCGGATTAAAAATCAAATTTCATTAATTATTTCGAAATTGCTTTTTTATGTTTCGGATTCTTAAGAATATCCAGGGTGAGATGCACGAATTGTCGCCTAAATGATGCACAAATGGAAGCAACATTGACATCCCATTATAACAGATATATTTACCAAAATTACACAAAAATATCTTGAAATACTAAAGAGTAAATTTATTCAATAAAATCGCCATGTGTATATATATATATATATATATATATATATATATATATATGTGTGTGTGTGTGTGTGTGTGTGTGTATGTGTGTGTGTGTGTGTGTGTGTGTATAATTTCTACATATATTTTATATATGCGGGTGCTTATTAGAAAGCGCTCAATATCAGTGATAAACCTAACATATTTAGCAGAATGGATATGGGTTACAAACTCATATCCATTCTAGCAAATATATATATATATATATATATATATATATATATATATATATATATATATATATTTATAGTAGGTTGAATATATATATATATATATATATATATATATATATATATATATTTAGTAGAATGACTATATATATATATATATATTTAGTAGAATGACTATATATTTATATATTAAGGCATATTTATATGTGACTAGCAGCATGGCCCGGCGTTGCCCGTGCTTGATTCAAAAATCGTACGACTCATACAGCAATCGCTATCACATGACTTAAAATATTTTTCACACCCAACTCAGTTCTGCGGAATTAGAATCAACGTTTAGTTTAAGCAAGCGAATGAGCCAATTGGAGTAAAGTGCCATGCAGATTTAAATTTTTACCACTTGTGACGAATGCAGCTATCGATTTTTTACATGCTAGTTAACATTCGTGTCAGTCAGCTGTTGGCTCTCACGTTGGCCAATAGAATCTCCCTGCCTATTCGTGGCAGCCAGCTATAGGCTCTCACACTGGCCAGTAGAAAATAGTCGGAAACTACATGAAAACTCCCGAAGAAGCATGAAAAAACGATTATTTCCACTATCGATGGGAGTTGGGAAATGCAAAGTCGGTCTTGGCCTTCCCAGTCGAAAATTGCGGCCGTGCATTCCTTACACACACACACAAACACATCCTGCCTTTTATAGATAGAGATCTATGTGGCAAAATCTATAAGGCTAATTCCCGGAAATGAATAAGAAAAAAAGCAAAGATAATTGTCTTTTCAAAATAAAACATTTCATTACACAATGTCAATTTACATAAAAAAATATGTTCATTTAATGAGAAGCTCAATTCAATAATATAAAATCTGGAATCTCACTGAGCACTCACCTGTTTTACATCCGATTTAGCACACACGCTTTTTATGTGATTTTTTTTTTTTAATTTTTGGCGCTGTGCAGGTGATAGGTTCATGAAAAAAACATTATAGGTTTAACAAGAATCAGCCACTTTTATTGAATCAGGTGGATGTGCGTCTGACTTAAATAAGAATGACAAGAAAAGGTAGAACCTGAAAACGCGCAAATGCTTGCTGGAATTCATTTTGTTTACTTCGCATTAATATACTTGGAAAGGTATGAATCCATTTCTCCGTGTCGCTGTGGGGGAAATAGCAAGAGATTTATAACTATTTAACTCTGGGAATCTGTTCATCTTGGGAGTCGGGCAAACATCAAATAAGACTCAAGGTGGTTCTACAGAAGGATGCTGAGAATAGTGTAGACTGAACATGCGGTTATTGAGCAAGTTTTAAGGAAGATGGAAGGAAAAAGAGGCGTATGTTTAGAATCAGAAAAAAAGACGTTTACATTTCTAAGATGGAAAGTGAGAAAATGATGCTAGGAGAATTTGACACTCACAGGTATATGAAGGCAAGAGAGATAGACGGAAACAGCGTGTAACCTACCTAACAATTTCGCGTAAATGTATGCCATTACAGACAGTGAAAAGGATAGTGAAAAAGACAAATCTTACAAAGCCCTACAAAGGAAAGGAAGTGTTGAAGAAGAGGAAGAGGTATTGAAATATCAATTGGTTCCAGTAGAGTTCTCTTCTTTTCAATGCGTCTGCAGGAACGGACAAACATGAACCTCATCTCTTCTAAAATAATTGTGATAAAATAAATTTGTAGTAATAACAATTGAGTCTAATCGGGTCATATGAAGAAATAATATTTTCATTATTTACATTATTCGGACTATTGTCCTCAACATTGTCGCCATATTTATTACAACGTTTCGGCCATTCAGTATCTGTCTATATTTCTGAGATAAGGTATTATGTACACTATTTACATTATTCGAACTATTGTCCTCATCTTTGTCGCCATATTTATTACAACGTTTCAGCCTTTCAGTATCTGTCTATATTTCTGAGATGAGGTATTATATACACTACTTACTCTACTCGGACTATTATCCTCATGTTTGTCGCCATATTTATTACAACGTTTCGGCCATTCAGTACCTGTATATATTTCTGAGATGAGGTATTATATACACTATTTACACTACTCGGACTATTGTCCTCCCCTTTGTCGCCATATTTATAACAACGTTTCGGCCCTTCAGTATCCCTCTATATTTCTGAGATGAGGTATTATGTACACTATTTACATTATTCGAACTATTGTCCTCCCCTTTGTCGCCATATTTATTACAACGTTTCGGCCTTTCAGTATCTGTCTATATTTCTGAGATGAGGTATTATGTACACGATTTACATTATTCGGACTATTGTCCTCATCTTTGTCGCCATATTTATTAAAACGTTTCGGCCTTTCAGCATCTGTCTATATTTCTGAGATGAGGTATTAAGTACACTATTTACATTATTCGGACTATTGTCCTCATCTTTGTCGCCATATTTATTACAATGTTTCGGCCTTTCAGTAAATAATGTACATAATACCTCATCTCAGATGTCTCAGAAACATAGACAAAAAATATTTTATTTTAAAAATGTTATGCATTTTTTGACCCAAAGAATAATCTATAAACACACGAAGCAGAACTAAACACCTAAACAGAACTAAACACCTAAACAGAACTAAACACCTAAACAGTATTGAATATCATTGAAATGCTTCATGCAGCTCGAAACGAGAAGGCAACTTTGTCACGTTGCGACAGCGATTTTGTTGAAAATATGCCAGCGTTCAGCACGCGAACATCTCTCCCCTGCTGATCAAAAGAGAAATTCGCAATATAATTAAATTCTTTGTGAAGTATTGCTTGCAGGAGCTGAATTTAAAAAAAAGAATCATATTATAAAAAATCAGCTGAATAACTATATTAGAAAAGGATAAATTTTAAGAGATGTCAGACAGTGAGAGATATCCAACTGAAAAGGAGGCAGAAACGTCGACAAACGAGTGGTGACATGTGATCTTTTAAAGAGATATATTTTAAGAATTAAAAACACGCCAGATACTTATGCCATCGACCAATTCACTAGTGCCACCGCTTCAATCTTCAAAGCCTCTTATATCAATTTAAGCAAAATTGGATGGTCTTGTCTATATTTCTGAGATGATGTATTATATACACTATTTGCATTATTCGGACTATTGTCCTCATCTTTGTCGCCATATTTATTACAACGTTTCGACCGTTTTCAGCTCCGGCCTTCTTCAGGTGGTTGGAATGTCGAACTGCACCCTTTATTTCACTCACTGAGGTAGACTGTTCTAGTTCAACGTTCCATGTTTAATGGATGTCAGTTATCTGTTATCTCCTGTTAATACCCCTCTCCAAATTCTCACTGCCTTAACCGGGTATTGAACAGACACTTTTTGGGTCCTGTCACTGGATCTAACCAAGGGCCTTTATCCAATGTGCCATGTATCCTCGGGGAAAGCAGAGGAGAATTTGGATGGTCTTGAATAAACAAACACAATCCTTATTCCCCCATAGCTGAACACTTTAATCAATCTAAACACTCATTAGACAACTGTAAATGTTTATTGCTATTTTCCGATTTCAGTTCCACATACACACGCAGAAAAAAAGAAAAATACTGGATTTTAAAATTAAACCCACATAAACTAGGGTTAAACAAAGACTTGGGAATTTTAAATCTGTATAAATATTTCAATAGTTAAAAAAAATTTTTTTAGATATAGTTAAAAAAAGCCTTTTTAAACAACATCTAAAATATTATTATCGTTAGATTTCCGTTAGAAATATTCAAACACAGTTGCATTCCACATCACGTGACATCCGCGTCTCGCAACGGACGCTACTTGTAAACAAACTTCTGAATACAGTTATTTAACTTATTTCTGATGAAAGATCGGGGCAGATCTGAAATATCAAATATATGTTTGTTATGAAAACACTCCCATGAGTGCTCAGGATCGCCTCGTCAGTGATGTTATGACTTGGAGTCATGGCAAGTTTCGGGTCTTCCAACATCATACTTGCTCGCCCAAGAGACCCTACCGAAACAGTACTATTCCGGCAGGCGATCCTGAAACAAACAAACAAAAGAAACGCGAAGCACGCAACAAATGGACTCCGCCAATAAAAGCCACTGCTGCCCAATCAGCGCCGACTTACGTCACTTCCTCCTCAGCTAAGACGATACAAAAATGACTCGACGGCCAGCTCGTCTTTTCCTTCGTCTTAGTTTGATCACGCGGATCGTCCTTCATCTTCAACGAACAGTCTGACATAACAGGTAAGTAAAAACAAGAAAAGTTTCCTTCCATATGAATGTTACATTACACCCCCCCCAAAAAAAAGACCACGTTCGTAGGTCATAGGAATTATGATTGCTAATTGCTTTCCTTTACCACCACTCCCATTTCTTCCTTCCCTCCCCGCCCCCCTCTCTCCCCTCCCAACTAAGAATGCAGAAAAAAAACCCAGTTAGGACTACTAAAGTGACATTGTTAAAAAAACTTTAAAAGAGAAAATTTAAAAAAACAAAAAAAAAGAAAAACGGACCCTCCCCCAAATAGCGACTTAGGTCATCCCTCTACGTATCTCTTTTCCATATTCAATTGGTTCCCCAGGTCTACTCTTAACTGCCAATCTCGGGCTGATGCGAGCATGCAGGTTGACGACTTACGCACTGTGGAAGATTTTTCCCCGGCCTTGATGAAACAGATCGCCTTCGTTTCGGGCTTGCAACTGCAATCGCTAATTGCTGTGGCGACTATCTCGGCTAATTTCTTTAGTACCTGGTCATGTCTCCACCGGTACCTCCCTTCACCAAGTGCTTTTGGGCAAGCGCTTAAGATATGTTTCAGCGTACTTTTCCTGGAACAGAGTGGGCATGATGGTGACTCGCTCATCCCCCAAATATGCAAGTTTGCAGGACTCGGTAGTATATCGTACACGGATTGCACAAGGAATTTAATGCGACTAGCGTCGGAATGCCAGATCTCCGACCAACTTATTTTCCGCCGTAAAAAACTCTCCCATCGTGTCCATGCACCCTGCTGGCTTAATCCCACCATCTTGCATAATCTTTTTTCCTCAACGTTGGCACGTACTTCCTCTAGAATTAATCGTCTTTTCTCTTTATCTCTAGCCTTCTTGACTCGGTTACCAGGAAAGTAGCCCAAACCTGCATGACCTGATGCCACAGTCCCCATGAGAGCCTTCTGTCTCAAACGCTCCTCCGCAGTACCCAGTTCGCTCTCTGCACTCCATTTCCTTCCATTGCGAACTTTTATGCCTGCTTCCGCCACTTTAGGGTCTTTAGATTCCCTGTACTGTAGGAATCCTCTTGTTCTAGAGACTATGAATTCCTCCACCAATCCTTTAAAGGGGAGTTGAAGTGCATTCGATTTGCCATATAGTGCGGCACTGCTCAGACCTCTCGGCAGTCCCAGCCATCTGCGAAGATAGCCGTTAATACTCCTTTCCATGGTCTCCACTGATGTCATTGGGAAATCGTATATAAACAAAGGCCAGAGAATTCTTGGGAGCACCGCGTGTTGGTAAATCCACGCCTTGAAACGGCCTGGAAGTCCTGACTTGTTCACCTTGGCTAGCTAAACTTCCAATTTGGAGATCGTCATTCGGATAGATAAAGTGTCCGTTAAGGTGCTGTAAAAAGTTTTACCTAGGCTCTTCACGGGTCTCTCTGTCAACGTCGGTATAGTAGTTCCCGATATCGAGAACCTGAAATTTTCTGCTACTTTCCCCTGTTTGATCACTAACGATCTCGACTTTGCAGGCTTGAAACACATTCTCGGCCAAGTAATAAGTTTTTCAAGTCTACGGAGGATCCACCTACTCCCAGTGACCGAAGATGTTGTAATGGTCAGATCGTCCATGTACGCCCTAATCGGTAGCTGACGCATTCCTGTATTCATCATAGGGCCTCGACACTCGACTTCGGTCGATTTGACCACCATATTTATAGCGAGGGTGAATAGGGTAGCTGAGATCGTACAGCCTGTAATAATACCCCTTTCGAGTCTGTGCCAATCGGAAACTATAAACCTGGAAATAGTTCTTATTTGAAAGTTGTTATAATAATCCAGGATTAATAGGCTGATCTTCTCGGGAATATGATATCTCCTTAGGGCCATTTCTAATAATTTATGTGGAATGGATCCATATGCATTGGCTAGGTCCAACCACAATGCGGCGATGTCGCCCTTATTTTCCTTAGCTTCTCTTAATATCTGCGTGACTAATCCAGTATGTTCGAGGCATCCTGGGAAACCAGGAATTCCCCCTTTTTGTACTGACGTGTCGATGTAATTATTAACCAAAAGAAATCTCGCCAGGCGCCGCGATAAAATACTGAAAAAGATCTTACTTTCGGTGCATAATAAAGAGATACTCCTGAATTGGTCTAAATGTCTGGAGTTTTCTTACTTGGGGATCCATACACCCTCTGCAAATCTCCATTGGTCTGCAACTCTACCTCTACGCCATATTACCTTTAGAATCTTCCAAAGGAGCTGGAGAAGACTCGGGCAGCGTTTATAGACGCTGTATGGAATTCCACTCTCTCCGGGAGCTGAGGCTGATCTAGCCGCCTTCACTACCTCCCTAATCTCTTTCCAGCTTGGATCGTCCAATTCAAAATCAGCCGTCGGATGGGTTGGATTAACCAAGGCTTCTATATGGCCAAGATCCTTGTCTCTTACAGGGTCACTCAATGTGTTCTGAAGATAGTTGTTAATCTCCTCTGTAGAGCATTCTAACTGACCATTCCGCTTATCCCCAAGCAGTTTCCTCGTAAAGCCAAAAGGATCTGCGAAGAACGATGATCTTTTCTTCGCTCTTTCCTTCCTTCTCCTTCGATGCCACTCAGCTTTACGAATAGATTTTAGTTTGGATCTTACAACATCCCGGAGCTCTGATAGTGAATAGCGTTCTTCTTCGCTAGACTGCTTGGACCTTTTTTTTAGTAACCTTAACTCTCTCCTCAGGCCCTGTATCTTCTCTGCCCTACGGTTCTTGCTGTAGGGTTTGTTTTTCCTATCTTCGCGCAAGCCAAATCGTTCTGTGGCATAACTGACTATCATTGTCGATAAGACGTGTAACCGCCTATCAGCGTTGCCTTTAGATGTAATAAGAAGGATTTTGCTTACGTCCTCGTCAAACTGTTGCCATTCGATGTGACACGTCGCTGGAGGCCATTTGATCTGCTTACGGATTACAATGCTTGGGGTTGTTTGGTCGGTTGCTTGGAGGGACTGGGCACTGTGGTGTGAGTCCCGGCCCTGCACCTCCTTCGTCTCACCAGGGGTTACACCTGTGCGTTGCGTTGGACCTCCCTTATCCCTGCATTTCATCCGAGCCTGATGTATTTTAAGGCCACGCGGATTCTTACATAAAAATATAAATAAATACTTTCACCAAAAAACATTCAATTTTTTTTGTTTTTTTAATTTGCAACTTTTCAGTTGTTTTCTCCATATTATATATATATATATATATATATATATATATATATATATAGACAAACCTAATGAGCTAGACAAACCTACCAACGTTTCACTTAGGCAGATCGTCAGTGAAACCTTGGTAGGTTTGTCTGACTCATTAGGTTTGATTAGGTTTGCTCTATGTATGTATTGAGCTCTTTAGTTAGTTGTTTACTTGTATCGGGGTTTTTTCTTTGGGCCTTGAACCTGTATCTGTGCGATTATTTTCGACAGACTTTCATGTTCCTGGCTCTTTCTTTTTTAAAACCCTTTTTTCCCCTTCGTGATTGATTTGGCAATTGTTAAATCAAGAATTCGAAGGTTTTTCGACGCGAGTATAGTTACCTATATATATATATATATATATATATATATATATATATATATATATATATATATATATATGTGTGTGCGTGTGTGTGTGCGCGCCCTCCCGCACGCATGTGGTCTGATGACTGCGTTTAGCTTGAAGCAAACTGTCGTCTCTGAATGTTGACTTCGATGTTCACTTTTATATTTACATCCGCTCTATCTCGGATATTGACCACTTTATCTGATAAATATAGCATGCCTTAAAATTATATTCTTCATATATATATATATATATATATATATATATATATATATATATATATATATATATATATATATATAGTTATAGATAGATAGATATAGAAAGATAGATAGATAGATAGACAGATAATGTAGACATACAAGTAGGCATGATAAATGGCAGTTTTACTTGAACGATGTCAGAGAACATGAACTCTTTCCACATACGTATATCATAATTTAATATAAATTTATGTGTGCGTAATAGAGAGGGATAAAGAGAGAGGGAGAGTATGTGTGAGAGAGATAGAGGGTGGGTAGACTGAAGGTGTGTGTGTGTGTTTGTGTGTGTGTGTGTTTGTGTGTGTTTGTGTGTTTGTGTGTGTGTGTGTGTGTGTGTTTGTGTGTGTGTGTTTGTGTATGCGTGTGTGTGTGTGTGTGTGTGTGTGCGTGCAATATTAATAAGGCTTATAATGATTGTCATCATTTAGTTGCCACGCGTAGTTTGGAATTGGGCGATTACGGTTCTCCACCATTTCCCGTTCATTGTTGCTTTCTCATCCCACATTGTCCTTGTTCTGATTCAGCCACTCAAACTCATTATGTGTGTTGCTTGTTTTTTTCCATTTAACCCTCCTTTTCCCAGCACTTACCATGAGTATTGATTTTTCTAATCCGTCCTTCCTCAAAATATGAGTCATTTTCTGATTTCAAGTATTAAGTAAGTTCTAGTTCCCATTTTCATAAGAATTTCCTCGTAGTTTTCGTGGTTCTTACCAGCCGCCTACGTAGAAGCATATCTTTGAGTCTCTTCTTCTTCTGTCAGGAAATTGTTCAGCATTTATTGCCATATACTAGAATCATTGCCATTACATCGCAGTTCGATGCTCTTTTTTTCTTTCTAAACAGATATTTCTATGTCTTAATACGTTGCTTATTTTCGGGAAGACCTCTTCTGCCATCCCTCTACACGTTCGATTATTATTACACTAAACAAATAATTAAAATTCTTTACCGGCTTCATTTGAATGCCACTGTTTCCAAGATCATACTAATTATATTTAATCATACACATGATTTTACCTGTGTGTTACTGTTTTTTAACGAAGTTTTACTGCTAGGAGAAAATATGTTGTCAAACTGTTTTTCATTTACAGATTATTTCTTGCTTCGTAACTCCTCATATTTCCATCTTATTTAAATGTAAAAAGATAACAATTAAATTATTTTTACATGCACACCAATTAGAGAAAACATTGTTATTAGGTATAATTTTTTTTTATATATACGAGGGTCATTCAATAAATAAGTTGAATTTTTCGGTATAAGGACTTCTAATACAGATAGAAGCTTACTCTTTTTTTTTACTTCTTTTTCACATGGATTTAATTTCTTTTGCAGATTAAAAGAAAAAAACTTTGAGAGTTTTGGCGATTAACAAAGATGGCCGACCAAGAAGCATGCTCCAGGATTGAACAGCGGTCAATTATCAAGTTTTTGGTTGCTGAAGGGTGCAAACCAGTTGAAATTCATAGGAGAATGTCAACTGTGTATGGTGCTACATGTTTCAGCCAAACAAATGTCTACAAGTGGGCGAAATTGTTTAAAGAAGGACGGAGCTGTGTTGAGGATGAAGACAGGCCTGGGAGGCCTACAGAAGTGAGGTCTCCTAAGGTTATCGAATCAGTTAATGACCTCATTCATTCTGACAGAAGGGTGACAGTAGATTACATTGCAAGGACTTTGAGCTTATCAGTTGGGACAAACGCAGGGGTCATCAGTCAGAAGGAGTCATCTTGCATCATGACAACGCAAGGCCTCACACAGCAGCCCAAACGGTGCAGACCATCAACAAGCTGGGCTGGGAACTGCTACCTCATCCCCCTTACAGCCCAGACCTTTCCCCTTCAGACTTTCACTTGTTTGGTCCCTTGAAAGCGTTCACGAGAGGCACGAAGTTTAAAAGTGACGATGAAGTCAAAAGTGGTGTGAGCGACTGGCTGAGACATCAGTCCAAAGATTTTTACGCTGAGGGAATACGGAAGCTTGTGCACTGATGGGAAAAGTGTGTGACAGTGCTGGGAGACGACGTTGAAATTTTTTTTAAAAAGTAAGCTTCTATCTGTATTAGAAAACCTTATACCGAAAAAATTACCTTAATTATTGAATTACCTTCGTATAAGGTGCGATAAAATATAGTTAAAATAAGAATTTTTATTAGGTTTATCTTACAACTGCACCGCTTTGGGCATTTGCCTTGTTTTCCCTCCATAAAAACAGAGTTTCCATGACGTCTGATTAAAATCATTTGTCACCCAATTAAAGCTTCAAACTTTTTTCATTGTGACGAACGAGCTACAATGACTCATAAAATTACCTTTTTTTTTTACCTGAGAATTTGTAAGCATGACAACACACAACCAGAATATCATTTGAGTGACAGTTGGAAGGAGAAAATAAAAACGGTCTGAAAATTGACCTTGTTCCGATCGAAATGGTTGGCGATGTCGTGTGGCCAATAACAGCAACCATTAATCGCAGAACGCCTCCCTCATTCAACGTTCGTCCGATAATGACTTTCCGATAGATAAACAATGTTCGGAGGCTTAAATACCAGCGACAGCAAAAGGCCAATCTTAAAAGGTCAGTCTGATAATAATCTCTTGAGTGCTGTTCAACTGGAACATAACTTGAACACTGCAATTTCCTGTCATTTAAGAACACCTTAGAAGTCAATGATCAGAGATAATGGCTGACATTTTTTCAAATATTTTCATGATATTTTCAATACATTTCTCTAGGCTGTCTTGTAAGAATATTTTCTTTGGTATTTTTCTCTAAAAATAAGGTTTTAATAGATTTCATTTTATTAATCATTAAAATTAGAATGAACATTTTTAATTGTTTTTCGAAAGAGGTTATTCTTTCCGTGACCTTTCTTAGATCTTTGTATTATTTAGTATACTGCATTATTAATATTACTTCCCTTTCTACTGAATTATTTCGCAAGGTCTCTCAAATGCAGTCTCCGTATTGTTAATTTCACTCAAACTTGTTTCTGTTGCCACAGCAGGATATGACAACACAACTATGAAATTCAAACACACTTTTACAAGCTGAGTTATAGTGGTTAATTATTTTAATGCAAAGACTAAATGATCATGATTCTTACAGGTTGCAATCTTTCGTTATCTGTGAACTGCTATTAGTTTCTTGCGAAAGATTGGGGAGTGGTTTTCCGTTGCCTATTCCACAGTTTGAAATTCAAAGTTGATTTCGCCAAGATTATGTGGCATCAAAACCTAAAGAACCCCGTTAAACCCGCTACTTAACCTATAGCTGTAGAGAAAAGAGATGGGCCCTACCCAACGGTATATATGCGAATGTTATTGCAACTTATTAGGCTGGAATTTGAACTCGTTACTCTGATTTCACTCACCACCTTGATGACCGATACATAATTCACGTATTCCATTCTAGTTAATTTCAGAACATGTGTGGTTCCAATGTGAATTTCTGAGAAAAGTTTTGTTTCGAAATTGATTTTCATGGTTACGGATATAAAACCGAATAAAGTAACAAATTAATTTATATTAATTAATATCAAAATCAATTACAGGGATAATTTATCCCATATTAAATTGTTGTTTATTGTTTTCTAAAATAAAGGTCTTTAATAGAGGAACCATGTGAATATGATTTTTATAAACAATTTATTTGCTTAACGTCATATCCTCCTAGTGTTACAGTTACACGAAAAATACAGGGTGTCCATAAAGTTCGTGCGAATTTTAAAGTTATAAATTGTTTAAAGTGCATACGAAATTTATGGACACCCTGTATATGCCCTATGCGTCCGAGACAAATGAGTTTGTATATAAACAGATCAATAATCTCTAAAACCCCAAATTTTATCCCCAAAGCTACAATGCTGTTTCAAAAATCATGTATATAATAAATATATAATTATTTATATAACTGAAATTTTAGTATCGAAAGAGGTTTGTCGTTTTCCTGAGAGACAGAAATTTACAAATTTAGCTCCGAAATAGTTAAAGTAGTAAAACTCACAAAATAGGTGCTGCCGTGCGTAAGAAGTTCAGTAGAGACATATTAATGCTCCAAAATGTAAGATGCTTAAAGGTTTTGATAAAAAAAAACAAACATATTTCATATGCGACTAGGGATTTTTTTTAAAGTACATTAAAAATGTCTGTACACGGGATAAAGTGATTAAGCTAAATCCATGGGGTGTCGGGGTGGAAATTCCATTCGTTTTTTATTTCATTCTTGAGGTTTTCAGTTTTAAAAAAGCTAAAAACTTAAATCTAATTCTTTAATTTTAATCGTCCTGGCATTAAGAAAAATATTTTGATTGACATATTAAAAGAATTTTGCCAAAGAGAATAAAGGTTCGTAGACTAAGATGCTTTAGCAGATAGAGGCAAGGTTAGTAGACTAAGATGCTTTAGCAGATAGAGGCGAGGTTAGTAGACTAAGATGCTTTAGCAGATAGAGGCGAGGTTAGTAGACTAAGATGCTTTAGCAGAGAGAGAGTGGTGGTCAGACTATTAGGCTTTATCAGTTATAAGTGAGGTTAGTTGATTTAGTTGCTTTACCAGATATAGGCGAGTTTAGACAAAGAGGCTTTACCAGTTAGAAGTGAGGTCAGTATACTAAGCTGACTTACCCGATAGAAATGTCGTTATGATGATAAATGATTTACTAAACAGAAGCGAAGTTTGTAGTTTAAGTTGTTTTCCTGGATTTGAAAATTCTGCGCAATTAATTTTTTTAAATTTTGCTATTTCCGGTTTTGGTGGCAATATTTTAAATAATCTAGATTATCTTCCGCAACAAATGACTAAAAAGTCAGTTTAAAATTTAGTAGCTCAATCTGGTAACCCTGAATCGAACATGAGTTCAGAGGGCTCAATTTTAATGATTATCTTCGCATGTGTCTTTTAGCACTTGCATTTTATATCGGATTCTGATGTAATGTTTGTGAAACAGTGTTGTGTAATCCTAATGCAAAGCATTTTTCACACGCTCAGGTTTTTTTTAAGTATAAACATCTTCAGTGAAGGCTAGTTCCTCTGAGATGCAGTAAGGATGGTGGTCAATACCTGCCTTGTTCTATAAGACGCAAATTAAAACGTTGTGTGTTAATGAACTACTGATTGATAAATGTAACACCTTCACACCTAGCGTTGCTATTTGAAAATCATCCCAGCTCACTTTTGGTAATTAAACATCCTATTTCCTAAAGCAGTCGAATTGGTGATGATTAATTTTATTGACAAAGTTAAAGTGTTAACTCATATGAATATATCAATTTTAAATACATTATCGCCAAATTTATTTCAATATTTCCTTGTATACCCCTCGGGATTTCTTGCGTTTCTGGTTCAATTCAATTCTTTATCACATTCGTTACACTTAGCTTCATAATTTAAACAGCCGCATTATTGAAACTGGCGAATAACTGGCAATGGGTCAGTGACAGTGAGCGGACGAATGACGTCTTGGAATATGTTGTTATTTATGTGTTATCATCTTTTAGCTGTTTTTGTTTTTTGCGATTCAAAATCATCTGAACAAAATAGTCTAAGAGAGAGGACGTTAATTCTTCTCCATTTATTCCTGTGATCAGTTTAACATGACATGATAAATACTTCCTCATGTTTTGTATGTTAAAATATACCAAGTCTCATCAAACGTAACTATTATAAATGAAAAATATGAAAATGTTTCATTCGTTGTTGTCAGATAACTTGTATATGATTGGACATTGGGGTAGCTTCACAATGGAAAGTTCATACAAAACTCGAAATTTTTTTCCCATCTTTCATTTATTTGTGCAGCGTTGAACATGTCGCATTGTGCCTTTTTGTTAACTCGATTTTGCCGCAAACGCTCTTCAATAAATGTCTTCATAACGGTTTTTTAACAGTGTGGTTCACCATTTATAAGGCTCGGTGTGGGCACTCGAATTAGAGGGTTACACTTGGAAGCCATTTGCCTGTCTATGAATGGAAGATAACGATTAACCCTAGCCTTGAACAGGTTAAGATTCCTGTGATTGGGGAATCATCCTGTTGAGGGTCGGTTTCACAGGGTAGTGGTTCGCGAGAAGAAGCTGTTCGAGTGGAACTTAATTCTCACGGATAGGCTATGGAGAGACTGTGGCTGGGTTACTATTATATAAGTGACATGGCAAGTTTTTACTGTGAAATTTTGTCTTGGTGGAACCAGGGAATGTAGTTTCTCCGAACACTTTTCGTGGAAGTAGAGTTAGAACAATGAGAGGCTTGCAAAATCCAGCCTGTGGGAGATAGGCTGAAGGGTGGGAATAATTCATCATCAACGAGGCTAGAGGTTTAGGTCTGGGCAGCTCCCACGCAAATATGACCACAGCACTCCATTTTTGGCTTGATCTGGCTCTTGTAAAGTCAGCGGATAGGAGGAGGAATTTGGTACTTACTGGAGCGGTACAGAGAGCCGACCATTTTATCTGCATCCTTAGCAATGGATTGTTTGTACAAGTTCCACTTGAGGTCGGGTGTGAGTTTGAGGTTCATCAGTCTTTCAAGACACGATGCTTCCCCGAGCGTTCGTCCGTTCATCCTGATTTGGTGGTAGTTCCAGGTAAAGTCGGCGATGACGAATATACATAGCTTGAACTTCATTATCAAACACGTTGCTTTTTAAAGACTGGAACTTATCATTATTGCTTAACCTAAGTCTGCGAATAAAGTATTATACATTCTCTGAATTCCATGAAAGAAATTCAAACAATATACAAAGGGAAGGCGAAACACATTTTGGTTTACGTCTTTTAAATCCTCAAATGAATCATAAACGATATACAGTGCTGTTCGATAAAAGTGTACTCACCGTATCCTTTGAATTTAGCTCAACTTTCGTTTCAGCGGAGAAGAGAACCTTCTTCCAGTCTTCTACGGTGAAATTTTTGTAATAGTGAGCCCATTCAAGTCTCTTGGCTTTGTTGGCTTTGCTTATTAGCGGCTTAAACCTTCGTGTACAAGATTTGTAGCCTTGTTCTAACAGCCACCGACGGACTGTTGAAGAGGCAAGATTAACACCTTGCTCTTCGCTTAGACTGGCTGCAATTTCTTGGCTAGTTATAGTCCTATTCTTCGCAACTTTCCTTTTGAGTACCCTGCCAGTTCTATCATCAATCTTTTTCTTTCATCCCCTTGTTTCCTTCCTTGGAGCAGGAGTGGCATCATTATGTGCCCTAAGCATTCGAGAGATAGTTGATTGCTAGGTTATAGCAATTTCTCTCGTAGACTTGCCTGCTTTTGAGAGGGCAATAATAGATGCCTTAAGTGGTTCTGATGCGTCTTTGCACCCTTTCATCGGGTTAGTGCCTTGAGTGGCTATTTCAAGCTGTTTTATACTCTATGAGGCTTTCTGGAATATTCTGGAATACTCTAGATTTAATTTGAGCTGTTCTAGAATTATCTAGAATATTGTTCTGAATGTATTGTAAAATAGTTTTCAATATTTTGTCAAAAGCTCTTTAAATTTACCAGTTTAATCATTAGAATGTGATATCTGAGTCACTTTTTTTGCACAGAGTTTTTTCCTGAATCTCATTTATATCCAAATTTATAGCTATCAACAGAATACCTTATGGTGGGTAAACTTTTTTCCTAGGTGGTCGGAAAGGGGTCTTTATATTAGTAAGATTAAAAATTATTTTAACCCCAAAAACAATAGACAAAAAATATTTTTAGTAAAAAAACATCAGGTGAATCTCTTTTATGGAACACCACTGTATAAAATTGTTGAAACTTGACTAATGCATGGAATAATAATGCAAACACAAAATGTACTTAGAATAAAATGTATTGAAACAAGAAAGTGTACACAATATTTACATATAGTCTTTTGTATATTCCTGGGAAGACCGTTCCTGGAGAATGTGTTGACTAAGTCGCAGTCGGGCAGAGTCTCTAGTTGGATCTCTTGATTTGCCTCCGTCTTCCGGTACCAACCATATTTATATCGTCGGTACTCCGCTATGCAAATTAGGTGGATCCTACCACAACAAAAATGAAAGTATATTTTACACAAATTTTAGACACATTTTTTTAAATATGTATAGAAGGGAATAAAGAAAACCGACAAAAGTTCGATTGAAAGAAAGAAATATGCGTGTGTATTTGTTTATTATTTG
Organism: Acanthosepion esculentum; assembly: GCA_964036315.1. Lineage (NCBI taxonomy): Eukaryota > Metazoa > Mollusca > Cephalopoda > Sepiida > Sepiidae > Acanthosepion > Acanthosepion esculentum. The sequence continues at coordinate 120,792,446 of OZ038488.1, read as the reverse complement.
TTTAAAAATAAATGTAATTCTTTCTTTCTTTTTTGAATCTGGTGAAACCTAGAGAGGCGAAACCCTTAATCAAATTTAGTTTCAATGAAGCGGTTTTCCATTTGTCATATTTCTTTAAAACATTTTAAAATATAATTATAGTGATGTGTAAATGACTGAGTATTTAGCATAGAGAAAGGATTGTGATTATATAAGTGCCCAAGCATAGGGGGGGGGGTATAATAGACGAAATGAACAAATACCGACGGACTGAGAAAATACGAAGTAAATCACATTTCTTAAAAATAATCCTATTTTTAGTGTTTGTTTCCAAATACATCATTTCACAGAAATATTATTTTGGTCTAAGCTATCTTTCCTACGCACCCTCATAATCATCCTTTCTTTCTACACCCACCTATCTTACTTTCATTCAGTAATCCACTACCACGAATGGCTCTTGAGCATTGTACTGGGTAAAGCATAATA
>OZ038488.1:120781978-120789478 GCA_964036315.1 Acanthosepion esculentum | reverse complement strand
GGTAGCAAAGTGAAGAAAATCGATGACTGAAAGGAAGTGGTATGATATAAGATAACAAAGAAAATAAACTGAACGTGCCTACCAGGGCTGACCAAGCTCTTTAGAGTTATAGAACACAACTGGTCTAGGAGATGAAAACTCTTACACGAAAAGCCTGAGGTATATTGTCTGCTTCGTCTGTGGCATTTATTTGCACCGACTAATGTATCAATAGTTCCGTAAAGTGTGGATGGTTCTGCACAAGCCTTCACCACTTTAATCAAATTACATGTGTGGGTTTTCTGGCAGTTTTTTTTATTACATTTTGGTTTATTTCGAAATATTTTTATTTTAATTTATGCAATGGATTTCAAATGATCGAATCTTTCCATTCGCTAAAGTTTTAAACTAGTAACAGAAGTGTTGTTGTGGATTCCGGGGATGGAATCCTGCACAAATAAATAAATAATGCCAGTAATTGAAATAGGAAAATAAATAAGTGTATTGAACGTAAGAATACAAACTTGAAATGAAGATTAGTAGTCCAGGAATACGGGTTAGTAGAAACTATATGTACAAGCCGTAATTCTCTCCCCCCCTCTCTCTCTCTCTCTCTCTCTCTCTCTCTCTCTCTCTGGACTCTCGTATAACTCTCGGTGAACACCCTGTGTGTCTCCGTGCCTCTCACCCTGTCTCAACGTATCTCAACATTGTCTCAACGTATCTCCTCCCTGTCTCCAAATCTGTCAGTATAAGTATACTTTAGACGAGTCCATCTTGTGTAAAAGGTGAGAGCCCCACAACAAGTGTGAATGGAGTTTGATCGATACTTTTTTATTAAAAAAAACTTTAATTTTCACTTGCTTGGCAATATCATCTTCCTCTTTAGTGACCTCAGACGCAACTGTTTGAGTCCAAGAACACAGTCTCATTAAACTAGTTGTTCCTGTTGAAGTTTCTGAAGCAAGTACCTTTATACGAAATGGAATTGGTCATCATTCAATGTTATTCTTCTAGGAGACTTTTTGCCAAACAAGGCTCGCAAATATGCGGGAAAAAAGAAATCGTTCATACCTTTCACAAAAGTATTTGTGCAAAAATGAACACAATTAACTCGGCTGAAATTTGAAACCGACCCGCTGATCTTACTATCTGTGTTGATAGGCGAACATCAGTTGAGGAATATGATGCATTTTTGTTTTTCAAATGAACAGATTGCAACCATAAAAAAGTTTCGGAATATTAATGAATTTTCAATCAACTCATATCTGGATCCTGTATAGAAATTACAATGATATAAATTAACCATAGAGGAGATATTATTTTAAAAAATAATTAATTGTATAAGACAATAAGAATTTTAAAATGCTTAATAATTTAAGAATTCTGAATCTATATCTATAAAAAGCAGGATGTGTGTGTGTGTGTGTGTGTGTGTGTGTGTGTGTGTGTGTGTGTGTGTGTGTGTGTGTAATGCACGGTGCATTTTTCGACGGATTCGCTTGTTTAAACTCAAGGTTGATTCTGATTCCGCAGAACTGGGTTGGGTGTGAAAATGATTTGTTGTTAACATTCTTTTTTCATTCGGTTTTTCCAGTTACGAGTCCTTTTTTAAAGCTGATCGTTTTGTGTTCATTTTTAGTTCTTTTTTTGTAACAGATTTAATGTTTAGTATAGAGCTTAAAAAAAAATTGCGGTGTAAGATAGGCAAGAAGTAAGGCATGTAGAAACATCAGCACGGCAAAGGGCACTCCTTTAAATGCAAGTAAAATATTTTAAGTCAAGCGATATCGATTGCTGTATGAGTAGTACGATTTTTTAATCAAGAACGGGCAACGCCGGGCCATGCTGCTAGTTAGTCATAAAATATAACATTAAATAAAATGGTACACGGCTTTTGATTTCGGTTAGGTCACAGTAGTGTGTTGTGACTGAAGTCAGTATGCAAATCATTCTAGCAGTGAACTCAATTTTGTCTCCCATCGATTTGATGTTGGGATAGATTATTAAATAGATTTGGCTGCCGTGAACTGGTGCGGGGGAAAAGTGAAATTGGGAGAGGCGGAAGAGAGAAAAAGCAACCAAATGGATTAAGTCATAAGTGTTCATGTGGACACTCCGCAGATGATCTGACAACTGAACATGACAAGCCTTTGCTATTTTATGGGATTAAGAGAAAATCCCGAGGAACTCTTTTGATCGATCTGTCAAAAATTAAGTTCAATCATCTTCAGAACGAAGGCAGATAACACTTCGTATGCTCTTTAGAATTGTTGCACCATTTCTTTTCACTCTCTCTCTTATTCGCAGACACGCGCGCATATACAAACAACACACACACACACACACACACACACACACACACACACATATATATATATATATATATATATATATATATATATATATAAATATTTACACACGCTCTATCTCTGATATTGAGAACTTTATCCCATAAATATAGTACACCTTAAGACTATATTTCTTTACATATATATATATATATATATATATATATATATATATATATATATATATATAATAAGTGTGGACATATATATCAACACTCGACGGTGACAGTCTCATTCTTGCTTAAATAACTTGAAGCTTTCGTTTAAGTATGAAGCAGACTGTAGCAATTCACTGTTGGAATCTAAATGTCAACATTGCTTGGGCTTGAATACAATTTGTCCTTGATATTGAACACTTTTCACACAAAAACATAGCATATCTTATATATATATATATATATATATATATATATATATATATATATATATATATATATATATATATATATATATATATATATATATATATATATATATATATATATATATATACTAATGTTCATCCAACATAAGTTCCAAGAGTCGATCACGGTAGAGAGTTAATGTGTTGTGTTTCTTTGAATGTAAGAAAGGACAAAACAAGGATTAGCAAGGTTGTTTTTACTGCTTTTTTGGCTCGATTGGTTAAGAGCACGTCAGGCTATATGACGGTTCCGTATAGGATATAGGTTCGATTCCTGTCGGAGGACGAATATTTTCTATGAAGATTTCTCGGACATTCAGGCCGGTAAATGTTATTAATACTGTTTATTATAAACAGAGCATTTACGCAAATATTTGTATCTATAAAAAGAATGTATAAACATAAAATGTCTTAAAATAATTGTCGGACTTTGTCCATTTCATAATATGTGACCTGGTAATATACATACTTATATTTGATATGAAAAAATAATTTTATATACTGTAAGTAATTCTATTACATTTACTTGTTTTAAAAAGAAATATAGTCTATTAAAATTAAAAGTGAAAATGTTTTAAAATTGTAGTTAAATAAAACGTATTCTAACCTAAACATCCCTCCAAAAATCTTTAAGTATACAAATAGAAAAAATGTCGAAAGAATTTTCTGCTGTTAACAATAAAATAAAAAAAAAACCCAGACGACAAGCATTTAACGGATGTCAGAATTCGTTGAAAAATACATCCCTAACCTCCCTAAACTTAACCCCTTTTTCGAACGTAACTGATACAACAAAAGTCAATAAAAATAAACACGCTACCCCCCTTGTCTGAATGATTGGATTTCTCTGTATCCTTGGAAACAGTGAATTATGAATTTGTCTGCGGTTAAAACACATTAAATTTTAAAAAAATAAGTTACTCCAAAATTCGTTAGAGGATGAAATGGAACTAATGTTTTTAATTTAATTACAAAATTAAGTTTGATGTTTTAGCTTCCATTTTTGATACATGGTTATTACTGTGTAGCGAAAAAACATATTTAGAGCATTTACTTAAATATTTGTATCTATAAAAAAATGTATAGGCATAAAAATGTCTCAATATATATATATATATATATATATATATATATATATATATATATTAAACACTAATATTTTTTTTAAATGTCTTTCGTTGTTTTTCGTATTGTGATTATATTTTCAGGTTTTTGACTGTCTGCGATATATTATTCGTGAATTATTTATGAATTATAGTAGCAACACCAGTTACAGCGAATTATAGTAGCAACACCGAAAACAACCCCCTTAAAAATTAATTTTTCAAACCGGGATCGAAACCCGAAGGATTTGGCTATCAGCGCACGGCAGAAAGAAAAGGAAACTCTAGCGTATAATGTTTTTACGAATGTAAACAAACGCCAGACACCCGTCGTGCTCAATCCATTTTAATGAAGAGCGTTGCGTCAGCGGAAACGGCTGCTGTTTAGAATTAGCCTATCTCTCAACAGTGCTCAACCGAAATTTTTTGAGCGCATAATATATATATATATATATATATATATATATATATATATATATATATATATATATATATATATATATATATATCGAGAGCATAATAATAATAATATTAAATATATATATATATGTGTGTGTGTGTGAGAAAATTTCAAAAGTTTACCCGGACTTCATCGGACTAAATTTGTTATGTTTGTACGACTTAATGTTAGCTCATAAATATACCATACCTTAAAAAAACATATATATATATATATATATATATATATATATATATATATGTACATGTGTGTGTGTGTGTGTGTGTCTGTCTGTATGTCTGTGTGTGTATATATACATACATATATATATATATATATACATATATTATATCATATATATATTATATCACATATATATATATATATATATATATATGTAAATAACATATGTATATTATATCATATCTATCTACCTATATATATATATATTGTCATCCACAGACAGACTGTTTCGCTATATCACAGCTCATCAGTGTGGCTAGATGTCCGGTTGCCTCTGGCTAGAATCGAAAACCGGCTGAATTCGCGTCAGTCGGAAATTTTACCCTGAAGCCGTTGGCGCACGGCAGAGAAGAAGGTGCAAGCGTATTTATATTTAGATAAACACACAGTGACTGAGAGAACTCGATTCGATTTACCGAAGAATCTTACATTATTAGCCGTAATAGTCACTGTTTGCAAACCCACACATTCTCCCCAGAGAGCTCAACCGAAATAAATTTTTCAGGAGCATATATATATATATATATATATATATATATATATAATGTGCTTTTTCTTTCTTTTTCTATTTTATTCATGTATCTATCTTAGAATTTTCCCTCTCTCTACTGTCAACCAAATTCCTAAATCTGTTTTGACTTCTGTGACTTACTTCCTTAATGTATTTATCTCCACTTTTCTTTACACCCATTCACTATTTTCACCGAGTTTTTAAATTATATTCCCTTTTTTTACGACAGCGTATTATCATCTTTTCACAGTCTCCTTTCATTTACGTTTATTTCATTCATTTCTCTAGACTTTTCTTGTCAGCATTATTTTCGTATCTTTTTCAGCTTCTTTCTATTTTCGGCAACAATTCCTTAATGTCTTTTGCTTCCTTTCAAAGAATCTAGTCTATTTACGACCGTTTCTTTAGAACTTGCGAAAGTACTTTCATCTGAAACATCTTCGTACGCCATGAAAAATAGCCCCGTTGTTATTCTACGAATCGATCAATGGACAATCAATGTCTACAAACTGAAGCTTGTTTTTCCCTGCCAGAAATCAAAGAAAAGAAACAGACTCAAAATCATTAGGGAATGTTATCAAATACTAAAGTCTCCAGAAGATGGCTTGCCTAATGTCGTTTATCCACAGAAAATTAGGCCATTTGCTTTTAAAATTTAACATTAAAAGATAACCGGTCATTTCTATCGCTAACATTTTCGGATGAAAGGTTTGTAAATAAATTGTTTGGGTGGTCAGAAAATTGGAGGTCAGACAAATTTTTCACACACATGCGCACATAAAGTACCCCCCATACACATATTTAAGGAATATATATATATATACATATATATATATATATATATATACATATATACATATATATATATATACATATATACATATATATATATATATATATATATATATATATATATATATATATATACATATATATATATATATATATATATATACATATATATATATATATATATATATATATATATATATATATATATATATATATATATAGTGGTTAATTCATTGACAAAATAGAAAAGAAAACTCATAGGTTATGCATTTCGTCCCTCAAAAGGAATTCTTCAGAGTAATACCGCTCTTATCTTATAGCAAGAATGGTCTACGGGGAACATAAATTATTTTTCTTTACATTTTGTCATTAAATTAACCACACACACACACACACACACACACACACACACACACACACACACATATATATATATATATATATATATAGGATAAAGGGCTCAATACCAGAGGTAGAGCGTATGTAAATATAAATGTAAAAGTGAACATTGAAGTCAACACTCAGAGGCGACAGGCTGTTGCATGTTAGGCGCAATCGTCAGGCGGCCTTACGATTGCATCTAGCATGAAACAGCCTGAATGTTGACTTCAATGTTCACTTTTATATATATATTATTTTAAATTTTTTAAAAGCTCTAGCTCCAATCTGGAGAATGTCTGAAGGCGTACCACTGACGCCTCATAACCAGGTGCGTCGAGTAAACTCATCAATGGGAAGGAAAACCCTGTATTTGTCAACAGGACTCTGTACCATGCCACACAAACAGGAGAACCCTGTCATGGCTATCTGACAATTTCTGCGACCACATCAGTCCTTAAATCTTGCCACCAAACTCCCCAATTGATTATTATATGAGAGATGCAGTTGAGCGAGAGATCCACAAAACTCTTTACGACACCAAAGATGAACTGAAGACAAGGATTACGGCAGCACTCCCTAACTTAAACAAGGAGACCGTCCAGAAGAGTTGCAGGAGATTCTGAAGTCTCCTGGAGGTCGTGGTTGAAGCCTAGGGCGATTTTATTGATTAATTTAGTATGTCAAGATAGTTTTGTGTAATTTTGGTAAATATTATATCTGTCAGTATAACTTTGATTTTTGCGTAATTAAGGCGACAATTTATCCATCGGATTCTGTATGTATCTTTAAATGCTTTATAGCACCCATTTTTTCTCAGCTGACATCATACTCTGTACGAATGCATTTAATACATGTATATGCCCTTGTTTAACTCAATCACAAGACATCCAGATGAAGAAATGTAAAAGCTGAAAAGCTAATTTACTTTCTGTTCCTCTGTTTATCTAATGCGTAGACACGCTTGTCGCTTACCAAGCGAGGAATCTCCCAATCTATTACGCTCTTCAGAAATTTCATTATTTCCTGCGTAACCACAAGCACCTTGAAACTCTCTTCCTGGTAAATATGCAAAAATAGGAAAATTCCAAATTCCAGGACCCCTTAATAAGTTGAATAATTTATGTATATTAAACCAAAAATAATGTAACTAAGGCGCTTAAGAAATTCACTCTGACATGACGTTAATGTTTACAACCAAACAAAACCAGACGTAGATGAAACAATTCCACAAATATTAATCATTGAATTCAACAGAGTAAATTAAACAAAATCATTCAGTGAAAATTAGGTAGCTGTTA